>VNJQ01006635.1:0-534968 GCA_008042515.1 Drosophila truncata | reverse complement strand
CGCCCCCCCCCCCCCCTCAATTTACGCATATATTTATCCAAACACACCCCATTGGGCGGAAACTCGGTGAGGTTTTATTAAACTTTTGTCGCCTTCCAGGGCAAAATGTAAATTACACAGAAGCAAAGTAAATGTATTTCAAAATGCACCAGGAAAAATATGTATATGTTTTAAACTTTTGATTTGAATTTTTATTGCGAATGCATGGGATGTGTATTGATTTTAGGAAAATTTAATCTTCTATATTTATATATCACGTAAATAAATTCAATAAAACTATTTATAATCTTTGCAGACTGATATTTGTATTGTTAAAGCATTAGCTTTTATAAAAATTAATACAGGATACGGTCACACTATGAGCAGATATGTAAAGTATTCCAAATATTTGTCAGTTCTTTCATCGATATATATATTTTTCTTGAAAGTATTTCAAACACTTGATTTTTAATAAATTAGGAAATAATAATTTCAATGAAACTAAAAAGTTTTTAGAATATTGGTCATACTTTTAGAGTATTTGCTTTTTTTAACCAAAAATAATCAAAGAACACAAAATCCTTAGTTTTTATATTTCAATAAATCTCATTAGTTTATATTTCTGCAACATTAAATTATTAATTAATTTGCAAATATTATTTTTAAGTATTTTTCTTCGATCCCCTTTTATTACAGTGTAGGCACTGGCAGAGACAAAGGACATTTATGCCAACACCTTCTAATCAAGCAAAGAGCTTAAAATAAAGTAAAGCCAAAAAGAATGAAATGAAAGATATTATGAAATTTGAAACACACCCTCAGACACTCAGACACACACACACACACTTACATACATGCTATACGAAAATAGCAAAAGGCAAAAGGACATACAAGGATACGAGTCTATGTGCGAACATGTGTGCTAGCTCGGCAAAATGGCAGCCCTTTTCGGCTAAAGCTCAGCGCCAAGACACAGAGGCGGGGATGGTATAAATATATACAAAGCACACATAACTGTCAACCTATCCACCCCCTACCCCCTACCCCCTAGTAGCTGCCACCCTTTGGTGCGTGTTTGTTAATGAAATGTTTGCCTTTCGCATTTAGTTACGCTACGTTAGACACTTTTGCTTATTAGTGCAAAGCGCAATTTAAACGCTGGCAAAGAAGAGAAGAAAGAAAGTCCTGACCAAGGCTAGAAACGACTAAGAATGCCCTTGAAATGTAACATTATAGATTGAGGAGATTTATATAAAGTTTTTGTTATCATATTTATTTTATTTATCATAGTTATATTTTCAAAAAAGTTACATGTAAATCATTTTTAAATTTTTAAAAAAGCTTTAGCTTCATTAAGTGTTGCCAACACATCCAGCACTTGAAATTTAAATTTAAAAATGCACAAAATGCACTTTACTACTCATTATAAACAATATTATTTATTTTATTATTATAATATTTACTATTTATTTAGAAACCTTCTCAGATCAATCTCCCTTCACCAATTTCCTTAACAAATAATAAATATAAAACCAATTTATTAAGAATTCAATAAGAAATCCAAACCCAAACGACAAATATAAAGTTTAGTTACCCAATTTTTATAAAAGGGTATTTTTCTACAACGTTTAGGCGCAGACAGGCGACTTCAGCAGCCAAGGAAGACGGGCGGAGACAATGTCCTCGTATTATGTTACGACAAAAGCCAAAGGCTCTTGTTTGCCTCCCTGACAGGATTCTTCTTCTCCTCCAACTTTCTCGGCGACTTCTCCCCGTTGCCAGCAAAGGTTCAAGGTTATAGACGTGTGGGGCCTTGAGTTCGCATTTTTGTTTGTAGATTTGGCGCAGTGCGATAATTTCCCAGTATTAGTAAAGTGTTTTGTGTGTATGTGCACGTTTTTTTGGGCAATTAAAAATTAAATTGCGCATACATCACGTATAAGGAGGAAAAGGCTGAGGTGTGAGTGGCAGGGCTTGGCAATGACTTTTAAAGTTTAATTGGATTTTGAAGGCTGCCTGGGGAGGATAAACAAAAGAACTGAAGACTGAACTGAAGCAATTGAAGCAATCTTTTTGGGCAAATTGAGTAAGAATAAATGTAAATTCATAATCGCATTACTATTGGTAAAATCTTTATTGTTTGGCAGAAATCAAAAGCTTAAATAAAATTATTATCAAGTCAGGAGAAGCAATAAAAGCCATTAATAAACTCTCCTGAACTTATACACGATCCAAGTCAATCGTGTAATGGGATTGACTATTTAAGCATCGAATAAAAATTAAGCCGTCTGTGCCAAGTGCTCATACCTTAATTCTCCATTCAGTCATCGATTTCTCTCACTATATTCCCTGGAGGCCACCACAGTCAATTTCCAGTTACCTTGGTCCCCGGCTGGATGAGGCACTAAAAACGTCTAAACGTCGTTGGTTAGACGGCTAAGCCGCAGCAGGTCGGAACACCTGGACAGGCCCATAACCACGGCCACCTCAAAGAGCCAGCCCACTGTGTAGTTTATTTAAATTAAACCTTTTCTCACACAGCCATCCGCTTGGCTGGCTTTCCTTGGGTGTATTTTTCCTCTCTCCTTCTCGTTTCTTGTTGTTTTTTTGTTGTTTTTTTTTTTCAATTAACTTTCTAGGCCAGCCGCAAAACAGCAACAAAATACTGCCAAGTAGACAAGCAGCTGTTGATGATAATGATGATGACGACGAGGACGATGTTTAAGACGACCGAGAAGAAGTCCAACAAATTGTAAAATCCCCTTCAGGCCACACCAAGCGGGGCAGAACAGGGCAAACATCTCTTGGCCCGCGGGCAGGTGAGCTCAACTTGACTGTGCACTCAGTGCGTATACTTAACGTAAACCCTAAACCACTAAAACCACCTAAGGAAAACACGAGGCAACATTGCTGCCACCACCAGTGCCGTCATCAAAAGCAAAAGCAACATTAACAGCAACAGCAACAGCAACAGCAACAGCAAAAGCAACAACGGCAACGGAAACACGACAGTTTGGCTTACGTATTTTACTGGCCAACGTAGCATTTTATTTAAACTGCAGTTAATTTTCACTAAAACATTTTAATTGTATTTTTGCAATCTGTCTCCTACAAGTTTTCCACAGGGGTCAGGCGGAGTGCAAAGAAAACCAAGAAGTAGCAAAAAGCTGAAGGCCGACGACTATGGACGAGCCAGAAATGCAGACGGTTTACATTGGTTACAAAAATATTTGTATAAACTTTGAGGTAAGATTTTATAAATCCCAAAATTTTAGAGAACATATTACACGATATAAAAATGATATTAACAAAACAAAGATTACTTAATAGAGGAAAACAATAAAATACACAAGTACTATTTTCAGCTTACTTAAATAAATATCTAATGGCCAAAACTATAGAAAGAAAACCGAGAATTGATTGAAAATAAATAATTAAAAAAAAAAAAGGTAAACAAAATATATACTAAAGTATATAAAGGTTATAAAGGTAAAAGTAGGTGATTATAAAATCTTAGATAGTGGAATTAAAATTCAATAAATATTCTTTTTGATTTTTATAATAATAATAAATAATGGAATTATTTCAGATATTTATATTACTATCTTACAGTCAAGGTTATTTGTGAATTACCACGATTCTTAGGAAATAATTCCTTTAGCTATAATAATTCCCTTTCAGACTTGTATTTATTTTCCCTTCCTTTTTTTAATGTCTTGGACCTTTTACATCTTTAAACCACTGTGAATGTGTTTTTTCGGTTAAGACCAACGCCCTGAGGTCTGAGGCCGCAATGGCCAAAGCCACTACCATTTTTAATGCAATAAAAGTCAACTTAAAATATGCAAATTACGGTAGTTTCGAAAAATTTGTGCAGGCTTCGCCAGAGTCGTTACACAGTGAGGGGGATGGGACGACTCTACGACAGGACGGCGGGACAGGAAGAAGGGCCGCAGTCACAGACTGAGGCTTATACTAAACTTCTGCTAGTACACTCTGTGGCAGTCTGTTGTCATTAACATTTCTCTGGGCCATGGACTTTTAATTGTGTCTAGGACTGTCTCTATGCCGCCTGCCGAGTTTTCGGATCCGTGACCCCGGGCCGTGTCACTCGGGGTGTCCCTTAGCAGTTGGCCCAAGACATTAATGTATATTAGTGTCGCAATAAATTAAGAGCATTTTGCTGTTCATATTTACCAGCGCCCCAGCCGCACTTAAATCTAATTGCAACGGAGCAGAGAGCCAGACAAAATGGCATTTAAATGGCCGCAACAAGCAGCCTAATCAAATGGCCAGCCTCGTTCTGGCCAATCTTTTAATGAGCCAGATCGCATTACCTTGTAACGAGAGAATATTGTTGCCTGAAATTTACGCCTATCGAAGGAGGCGGAATAAGGGCTTTGCTGGTAAAAGGGTGGCCACTCAGCCATGGCAGAGGCAGAGGCCGAGGCAAGAGGGTCGCCAACTTTTGACTTGGCTAAGCCGCTTAGCCGGGCGAAGGTGTCAAGTTTAGGAATCAATTACTTTGGAGTATGCTAATGTTAAATGTTGGCCCATCGAACCCACCTTTTATTCCTCTGCTCTCTTTTTTTCATGGCCTTCTTCTAAACAAACTTTGGCAGGGGTTTGGTTGCCTTACACAGTAAATAATTTGGCAAATGAGCAAGATTTATTTAGGAAATATACTAGGAAAGTCGAACGGGCTCTGGTTTTTATAAATATATATTTTTTTGACCAATATGATATCTTTAATTTGTATTAAGTAAAATAAATAAGACTAAGTAAGATAATAGCAACGTTAATTGATTCATATATTTAAAAAATAACTCTAATTGGTTGTAATATTAAAATGGATCTATCTCTAGAGAAAAGCTCAATGTAATATATCAAAAATATAGAAAATATTGTATCCTTTGTATACATTGGAATTAAAAATATTGCATTTAGCTATAAAGTATTGATGGATTCGTATCTATTGTATCTTTTTACGTTTATTGGTGAAATATATCAAAACAGAATATGGTTTAATCTCTCCTTTCTTTGCTTTATTTAATAATCAATAAATATAGACATTTTATAATCAAAATTCGAAGCAGTATTGATTTATTGACATTTTCATTCGCCAATAATGTTGTATAAACACGTATTTTACTCTAGAAAATAATATAAAAAACTTTAAAGGCTTTTGGCACATACAAATCTCTCATAATCGTAATTCATCTATTTCAAAAATTTGTTTTACTCCATTTATTCATAATTTTAATAATTACAAAACACCCCATGTTAGATCTTTAATTCCAATTAAATGCTTGCCAGTGGGGGCCTTTGATCTCGAACCCCCTACCATTGCGGCTCTAAGAGTTTATTCGAACAAACATTGCTCGTCCAAACGCTTGGCTGGCACTTCCTGCTGCCCCCGCCGACAACTTTAATTCACCGGCACTTCGCATTAGAAACACATGCCGCAAATGAATGTTTGTGAGCCACATTCAAAGCATATTTTTGATGCTCTCGGCGCGTGTTTTACTCGAGTTCACAACTTAAATTACGCAGCGGGCACACGCACAGGCACAGGCACAGGCTCCCTGCCTCCTGGGTTCCGTAGCCTTTGATTGATGAAGAGGCAATTCGTTGGAGGAACTCGTCGGCCATGCCAGTGTTAAACACTAATGGCAGCTTAAATTAGATTACAGAGGAGGAATGGTTGAGTGCCAAGCGTGACCAACGCATTTGCAACCTCGTCTGCCAGCTCCTCGTGCTCCTCGTGCTCCTCGTGCTCCTCCTCGTGGCATTTGTATTTTATAGCACACATTTTTTGACAGCCATTTATTTAAACTATTCTTACTCAATTCGAGGAAAGTGAACCCCCGAAAAATTCCAACTGGTATCAGAAATCAACTCATAAAAATCGCACAAAAAGACATAAATAAGATTTATTGTTATAGTTTTACACACCCGCACACACACACACACGCTTTTCAATTGCCATTACGTATACGCCGCGTGTGCGGGCAGCCAAATGTCCAAAAACGAGTTGGCCAATGCCCCCAGCTGCCACCGGAGTCGGTCTTTTATATTGGTGTTAAATTTCACGTAAAAATTGCACTAAAAATTAAATATAAATATTTGCTTAGGGCCATTAAATTGCCCTTCAACGGAGCTTACCAAGTTTGTGAAACAAGTTAAAAGAACTTTAAGAAGCGGCAATGCAATTGCGCAAGTTTCTCGGTCTAAGTTAATAGGTTAAGCAGGAACTTGGTTAAAAGTTACATTACTGAAGATCAAATTATGTTATAATTTCAGAGGAATTAGCGTATCCGTACTTCGTAGTTTCCCTTGAGGAATGTTTTCTGATTTTGTTTTGATGTCGTGCCTAAATCAAAACACGAACCAAAATCCTTTATTATGCAGATAGTTTCCCGCGGAAGGGGGACTTGCGGTAAGGAATTTCATGGTTACAAATAGTTAATGTACAGCTAATTATTACATAATCACTGGTCAGCACGAAATAAGGCGGAGTCCTACAATCCGGTCAAGTCAGTGTATAAATTCACACAGAGTCCACAATATATATATTTACATTACTTCCTACTTTCTGCTCTATTGCTCCCTTCCTATTGCAGCGTCGTATGTTTATTGGCCATAAATATTAATTATAAAACACGATATCCATTAAGGAGTTCTTCGGGCACGAAATCATCATCATCAGCAATAAAACGAAGGGGTTGTTTGTCCTGGGACTTGGCTTTTTCCGTTTTTCCCGGTACTCAATTTGTGCTTGAATGTTTGATGTTACCTTACCAAGTCAAGGAAAATTAGACATTGCCGTGCCTACAAATAGACGAGCTAAGAAAGTTTACCTATTTTTAAATTGCCTTTCCCAGCAGACGGTAGCTAATCGTAGTTTGTATTTATATAGATCAATGCAGTTAAGTTTAGCCTTAATTGTGTTCTGGCTTGGGTAAACGTCGATTGAATTTCCAAGTAAAGAACAATTGCTTTGGCACGGCAGTCAAATGAGTTACGGTTGACAGTCCTTAAGCGACGATGAACTCTCATTCAACTGGATAAGCATTTCGGAATTGATACGGCTTAATTTATTGTCTGGGAATTAATTGGGGTTTAGTATCCTTAAGGGAATAGGATAAGGAGGAAAGCAAGTCTTAAAACCTCAATTTCTACCATATTATAAGGGAGCACAGAACACTATTAAAATTAAAAGCAATGCTGCTCCCTAATTCTCTCTCAAATTCATATTTAAATGAGGCTGAAAGCCATCTAAAAGGTTTTTATTGTAATTTATTGAAAACTTTAAACGGAAAATGTTCTCATATTTGAATAAAATAATTATTGATTCCAGGTTTATGCTTCATTTAATAATTAATATCATTCTTTAATATCCAACTAAATATTTTGAATATTTCCTACTTTGGCCTTGCAAAAACCATAACCACCAACCATGTTGCCTGCCCCTCTCTTTCCTTTCCCCCTTTTTGGTATGTATTGTATAGTAATAACATAAAATAATTTATGGCAAATGAAAGTCACAAAAATACGAGACCAGGCGACAAGGCAACGGAGCCAAAAGTTGGTTTCATGCTCCATTCACCAGGACCCGCTTCTCTACCTCTCCCACACCCTGTTTGCCTCGTTCTCTTTCTCGCCGTGAAAGAACCCTTTTCCATGGCGACTCTTTAGAAATTTTCCTAGTATTTTTTAGGCGAGCCATGGGCAGACACATACAAAAAAGAGACGCCTGGCCGCGACGTGTAAACTTTCGTTTTCCTTGGTTTTTTTTGGTAGAAATGTTCCTTCCCAAATCTGAGGCTGCACGGTGAATGTTTTCCTTGTATCAAGGCTTTTGTGATCTGTCGTCTAGCCCACCGGCCCCACTCTGCTGCTGCCCAGCTGCGTACAATGCTTTCCTACATTTTTTTTTTTTTTTTTTTTTTTGGGGAGGCGGTGAATTTCCGCAAAGCCTTTGTCTTAAAAGCTTTTGTGCTGAATTGTTTGAATTTCGCTGCTGTCGCTGCTGCATTTTGATGTTTTGCGAAAATTGCGCGACAAAATTCGCAAATTCTGTGCACAAAGGAGCCAAAAATGCAGCAAAACCATACCAAAAACGGCCTCAAAGTCGCGGCAAACACTGCAAGATAAGAGATTCAAATTTCGACTTTATGTTGGAAACCCTTTGAATACATCAAGGATTTGTCTTACACAAAGAATATGTATATACACCTCTGTATTCTACTCTATGTTTTTCACACATCGACAGAGGAAAAGCTTTAGCGTTCAATTTTAATTAATTAAAGTCAGGGATTCGTGGGCGTGGCTCCGACCTGTCCACCGCTGCTGTTAACCTGTCAACCACCTTGTCACTTTATCCCTTTGTGTAATTAGAAATTCTAAGGCAAGCTGGGAGGGAGAGGCCAATCGAGAAAGGAGAAAACCCTAGACATGTTTTTCAATCGCTTGCTTTCGAGCTCTTTAAGAGCCTGAAGTTTTCCAACGAAGCCAAAGTAGTAGCTAATTATATAGATTTCAATTCGAAAGCAAAGGAAATAACAGGGTTTGATCAAGTTACATACAGGAAATAGTATGTAAAGTGAAAAAAAAACCATTTGATGTGTAAAGAAATAATTTAAAAACAAGAAAAGTAACTCCGAAATAACTCAAAGCATTTTATAAAACAGTTTATAACAAATTGGAATTATACATTTTCTGTAACCAGCAAAACCACAATTTTCGAAGGGTTAATCTTTCAAGCTCCAGCGAGGAACACGTATACCTGGCATAACAAAAACCCACCGGCAATCACCGAGTTCTTCCTTCGGCGTGTTTGTTTTTGGCGGAAGGGATTTTTCCTTGGTCGAAACGTGTTGCTGGCCACAAAAGTTTTCAGCCCGAAGGTGCGACGAAGGTGACGCGATGACTGGGCCCCGTCCACATTTTTCCCGTCCCTCGAGCATTTGCCACATGGCAGCTGCACTCAACACGTTGACAAGTTTTTGAAAATTGTTGGCGAGAGAGCGGCGGCGGCGGCGGCGGCGTCGACAATTCGTCCGGTAAGTCAGTAAGTCAGTCGAGTTTCTCAGTTCGCTGCATACTTTTTTGGGCAACTGTTTAGCAGGAATGCATTAGCCGGCGAAAACGGAGAGGAGATGGTGTGAGGAGAAGGCCTTCCTTCCTCCCAGCTCCTTAAAGATTTATTATGGCTGTTGTTGCTGCTGTCCTTTGCTGCTTTCTGGTAGGTTTCGTGTGATAAAATGCTTGACACTTTTCTAAACGGCCAAACTTTTTGACTGCCAAGAGATTGTCCCTGCTCTCGTTCTATTTATAGCCAACTCAAGGGTATATAGCATTTCGGAAAATTTATTCCCAGGATAGGGAAAAGGTTTTGATTTTTTAAATTTAAAGGAAAGCTGGGAATTGCATTGAATAAGGGAATTTTTGAATTGAATTTTCTATCTTAATTTTCAACGGTAAATATTAATTCTTTTTTTATACATAATTTAATGTATTCAAAATAAACTGAGTTGCTTTATTTTAAATATTTTTGTAAGGGAGTTGAATACTTCAAAAACTCTTTTTTTGTTAAATCGAAGTGTTGAAACTCAGCTCTGTCTTAGTTCCTGGGTATCTCTTAGCCGTAGCTCTTGGCCTTATAGTTCTTTCTTGTTTTTAATGCTCCATAATGCTGCTGCCCATCCTTTTCATCCTTTTCATTTTTCTCTCTCTCTCTCTCTCTCCGTCTTTCTCTCTCTTTCTTTCTGTCTCTGCAGTTTGTTGACACTGCCGGGCTTAGAGAGCGCATAAAGTGGAAATGATTTACGCAGTTCACCTTGTTCCTTTGTGTGAGTGCGTGTGGTGTCTGTGTGTGTGTGCTCACATCCTGTGGGCATAATAAATAGCCAAGCTTTTGGTTGGCAGTTTTGTCAAATAGCTCTTCTGAGCTTCAAAACACCTGAAAGCTGTTTTTTTTTAGCCGGCCTAAGACTTGCCGAAGACCTGTGGCGAGAGCTTAGCCAAGAATTGTCACTGGAAAGGAATGAGGGCTTGAGAAGAAAAAGTGCGAAACTCTGGAGGTATAAAGTTTTCAATCAACTACGAGTTCTATGTTTTGATCCTGGATTACCCTTCTTCAAATATTTTATTTTACATAAAAATGGCAGAGAGATGGATTTAGTAAAAAATATCATTTAAAATGTGGCATGTAACCGGCTTAAAGGCACTGTTGTACATGAGAGATACCATACCATCCACTAAGTAATTCATATCTTCCCAACCTCCATTACTTTAATCCTTCGACATCCTCCTAAAAATTCAGCAATCATTTGCTTTGGTGCTAATGGACAGTTTAGAGAGTCAGCCAAACGAGAAGATCCTGCGGAACTAGTAGCTGCACTTGGGGCGCGGCTTACAGCGGACTAAAATGAAATCATAAATGCCAGGACACGTGCCAGGACAACGTGCCTCCCGTTGCAACGAGGTGCTAAAGTTTTCTCTCCCGCTTTCTCGTATTTTTTTTCATTCTTTTATTATTTTTTTTGTTTTTTGGCAACTCCGGACGAGTCGCGAGTGGTTCGCATTCCGAATGCAAGTTAGTTAAATATTTAAATTTATTTATTGGACTTGGCTTGGCCCCTGCCCGGACTTCGGACTCCGAACTCCGAACTCCGGACTCGGCAGCACTGCAGCCAGGGCCATTTAAAATAATCAGAAAATAAAATAACTTTGGGGGGATAGAGGTGGACTTACCGTGTGAATCCTTGGAGGATGCGCCTCCACTGCCGCCACCGTTGCCACCTGCTCCGCCAGGACCCAGGCTGCTGCCTCCGCCGGACATTCCAACGCCGGAAGTGGAATGCAGGCGCGCTAATGTGACCGGCATTAGCAGAGCCATCGCAAGGAGCAGGACCATAAAAATTTTCCACATTGTTAACGTGGCCATTTGACTTTTATTGCACTTCATTTTCCCGGCTCGCCCTTTCTGTCTCTATATATATATTTTATAATTCTTCCTTGACTCCTTCTCCGCAGGGTCCTTCTTCGCTTGTTGATTTTAATTTGATGTGACTTAAGTTGGATTTGGTTTGCAGATTTTGCGCTGCACTTTTTCCTCTCCGATTTCGATTGCGACTCCTCCAGTTTTGGTTTCTAATGGAAGCACATTTCGGCTTTCTCTAGGCTCCGTTCTCCTCCCTTCCAGTGGGCAGCAGCTGCAATTGAGAAAAGAGAGGAAAAGGGGGGAGTGAATCCATTGGTTCCATTGGCTTGAGTATTGAAAAGTTTTTAGTTTGGAGGCTAGTTAAAAAGTTGAACAAGTTTCTTTTGCTCTTTTATTCGACTCTCATTTTCGTTTTTCTTTTCTTTTTTTTTATTCCGTTAAAGTCAAGTTGAAGCCGCAATTATCGAGTTGTAAGGCGACGCGCCCTGTTAAGACCTCACACAGATGTTCATGTTCGCAGGGTTTGGAAAACTCAATTTCGGGCATAAAAGTTTCCCAAAGAGAGATGAGCAAGTTCGTCACCTTGCCGGAAAAGTTTGTGGGGTCTGTGGACTGGGGTCTGGGGGCTTAGGGTGAATCAAAAGGTGGTTTGACAACATTAGTCATGGAGTTTAAGGGGAGTAATTATTGAAGCGACAGTTCGGAGTGGAATAATAAAATATTACGACTCAAACTTTTAATTTTGTTGATGAAACCCCTGATTAACCTAATAAGAGGTTTTTGGTACTGGTATACAGTTTGTTTGACAATTCTTTAAACTTAGAATTTACAGTACACATGCCTGACATTTAATAGTAAAAGTTTTTGTTTATTACAGAATAATTTTGTTTTAATTACAAATTGATTTAATTAAATAAAATTAAAATGGTGCAAAATAATTTCATATTTATATTAATTGGCCAAGGAAATCTCTTTGAAATGTCATTTTAAATCAATTAAATGTGCAAGCGAAAAAAGGCGAGAATTTACATACCTAACATATTTCTTTGTTTGCTTTTAAAGATATTTTGTGAATTAATTTTATTTTATAATAAAAAAAATATATTTTTAGCTTGAACTATACTCTGCTGTCATAAATAATATGAATAACATTAGCCATAAATGGAGAATTATATTGGTAATTATCATGGAAACTATTACAACAATTCACATACATAAATTATAATAAAATATAAATGCATTTATAGATGCAGAGATAAGTAAAAATATTACTGCACAAGTAAAATTCAAATTCACCTAGCTTTAGCCTTTTTTCCCTTCTAAAATCACATTCTACCATACATGATAATGGAATGTACATTAATTTTATTAAATTAGCTGAATACTAGAATTTCTTTGAAATTCTTCAAAATTATCTGAATTCCACTTTTGTATTTCAAAAAGTTTTACAGATTAAAATTGTAACAACATTCCCATGTAATTCGTTTTAAAGAAAATGTGTAATATTAAATTAAATATAAATATATAGAAATAAAATAATTTAAATTTTAAAATATATATTTTGTAAACCACTGGCCCACATTGTAATAGCAATTACCCTGGGCCATAAAAACATTTATCTTAAGACATAATTCAACTACAATTCAAATTAAATATGGTAAAAGTTAATCAAATGTTTTTTGATTGATGAAAAAAATTTTGTATAACCTGATTAAGACAATATAAATATTATTTTTTCTTAAACATATTTATATATTTAGTATTTTTGAAAATACATTATAACCATAATTTTACAAATCAAAAATATAGCTTAAAACATAAAAGTACTAGCTTTACTTTAGAATATATTCACAAAAACTGGTATTAAATATTTAAATCATCAGTTTAATCAGTAAATAAAGCATTGCCATTCGGGTTGCATTACCGAATTCAATTCAAGTTCCAGGATCCCAGCCAAATATCTTTCCTCGACAATCTTTAGATTGGCAAGCAACGATAAAATTCGCCATAAGCAATATCCAACAAAGGACGAGAAATATTGCTTTTCCTTAAAAAAAAAAAAGTAACCAAGCAAAAAAAAAGCGGAGAGAAATAACTGACATAAAATAACGGTAGAAAAAATTGACACACGACTGAAGAACAAAAAGACATCTCATGTATCTCTGTTGGAGAGAAGATGTCCCCAGAAAATAATAATGATTTGCAAATATACAAAGCGGGGACGGGAAGTGGGTACAGAGGAAGGGAAACTTAAAGGTGAGCCGTAGAAGAGGACAAAACGCTGACAAAGGCGAAAAAGGTAGCGCCAATAAACAGACCCAAAAGGTGGCCCAGAAGCGTCAAGATGGCGGAGATGGAAAGGATGTTGGCCCTGGGATGGCATAGACAAAAAGGCAAATCAATAGGCAACAAAGAAGCAAACCAAAAAATCAACCCAAAGTTGGGCAGAATTTTTCAAGTCCTTTGGCCGGTGTCCTCACTCCCGCACTCGGCTCTTCCTGTTCTCCCCCCAACTGCCATTGTCATTTTGTCAACGCGTCCGCCGAGTGTCGTCCTGCTCCTTAATAATGATAAGAATGTAAGACAGCACAATAAGCGACCAAAAATATGGACGGCAGATAAGCAACGAGGGGAACCGCCGGAAAGGTGCCAATGTGGGGCAATATAATAATAATCGTAAGAATAACGGAGGTTCCCCCTCAGCACAAAAATAATGATGATAAAACTAATGGTCCGGCTGGCAATTATAAAAAAAAAATTGTGTTTAGGTTCTTTCCTTCCGAAAAAATACAAAAAAAAAAATAAAGAAAAAATGGTTGGAAATATTTAAGCTGCCAGGCCAGTGGGTGGGAGGAGGACGAGGAGCTGGGGACTCAACTTGAACTACACTTGAGCAATTTGCGCACAGTCGAGTGCGCACATTAACCCACACAAAGAACGGCCAACAAACAGCAAAAACAACAAATGGGCAATGGCAAAACCAACATGGCGTACAGCGAGCGGAAACGGAAACGTCGGCCGGCCGAGCTAGCGACCAGCAACAGAACCATCCAACCAATAGACAAACACAGAGGGAACAGTGGTGGGGGTAGTCCGAGGGACAAGTCCGTGAAACTAAAAAAAAACACAGATTTGAAGGCAATAGCAGCCAATGCAGGCTATGTTCAAATTATAAATACCCTTTTGAATTAGATAATAGATAAGCAGCAAAGAATCATCGAGGAAGGATTCGATTATCATATGTATCTATATTCAGAATAGAAACAAATATAGTTTATCTATAACTAAACTATTTATAGTTTCAAATTCTCAATAAATCAGAATTTATTTGACACATAAAATGACTAAATTTAAAGTTGGAAAATTATAACGTAAAATGTATTACTAACTTTTAATTCTTGGCTAGTTTAAATATTCAAGAACATATAACAAAAAATTCTCTTAAGCTTCACATCTTTTGTATTTAAAGACATCTTCAAAAAAAAATATATAAAATGTTAAGTAGTTCGAAGCCAAGTCATTCTTCAGCCCAAGAATAAAGCATTAAACCCACGTAACGTAACACTGAAATAGGAATGAAAGGAAACATTTGATGGACATATTTTATTGCATGCAGTCATCGTCGGAGGCCTGTCGCTGCTGCCATTCAGTGGCTGCCTGAGAGACGGACGGTTGGATAAACTGAAGTGCCCCTAGCAAGGATCTCCTGCAGTCGAGTAAGGACTCATGCACGGAGGCAATCTAGACAATAGTTGTGGCATTCCCCGCCACTCGCCTCGCCCCTCCCCTGCTGTCAATGGCTGCCCGGCACTTCCTGACCCTCGATTGGCCCTCTCACTTTGTGTCTGGGCCGACTGGTCGGTCGTTGTAGTTTATTATTCCCGCCAGTCTCATTCTTTTCTATTTGGTCTAAATAAATTTTTATCATGTGCAAAGGGCCGGGCAGAGCAAACAATCTCTTAGTCCGTCACTTCAATCTGCCATGCACTTGCTGGCTACCTCATTCCGACCGCTAGTCATTCAGTCAGTTATTCATTCAGCCACTAGCTTCCGCATCCCCCTGCTCTCAGCTCCCAGCTCTCAGCTCCCAGCTCTCAGCTCCCAGCTCCCAGCTCCCTGCTGCCTGTCCACTGGACTCTGCCTGTTTTGCCTGTTTCTTATAGTCTCTGTGGTTATTGAAGCGATCATTTGGAACATGCACAGAATTTTCCTTTGGTTGTATTTTTTTTCACTCCCCCCCGGGTTCCCTTGCCAAAACATTATTAATGGCAAAAGCGTTTAATATGCGAAAAATTTAAGAAAATTGCTTTCATATTACGACATTAATGGCGGCGCGAACGATTCGATTGCGCCATATCTGATTTTTAGTGTCGTTGAGATTAATGCTTTCAGATTCCTGTACGTTCACACAAATAAATCTATATATGTATGTACACATGTATGTAAAGACGGGGCAAGTCCTTGGTTGACATATGGCCAACACTTAAGCCACTGGCTTTATGCCACAGCAGAGGGCGAAATTTATGTGCTCGCAGGGGAAATATCTTTTCATGTCGCATTCCCGCACACCATCGCCCAATGTATAAATATTTATTGTTTATATGTTCTTGCGGTCAGCCAATCGCAATCAAATTGTTTTCAAGCTTCTAGCATAGCTCCGAGCTTGATTAACTTTAATAGTCAAGTTATAGATAAATATTTACTGCCTTCAATGATATCAATAAGTGTTACTTAGGCTTTTCTTAGTTTAATAAATTATATTAAAATATACAAGTTAAAGTAGAAACACTAATATTATTATAATAAAACATACAAGGAATTAAACTAAATATCTTTATCTTTAAATCGAACAAACAATTTTTTACAAAAGGATAAAAACACAGTCTATAAGGTTTCATATTTCGTCGGCCTTAAAACTTGAACATGTTCTTGTAAATTCTATTTCAAATATGACAAAAAATATCGGCAAAGGCGAAAAATCAAGAAATGGACTTGGCCAAGGGAAAAGCCCTGAACACACAAATCAAACAGATGCCACAAATGGGGATAGAAGGTCTGAATGAATGAACGAACGAACGAGCTCGCCCCTCGGTTTGGTTAGTATTACCCTCCCCATGGCGCTGATTCAATAAACTTATGCAAATATTCAATTTTAGGAAGTTTTCTTTTTTTTTTTTTTTGACAAATGATAAGGCCAAACAAAAGGCAGCCAGACAAATAAAGTTTTCACACCACAAAAAAAAAAAAAATGAGAAAAGAAAAGGCACATGAATAAGGGATAAGGAAAGAGATATCCGGCGGGTTGCTTAGCAAAATTAAAATGGGAAATGCCGAGTTCTAAACAACTTTTCACCAGGTTTTCCATCATACAAGGCGGCATACCAATCAAGCTAAACAACTTATTTTTGGCTCCTTATCCCCACCCCCCCTTTGTCCCTGCCAGGTCTTGTAAAAGGAAACCGAAGTAAATTTCAATTTAACCTTCATCGAGCAAAACTCATTTATATTTATAAATTCACCGACAACGCCGCAGAAAAAAAATAAAATAAAAATAAAAATAAAAACAGATAGAGACAGACAGAAGCTGGGACAGAGATGGAATATGTAACCAGTATAAATAAATGCCAAGCGGAGGGCAAAGGGAAAACACAATAAATAAAAATGCGTGCGTCTGTGGCGGCATAATAAAATTGCACCGAGAGCAGTAGCAAAAAGGAAAACACCAGACCAAACCCACCTCCATGCTGAACCGGAAGCAAATTCCGAGGAAAGATGTGGGCAAAGGTCTGGAGGCGAGTGAGAGCTAACGAATAATAAAAGTAAGGCAGGCCAAAAGGGATAAAAATCCATCAAACTTGCAGATAAGCCACAAACACACACACACACACACACCCACAGACGATGAGATGAGAAAGCCACGAGGACGAGGACTTGACGGTGTATAGCCAAAAAATGTTGAGACTTCTGACTCACAGAGACTCAATTCCCAGCTCTGAGGGCGGCGGGCATTGGCATTGGCATCGTAAAAGGCAGAAATATTGCGCAAAATAATGTTTCATTTCGGTAAAATAACATACTCATCATTGAATATACAATATAAATGCAAAGGCCAAGACCAAGAGGAAGCCACTAAGGCCAAATGGCTGGCTGTTTGCCACCCCACCTTTAATGGCTGACAGGGAGCAGGGCCACTAAAATTCCCAGCAGGGCTCTTTGACTGCAGGAATTGGTATTGAATTTCGCTGGTTCACTAAATTTTAATGGCCATTGAAAATACTTGCCAAAGTTATATAAAATTAAAAGAAATTTGTATACCTTAGATTTCATTCCATAAAACCTTGAATCCATGAATTATATTCATTGTAAGTAATCCCAAATTTTCTTTTAGATATATTGCTCTGCTTACAAATCAATCAATTGAGACAAAGCCAGACATTTTGCCACGAAAAGCTATCCAGCCAGGACTTCAATTGTATTTCCTGTTCCAAGAACTAAACTGAACTCCCAAAGGAACTGCCACCACCTGAAGCATCTCCTTCAAAAGGTGAGAATTGTTTCGAAATCATTTGCAGCCGCAGCCCCACAGCCGACATCTGTTTGCTTCTTTTTCTTCCGTTTTCGTGCCACGTCAGGTTTGTTTGCCGTTTGTTAATATACACTTTTTATGCCATTTCATTCTGTTGCTGCTCGGATCGATTACCGTTCCAAGTGCCAGATACTTGAGCGTGAAATACACAGAATAACGCACGTGTCTACCAGCCAAGCCGCCTTTTATTCAAGTTGCTGATTCCGTCTGGTTTGTCTGTCATTAGGAAGATTGATTTCAAACGCGTGGAAAACGTTCCCTTTAGCGCCTTTTGTTATGTGTAAGGAGCCACACGCAAGTGCTTATTGGTATAGAAAGCCTCATATTTTCAATTTGTTTTATTATTTGAGTGGCCTTATCGGCCAGGTTTTAGGAAATCAACTGTTTTCTGGTGAAGATCAAATGGATTTAAAAGAATATGAATGCTAAACAATCGAGATTTAATAATATGATTGAGTTCTAACTTTATTTTTAACATTAAATATTTTATTTTTAACTTTTAATTTTTTATTTATATTATTTTAAATAAAGGTCTTATCACAGTCAAGCAGCTGAAGGCTGTTTTTAGTAGGAAACCCAGTATCTTTAATTAGCATCTTGTAAGATTACTTTCAATTATTTTAACAGTTAAAATCATGCTGAAATTAAAAACTTCCAGAATGAAATGCCTTGTCAAAATAAGGTCAAATTTATATGTCAAGATTTACTATTCAATTTTCACAACTGCAGAAACTTGGCAAGAAGTACAAAAACTTTCTTAATGTACGCATTAAAAAAGAGTGATGAAATTGCATAAAACTTTAACTCACTCGGCACACATACAGAGCTCAAGGGGTGGAAGGGATAAGAGGTCGATGGGAGGAGGGTGGGTAAAAAGTACATTAAAATCACATTAACCCGTCGTCGGTTAAGGTTGGGTATGCATAACTTTTGTTTATACGCTTTGGCTTAATGCCTTTTTGAAGTACGCATTCACGGGTAAAATACGTACCCCCGATAAGCCCCATATATAGTACATAAGTAGCACTGTCAAGTTACTAAATCCCCCCGGGAACAACGTAACGTTGTATCTCTTCCCTTTGCCATTGGACCACATTGCACGTAATTGACTTTTCGCCATAAATTCGTAGTCCAACAATTGCAGGCGACAGTGTCTCTACCCTCCTCCATCTCAATTAGCCATTAGGCTTTTCGAAATTGTCAAAAATGTTTGTGGGCAGTGCGCGAGGGAGCCAATCAAAAATGTAGCCAACAAATTTGTATCTCTATCTCGACATTCGTATCTGTGGGTGGCAGAGTCCCTGGTCCCTGGCTATTATATCCATTTTTGGGGTAGTCGTGCGTGTCCATTTGAGTGCTTTTGGAAGGGCTTTGCCGGTGGCTCATTTGCATATTTTAATTGTCCAAAAATAAAAGCCAGATTCGACATTTCTGTACAGGATTTAAATATTACTCTTTCCCCAACTGGGTTCTACTTCTACTGCTTAACTAATTTATTTACTTTCTCTGAAATTAAGTTGAAAATGTCCTCGTTTGCAGAACAGGTTGCCAAGAAGCTCGAACGGAAAGTTGTCACTTTTGTCTCTAATGAAAGGCGGCATGCAAATTTTATAAACAGCTGAAAGTCATTTGGGCCTGCTGCGGGGCAAGTTGTCGGTTCAAAAGTTAACTTGGCCCGAGCCCATGAAACTTTCCTGTTCCCACGTGCTGTAAGTATCAAACTTCGATGGAACATCAATTTCGTGAGTATTTACTTTATAAACATCCAAGGTTATATCAACAGAAAGTATTTTAATCTTATTTGATACAGTCGAAGGTGCTTTTAAGTCAGAAATGTATCTTGGAAAATTTTTAAAAATAATACGATGTTTTTTCTCTCGGAAAGAAGATTAGAGAATATATTTATTTTCTAAGAATAATACTATTATTTCCTGATAATAATATAAAATCAAGTATTTATAATAAAATCCCACAAATATTTTGATTTTTGTATTCTTTTGCAAATGTAAAACATAAAAATTAGGAAATTTGATTTTCTTATTCTTCATAGAAAATGCTATAAGGCAATCAGAGAATATTTTCAAGAATTTTTTGTGGAAATTTAATTTAATTAGGTAAATAGTTTATGTACACTAGTTTAAAAAAAAAAGAAGTCCTCAAGAAAAACTCAAAATTAAATTATAACAACATTTTTCAGAACAGCGCTAGTTATAACTTCTCTTATAATCTGACCTATGAAATAATTAGGACCCAAAACTTACATAAAAATATAACAACTTTTATAGAGAACAATAAAAAATCGATTGTTCATAATTTTCAGGCCAGCGTTAACTCCTTAATAGTCTTCCCATTTTCCACTTGCAACATTTTTCCCCATTCTCCTTCTCATTTTGCATTGCTAGACAATGGCAACAAAGATCAGTTAGGCGGGGCAGAAAAGGAAAAAAAGATGAGCAAAAAATAGACGCAAAAAAAAACAAGTAAATAAACTTTAGGCAAAAGTTTTTGGCAACTTTCTGGCAGTCAGTTGGCGCATTTTAAGTTACGGAAATCGGCGCGGGCCAGTGGCGTCGAATAAGAGGGGGAGAGACGGGAGAGATCACGGGGGAATACGTGTAGAAGTTAAGAACGACGGGGGAAATCGGGAGGGCGGCGGCAAAAGTGAAAAACTGGCGCATCGAGACAAGAGCTTAAAACCACGAATTCCACAACGCCCACACTGGGAAAAAGTCAAACCCCTAACTCAGGACGGCTTTTTAAATTCAGAAAAAATATTAACAAAGAGTATATTTAAAAAAAAAAAATATATATAACTCGTCAATATTTGTAAATATCATTAATAATTAAAATCTTTACACATTCTGTTATTATTTGTTTATTTAAAAAAATATCCTGAAGGACAAAGAAATTTCAATATATTTGAAATTATTTTCAAAAGTACATAACAAAATATTTAAAGTCGAACCAACATAATCGGTTATTGGTCCTACATTTTACATTGTTGAAAACCAAATTTTCGCATTTCAAAGGGATCTGAAAACCCCAATAATTCCTATATATTTTTCAAGCTAAATTAATAAAGAAATATGACAACAAAAAATTAATTTTTTATATTTAAATGAAAACAGTATCACGAGATGAAAAACTGATCCTTGAAAGAATAACCTTACCATAATAGATTTTTTTTTTAAATCACGAAATTGTTGCCACAAAAATTAAAAAAAAAGAGCAAACTCCATCCGTTAGCTTTTTCAAAGTCACAGGATTAAAAACGCCGTCTACACAATTTTATATACATTTTTTTCTCTCTGTGCAAAAACTGTGGGGCGGGTGGCGATTTAAACTTTAGCCTGAAAAGTTTCCGGCAAAAAAGTCACTCTTAAAGAGCAAAAAGTGAGGCCAACTTACCTGGCCAGCAATTTAAATTTGTCCCACGCAGGATAATCCTTTATTGCAGTTGTTGTTTCAAATTCGGATGTTGTTGCTGCCGCTACTGTTGCTGTTGCTGCGGCACTTTTGTCACGCACAAGAAGGCAGTGGGCCAACTCGCAGCTGACCACGTGACCATCAAAAACACAAACAAACACAGCACACACACTCGCGTTAGCCTGGCCAATACTTAGTAGCTGGTTTTAGTGTATGCCTGCGAACGAGAGCGGGCAATTAGGGCGCCCAGAAGGAACTGCCAAGCAGGAGTGGAGCGAGCTGCTCCTTTCGCTCACTTTCCCAAGCAATTGCGAGGACATAAACACGCAAACATTTCCCGCGACCGCCCGTAGTTCCCTCTTTTTCCCAGCGCTTTCTGCCAATCTAGCCCTGCAGTCTTCCCAAATCGGGGCGGAATATTCTAATTAGCGCTTATTGATTTCGATAATTCGTCCTGTTGGCGGCACCAGTTATGCTATATTCGCGACTACGAAACCCGACTCCTTGCAGGACGAGGCCCGATAACTTCGCTATTCGACGGCTGCCGCACCGTGCGCCAGCATCCCCGCTTAAACGTTTCAAACAGTCCGACGGCTGAGCTTCAACTGACTCGGCCCAGCCAGGGCAGAGCCCCACAAGCCCCCACAATCCCCGCCGGAAGTCGGCTGCCCGAAGCCCCGGCCATCGGCAGCCGAAGCTCGCGCGAGGCTCAAAGCCGAACTTCCCAGGAAGCCGAGCGGCGTAACCCCACGAAACCCAAAGGCTGAATAAAGAGAGCTCTCTCTCTCTCTACTTCTGATTAAGTGCAAATGCGAAAATCGGACAAGATAAAGTAATGGCAGTCGAGAAGTCGCCCTAGTGTCACCAATTAGTATGATTCGGCCGGACACCGTAGGCCTTTCCTAGTTAAGACTTTACTTAAGTAGGAAAATGTTTGTTAAACCAAGTTATTTGGCTTGTAATCAATATTTCTTAAACATAATTATAATTTACAGGATATGTTGGCGGTATAACCAGGAGGAATTTCTGACTTTTCATATTATAATAATGATATCAGCATCCTTTTATAAAATTTTGTTTTTGTTAATATTACGCAAAAATGAAATAATTATTGGATGGAACTTCTCATTTCACATTGCTGAAGCTTTTAAAATAATTTAAAATGGGTAGTGTTGAGGGACATAAAATATTCTTAACAATACAACAAAAGAAGTAAATAAAAATATGGCTTAATTTTTTATTTAAATCCTCAAGATTGTTTTTACCAATATTACAAACATATCATTAAAATGTGGGCTCTAAAACCATAGAAAATAGGAACATTTGAGAGTAATTGTTATCATCTCCATAAAACACAGTAAAACTTGTGGTTAAGCAAAATGGTTCCACTAACTTTAAAACGCAGAAGGAAAAATTTATGTATGCTCAAAATTAGATTTTTAAATACATTTAAAACTTATTCTTTTATTATTCTTATTTACATTTGATCGTTGAAAATAAGATTAAAATAAATAAAATTATCAAAATTTAAGCTACAAATCATTAAGAACAAGAGCTGAATTTAATGCAAATGCCAGAGAAAAATTCTCACATTTTATATAGTTCGACTCTTATACAAGTCAGAAATTAGGTATAAAAGTGGTAAGTGAAGATGCTTAGAGGAGTTTCGAACCAACATGCAGATGCGCACGAACTATGTAAGTTTTATGTAAATTCAAATAAGAGAGTGTAGAAATAATAAATAAATATTAAATAAAAATATAATTTTATGCCAAGAATTTATTTTTATAGTGACATCTTTTAATTTTCGTCTTTAAAACCACAAAAATCGTAAAAGTGTTGTTCTTTTCCCCACAATTATAAAATGAAGACCAAGTTTCTATATAAATTTATATTTATGTATTTTCAAAGATTGATTGATTTATTTTTTTAGCTCTCATTATTTATCCAAATTTGATTAACTTATTTTTTTCTGAGCAATAACTCGACTTTAAATATTTTTTGACATATTTTGTCATATAAATATACTTATTTCAAAAGATAAAATCTCAAGAATAAATTCTTTATAATATAAAATATAAATTACAAAGAATATTAACTACAGATTATTATGGTTATTTAGCAGCTAATTAACTTCAAGTTCAACCGAATCATCGTATCCTTTCTAGCCCGTAAAGGCTCTTTTTAGCCATCCAACCCACTAACTGAGCTGCAATCACTCAAAGTACAAATTGTCATCACGCTGCTCGCGACTCATACAGGACGCAAAAAAAATTGCGAGTGAAGAAGGCAGACAGCAACTGAAAACCCGAAAACGAATTGCAACAAAATGCTCAAACACACTCTGCGAAATTGACTTAAATAAATAAATGGGCTAAAACAAAGACAAAACACAGCGCAGCGGGAAAGTGAAAAGTGAATGAAGATGGTCCCCGGGGGAGTGTCATAGAAACAAAGTGCATTCCCTAGCGCAGAAGGCGAAGGGGGGTTTTTGGGAACGGGTTCGTTGTTAGCTTGTTGCAACGTTTTCATTTCATTTTATTCAGTCAATGCAATGCAACATTCGAATGCAACAACTGCAGCGGCAAAGACGACGCTTAGTAGCTCATCCATTTTCATTTGTATTAAGCAAAAGGCAAAGGACATGGCTGCCGAAAGACTCCTTCTGCACACTGCCACCCCATCTTATCCGCCCGTCCTCCTTTCGCGTAAAATAAGAGCATTGGCATTACTCAGCAAATACTTGTTTGTTTGCTGCCTTGACAAAAAGTCTATACAACCAGGACCCAACCCCCAAGTTGTCCTTCTCTCCCCGGGGCTGCTCGTTAGCACAGCTGCGAAGAGAATTTATCTTACTCCCACGAATGCAACTCGATTTTATTTCATTTCATTTTATCGTATTTTATTCCCCTTTTGCCCTCATTGTTTCTGTTTGGCATATTGGACATATTGTTAGCCCCGCTGTGATCGATGCAAATTGATGCGTATTGTTAATGGAATTTTTGTCGTGCAAGGACACAAGCTCTGAAACCATGGGACCCCGGAAAATATGCACGCAACCGCAATTGGTGAAAAACAAATTCTTTGTTTAGGGAAAAGCCTTCAAATAACTGAATTATTAAACGTGTTGAACAATTTAAGTTTATTAATTTAATTATCAGCAAACAGAAATCTTCTGAAGGATTGATTTGACAACATTTTCTTTATAAGGTTTATATATTCTTGTAAGTAATGCTGAACAAGAATATATTTAATATCAAACAACAGATTTTAAGATATTTAAGTATCAGCTTGCTTTACGAAAGAACAGATTTATGTAACATGAAAACCCGAAAATATATACCTATATTAAAGCAACTCAGCCTTCCATGCTTTTCCCACTTTGAGACCTACGAAGAAAACCAAAGAGGTGAAGGAAAAAATGTCATAAATAAGAACGTTTTGCAATTTGTTTATATTAAAATGGAGAGTCAAAAAGCATCCTAAGGTGGAATGCTGGGCAGTGTTCTTGTATACGGTGCACAGATTCCCATTGCATTTGACTCTGCCAGCTGCCCCGCCCCCGGGAATTCCCTTCTCTCCTGTGATGCAGTATCGCCTGCTGTTTTGTGAATTATGCGCCTTCCGTTGCATGTGGCGGCATTTCCAGCGCAAGCCAAAGCGCCAGCAAGGACACTGAAAATAATTTTACTTATTTATATAATAAAATATAATATTAAAGTTTACAGAATATAATAAACTGGAATTTAATATATAAGATATCATTTCTAAATTCTAAATATATATTGTTCTAATGATTCTAAGGTACCAACAAGGCATCTTTACAATCCAATTTTTTAACGAGGTAACTGCTTACAAAAATTAATAAAATATTAACAACCAATCCATTTCAATTTAAATATTTTAAATAGATTTTATTTCAGTGTCCTTCATTCCGATTCCAAGGCCCAAGTCAAAATAATGGCTTGACGCGCCTGGCTGCATATTTTTGAAGTCAGCGCAGTAGATGCAGGATGCGAGAGCGAGGGGACGACAGGGTGAGCTGGTCCGCCGCCTACAACTAACTGCGCTCGTTTTTGTAATAAAAATGTCATAAATCTTGATTTCTTGAACTCTAAACCAAAAAGCGTGCGATAGCAACGCAGGACATAGCTCTCAGCCTCTCTCTCTCTTCGTGGCCTTCCAGGACCTTCGGTTGCTGCTATTCTGTCTTGCTCGCGTGCATTGTTTTGGGTGGGCAATATAACTGTCTATTTATGCTCGCCTGGCATATGAAGTGCTTTTTATTTGTTTTTATTTATTTGCACTCGTTTGCACTGCTCTGTCCTGCCTCCGATTCTCGCTTGTGCCATAATCTATTCAGAGATAATTGATTTATTTGAGTGGTTTATGAAATGAAGCGGAAAAATAAGTTTATATTAGGGATTTGCATATATCGAGGGGAAAAGTAATGTATTTTAAATCGAAAAAATAATCGCAATAAATAATATATTCCAAATATAGTAGATATTCATATATTGAACATTAATCTACAAAATTATTATACTCAAATCGAAAATATTGTAATGTTTGATGTATAATAAATTTAAATATCAAACATTTTCTATATTTTTTATTTTTCTTCATTTAAATTTATTTGTGAAAACACGAAATATGTATTCGCCAATAATTAAACCCCAACTAAATCATTATAATATTTTTAAATAAAATTAAACACACTTATCGTTTTCTGTCATCATCATTTTTCTTCAAATTTCTTCGACGTCGTAAAGGCTTACATATTACACTTAAAATGATTTTACATATTTTTGACTTATTCTTTATAGACACTGGCATTGAATTCATATTAAAAGTATTACAAATAATAAATTAGTCATTAAACATAAACATCTGGTCTTTTTCGTAACTCCTAAAAAGTATCTGCTTCTGTGTGCGTGTGTGGCAGGATTGTCTTATCACAAATGAACATCACTAAAAACGTATTGGTCCCTAAATTTGATTTAACTTTTTCACATGATTTCATCGTTATTATAATTGGTTTGCTTATCTCTAAATAATTTATCATTTAAATATATATATTAATAATAATTTAGGTTTATAATTGTTTCTCTTCATATCAACATTATGTGATCTTGTCTATTATAATTGAATTTGTTGCTTCTATATGTTGTGCTGGAATTGCTTTGTTTAAATTAAGAAATTATCACAAATTGTTTTGTCATCAAGTGTTTTTTTTTAATTATTTCCAATTAGTCAAGTCCGAGAATTAAGTAGCCCAATAAAAATGTTTGATTTTTATGGTTTGTCCAATGGCAATCACCAGTGATCCATGTCTCGAATGCGCTCCACGGGGGGATTACTGTAAGAGGAGAATCATAATATTATTATTATCATTTCCATAGACGCCGATTTCATATATTTATTTTAAGATTTAATCTGGCATAAAACTTACGGCAACATTCGCGCCAAGGCGTGCTTGTGCAGCGGTGAGATTTGCACAGCCGCCGAGGCGATGCTGGAACCAGAGTCCTGGGACATGGTGCGCTGCATATGATGCATGGGATGCTGCACCACCGACCCCCCGACAAACTGCAGCTGCTGCTGATGATGATGCTGGTGGTGCTGATGATGCTGCTGCAACGGGTGCTGGTGCAGCGGATGCGAGTGCTGCTGATGCTGCTGCTGCTGGGTCATCTGCTGGGCCCTGCGGAAGGGATATCTCCATGGGCTCTTGGGGGCATCCGACTGGAAAGCCTTGTTCTCCACCCCTCCACTGCTTGACACACCGGCAGGACTATCTCGCCGCGGCGCTGTACCCTGCTGCATGTCCCTAGCCTTGGAGCTAAGGCGTCGCAGGATGCGAGATCCTAGGCCCGGAGGATCCTCCAGACTGCGACTGTTCCTGGGCTTTCTATAGCGCACATCGCTGGACTCCTCCAGAATTACATGTCGATCGTAGGGAGTGCCATAGTAAACCTCCAGAACAGTGGAGAAAGTGTGCGGCCAGACCAGGTCGATGATGGAGATTAGGACACCGGCTATAAAGCAGAGAATGCCTGAAATGAGAGCATAATTTATAGAAGTTATTGAACAATTTAAAGCAGGGTTTGAGGTACTTCAATTCACTCACCTGCCACCAGAACCAGCCAGTAGCACCAGCCAAAGTGAAACTCCAGTCGTCCGCCCTCCAGGTAAATGCACAAAGGTCGCTTCGGCAACAGGCAATGGTAACCAATGGTAGTGCAGACCAGCAGGGCACCGGTCAGAGCCTTCATGTAGGCTCCATAGCGAGGCACGGCTATTAAGAGCAGGTTCATCAGCAGCCACGAGGCCAGCGAGGCCCAGAGCATAATGCTCGCAAAATATCCAGCAGCCCGGTACTGTCCGCCCCAGGAGAAGCCCTCGCGACCCAGGCTGAAGTACTCGGCCACGGTCAGAATGGGAAAGGGCAGGCCACGCTGCAGGGCCTGTCGATAGTTGGCGCTCATGTCATTAGCACCTTCCCAGGTGAAGCGTTCATTGTAGTCTATGTCCGGCGGTGTGTAGTTTCCAATGGGAATCGCTGTAGAGAAACAAATTAAGCGGCTTAATATTGGTTCAATATAAATACTACATTTCCAATGAAACAATCAACTTTTTGGTAGCTAAAGGTATTTGAATAATATTTATTTCCTGGCCTTAAACCTTCCTCTAACCATATCCATTTATAATTTATAAAACATCGCATGAAATCAACACTTGAAGACCCACTTAGCATGTCATTCTAGACTGAAGGCAGAAACCTTAACAACCAGAGAACCTTTTCATTACACAAAAAAAAAAAACACAACCACTTCAATCGCACTAGATCACTTAGCCTTCACATTAATTACAAGCAAATCGTAAGTAAAACAAAAAATAATTATCATTTCCTGTTGCAGCCGGAAATGTTTGTTGCAGTGGCACACTGCGTATGCGTAATATGTTGTGTTCCATGCCTCTCACTCATCGAGCAATTCATTGTCAATGGCTCCGGCGAGCTAACCTTACACAAGCACACATTGAAGTGAGCGGCTTTAAAGTGCAACGCCAACAACACCAAAGTCGCATAATCAATGTGCAACAAGTGATATTTTTTTTCTTCATTTTTGCTGCTTGCATATTTTATAAACATTCGTCAACAGTTTTTCCGGTTTACAGCGCACGCGCTTTTGGCCCGTTTTGCATTTGGTTAATTTTTGTTGATTTTTTTTTTTCAACACTCTCGCTTTAAGAGTGAGCAGGAAAAAAACAAAAATAAGCAAAAGCTTAGACGTTTGCATAATTAATAGACAATTTTGCACAAATTCCGCATAGCACTACAAAAAAAAAAAGGCTTAGAATTGTATGACTCATAAATGTTTACTATAAAATAAAGTGAGTAATTTCGTAAAATTTGTGAGTGGAAGAGAAACTCAATAAATGGGAACTCCACACAGTTCTTGGTTTCCTTTCCTAAATCCACAAAAATAATAAATGGAACACAATGCAAATTAAAGCCCACAATAAACCAACGCATTTATGAATTTTTAATTCTAAAAGCCTTTTAAACATTTTAGCAAATCCCATTAATCTTCTAATTTTTTTTTGTTTTCTTTCCTTTCGAAGAGTTAAAAGCGGTCGTCATCGGAAAAAAAAATTAAAATGATATATGATAGCTGATCACGTTGCGGCGGAGACTGACACAGAGTGACAAAATATGCAAATTAACTTAAATGCGAATAAAAACCCTAGCACAAAGCGGAGGAATTTCATTAATTTAAAACTCCGGAATAGGCATGATGGAAAATATCGACATATCGATACATAATTTGATATTTTAATAATGGAATAAATATATTTTTTTCAGCCATGCTATCATAGTTTATTTGATGTTTTAAATGCACTCAATAAGTTTATAATCAATTAGTTAAATACCCTTTTTATATATTTTTCGATATAATCGACCTTAATTTGGATATTTTTCGATAAATCTAATTTTGATATATCAAGAAAAACGATTTTTTTCGTTTCTAATAATTAAACAATAATCGCCAAGCAATATATACAAACCTAATTGTTCCTTTTGTTATTTTTTTTCAACTTCAATCCCAAAAGTATCTGATATTCCCACGCTTCAAGCTTTTATACTAAAATAAATGAATGACTCATACCACAGATGTACGCTGGCAAGCGGCCAAAAATTCATGTCCAAAATTGGCTGCCATTGGTAGAAGCAAGCTTACAAATTACAAACTCAGCGCCACCATAAAAAAAATAAAAATGTAAAAATTACATAAATCGTCAAAAGTTGTCATATATTATGTGCTTTGGGGGCCTGGCCTTCGACTCGGGACAAGGTTTCGGCCTGGCCTCCGGTTCTCCCCTCTCCATCGTGATTAAAACTGCACCGAAAATGGCAACCCCGACCTGAGGCAAAGCTACGCACTGTCTCTACGCACATGTGGATCGATTTTGGAGTCATTAAACTGACAATCGTTATGATTTCCCAGTTGGCGGTGACCGGACAGACTTGTTTCTGCGCTGGGCTCGTGAACGTGGAAATGCTGCCAGTTGAACCGGTCCAATTTACTTTGAATGGCAATAGCTGAGCTTTTATTTTATCTAAAACGCTGTTTATAGTTGCACCGATACAGATCCATCAAAGGCTAAAGTAGTATTTTGGGTACAAATAAATGAATTCACAAGATATGAAGGTATAATTCGATTATGGAAGAAGGAATACCCTGCTTATATTTAAATTTATCATAAATATTGAAAACATTGGAAAAATTGATAAATTCGAATTTAACGTTAGAATATTCCTATTATCGAGAAAAAAATGATCTCAAAATGATTTATCTACTTTTTCTATTATATTTTCTAAAGAATATATAAATAAAATAAGAACAAAATCAATTTAGATATATTTTTATACATAGACCTGTCATAACCGCGAACCTGGGAAAATCAGATATCCTATAATGGGGGATATACCCTTTCAAAAACCAGAATTATTAAACCATTACACACTTCATTATTATTATCTTGAAATGACTGATTGTTCAACAAACTTCCGCCAACTTGAAACTTCTTACGCACAGCTATTGTATTGAAAATAAATGATAAATACGAAAATAGCAACATTAAAAAAATTACCATATCTACATATACGAAATTGATGTTTGCCATACTCGAGGCGGATGACGATGATGTTGGGGTAGCGCGCGCTTAAGTATGGACAACATCAGCAGCAACAAAAAGGCTAGACAACGAGAAATATAAGCATTTTTATGCTTTTTCATATTTTTAAGTGATGATTATGCTGATTTTCGTGCTTACTTTGGGCCGAGAGCAGACACGGAGGTGAGAGGTGCGATGTTGATGAGCTAAAAAACAATTTGGCAGCAGTAGCGGCAGCAGCCCAGCGAAAAAACCTAAATTAATCATGACTTTGCCATGGAAAGAGGCACACGACACACGACACAGCCCAGCATAGAGACAATGAATGTGCTGAAACGCTTTTTTTCTAATTTGTTCACTTCTTCCCTACCCCCGATAGCCGCCACTTCAACAGCCACCATGTGTCTGCAAAAATAAATGAACGTTCCATTTCTGTCATGAGCTTTAAACAACGCTCGTGTAGCCCCTGTCCATCTCCATTAAGAAGTAAACAAACAAAAAATACAATAATAACAAAATAATGGCTTAGACAAATATAGAAATAAAGTTCAGGATGGAATCGGTTTATAAATAGATAAAAAGGTGGGATGGTGTGGAGTATGGAGGGTCAAAGGGTCAGTAGCATGTATAAGTATAATGAATTTTTGTATATAGAACAGTTTTAAAAATAACGTTCCAAATTTAAAAGAGGAATTTATTTTTGATGAGACTTTAATGTTTTATAATTACCATATTTATCATTTGATTTTACTTCAGTAAAATATAGGAAGTACAGAATATAAAATTCATAATAAAATATATGCACTTTAAAAATGTAAAAACAACAAGCTTTAAATTTTTATTACACCTTATTGATATTACTTATTCTTTCCTTTACGAATGCCTTTAAAATCCATATATATAACTAGAAGAAAATGCCAATCACAATAATAAGAAACACCTGGTGAATCAAAGGCACCTTTCTTGATTGCACCCACCCACCAAAGGCATAAATAATGGAAGTAATGCACATATAATAACCTATTCAAAAGTCAAATAAATGCCAAGCTGCATTAAAAAAAATGCAACACAAATAATAGAGCACAAAAATCACAATGAAGTATAATTAAGTGTCGATTGAGCCAAAAAAAAAAATTAGCAAGAAAAACCACAAAGAAAAAAATGAAAAAACCTTTAACACTTTAATAAAAAGAGCATCATTAAAATGTTGAATTTAACCAATGGCACTTGGATTTTGACACCCCAATTTGACATTTGCCTGACTTTGATTTGGAAAATCAGCAACTCTGAAGCTCAACTCAACTCATAACGAGTGAATAATTAAGTTGCCAGGCCAGACAGAGCCTTAGATCCACTCACCCATTGACGTGCGCAATTATGTTATTCAAAATCGAAATTTATACCAAACAAAAAGTGCTTGTGGAGCAAAAGCTGTCAACTTGAGCAGCATTTGCCCTTTTGCCATCAAAAACAAACGCCCACCCATAAGCCAAAATAACAATAATGGAGAATAGAAGCAGGTGAAACAGTTTTCGCAAAATGCTACCGAAATCACACTGCCAGTGCCCAGGCATAACCCACCTCACCCACAAGGGTGAGACGACTCACCCCACAAATCTGTATTAGTCTAAACCAATATGGCAACCGACATAATGCCAGCAGTTGAAGAGGTAACGGGGTAAATATATATTAATGCATATATGTGTATCTATTCCAGGCACTTGGCATGGCATACACTTTAAGAAATAAATATTTTTGAATTGATTTTGGAAGTCTACATATGATTAAAAAATATGCATATCATTATAGGATATTCTTTACCCATTTTATGAATAGATTCACTCCAATAAAACCATTAAAACCATTAAAAACCCACCGATTAAAAAACCATTATGGTATTGCCTGGGCTAAACATTTTCAAAATCCAATTACCCAGCTGCCAGGTCAAAAAATACCCCCACAATTTACATAGGTTTCCATGAAGGACCCCTTGGAGCACCAAAGGGCATCATAAGGTTTAATCTCCCAATATGGCAAGCCAAAAAATTATTGTTACTGGACCGGGGAGGAAGGGAGTCAACTGCTCATATTTGATTGCGGCCGGATTGGCGGTAAGTGAGGGTATATGATAGGATTGAATGGCTTGGATTATTCGTGCTCGAGTTGACTCGAAACTGGTATTCCAATTGATTCAGCTGGGGCCTAGGGTAGCCCCGGCCCAAGCACAAAAGCATTTCACCTTTTGCGAAGATCCAACTGAATGAGTGAGGCGAGCAAACAGTCAAACAAACGGCGAATATACATATATCCATATGTTTGAGCGGATATATGTGTACAGAGGCCTCCTCCACGAGCGTTTGCTATTGGAATCGAATATTTCCGCAGGTGTCGGGCCGAGCGCGAGTCGAGTGGCATTTCAATTTGTTGTTGCTGCTGCTGCTGCCGCTGCAGCTATTGTTGCCAAGAATCGTGACATGCAACTTGACTTGGCACTTGGCAGCAGCCAACAAACAAAGCGACAGCGGCAACAGCAACCGCAGCTGACGTCACCGCCCACACTGCGTTTAATAGCCAAGCAAAAACGAACAGCTCGGAAAATTATCGCCGTAAGATCTGCCTCAAGTTTTCAAATCAATTAGCCAACAGCTTAAGTCAGGTCCGAGCCCTAAGCTGGAAATGGAATGGAATGTCTTAATTAAAAGTTGAATGTATGAAATTGAAATTTCATTTCCTTATCAAAATTTGATTGTTAAGGCGAGCTCAACAGCAAAAATATTGAAGATGAGAAATATGTGTACGTATTCCTTCATTTATTTAAAGCTTGGTTCTTCCCGAAACATAAATTGGAGAGCGAAAAAAATTGTATCTTAAATCTTTTTTTTCAAGAAATTTTCAATCTAATTAATAATATAATATTATTATTAATTTAAAAAGCCATGAATAAAATACAACTAATAAATTCTAACCAACATTCTGAATCACTAGTTAATATAAACTCAATTAGAATAAATTAGACAAAATATGATATCGATAAATAACGTTAAATTGCCTTAACGAAAAAAATACAAAAATTGTTTTTTATTTAGTTGTTACTTTTCCGAATATATTACATAAAATATCGGTTTAAAGATCATATAATGCTATATTAAAATATCAATTTATATGTCGATTTTCCGGTAAAAAATAGATGTAGTACTCTGCCATTCTCAAACTGAATATTCATTTTTGTAACATTCTAAATAGATCGCATCGGTGCACAGTTGCCAAGTTTTTGCTCTCAGCTAACAGCCCTCACGATTACTATGGTATATCTCCTCTCCCTGATCTTGGTACCAAACTAAATAAATTCAAGCTTTATTTTAAACAGAAAACCAAACACTAAAGCCTGGCTACCGCAACGGAGTCTCCGATATAATCAAATATGACAACCCATTCATCCGCGGCAGAAGTACGTACTTGTTGGCGGATTGGATTGGATTGGATTGGATTGGCAAACTTACCCGTCAGCGTCACGTTGACATGCATGAGGCCAATATGGGTGCCGATGCGCGCTGGGAGCTTCTCGCGTGAGAAGGCTTTGTACGGCGCGATGATGGTTGCATGAGCCACATGCCACGCGGATCCCAGACGGGCAACTGTTGGTTAGAAACGCGAGGTGGGTTTAAGGCACAAAGTTTATAAAATTTTTTTCTATTTGAAGGTCATTTTACTCACTTAGTATGACCAGGCCCACGAAAAGACTTAGTGTGACTGTCGAGAATGTTGTAAATTTCTGTGAACGAGAAGGGATTTAAATTTAAATTCAAATTAAAAAGTCTATGTAAATTTTTAGACAGCAAATAAAGGCGCGCCTTGGAACGAGTTTATTTACAACTCTCTCATTAGGTTTAATCTTTAATCTGACATTTGTTGGAGACGTGGAAATAATTAAGTTAATGCCAACCCATTCAATTAAACAGATCAAACGGATTTTGTAACTTAAAAGTACCCTCTCTCTGTTGCATGGTCTTAAAATATTTTTAAATCTCCCTGTTACTATTTTTATTTATATTATATTTTATAATTACCTGCTTTCGTACACCGGGAAATATGACCAAAAATGCCACGTAGAATGTGGCAAATAATACGGACACGGCCACTATGGACACATCTCCGGTGACGGGCGTCCGATTTGAGAAAGAGTATAGCGTTGGTCCCCCATCGTCTCGAAACGCGTCAAACCAGCCTTTCATGCTGGTTTCTTTAGCCGATGAAGGCGCTTGATATCTAAATAATAAATAAATAAATAACAATAATAATAATAAAAAGCAAACAAAACCGATGAAAAAATTAATTTTATTGATACATCCATCTGCGTGGAAATTTGGAAAGAGCACTCAATTATAAAGATTGGCATTGCAAAATCACGCAAAAGCTCGGTAAATCGGATCTCGCATCTTGGAGATACCGCATATCTGCAGTTCGTGACTAAGCTTTTAGGTAGCAGATACTTCAGCGTCAAGTGACAGGACAGGCAGCTCAAAGCAAAATTAATTTGGTAAATCAAATAACAAACAAAATATGCAAATACATTGGCGTTGAGTGTGTGCGTGCACAGCCACCAGGAAATGTAAAAACCGAAATAGCCAAGTAATCTACACAAAGTATGGAATTACGTTCTTTAGGAAACTGAAACAAAGGAATTTAATTTGAATGCTCTACAAAATTTTGTGTGAAACCTCAAAAAAAAGCTCAACAAACCAGAAATAAGACCTAGAACCGGATCCAGCGACAAACAAATTAACAATAAAACGCTACGTCGAGATCTTCTGATGCCATGTGAGGGGCCCGAACAATTAAGAAACCAAAGCAGCAACTGAAACCAGCGAGAAACCATCGGCCACTTCGATGCCTGCCTGACTTCTGCTTCTGAAGGAATGACGTAGGCAAAAGTTATAATTAAGTGTCTATAAAATTGAAGAAGTTGAAAACAATAATAGCACGATCGTGGCGAATTGTTAAATACCTCAAACGATATGCTTATGAATATGTGAGTGATGATCTTAGCAAAGATTTATTTGATTGATCCTCTGAAAAATAGCACACTTAGTAAAATCAACAATATGGTGAATTATGGTGAACTGCTTTAAATAAACAGTTTAAAAATGTTATTAAGTATTTTTCTTTAATTTTGTAAGGTACCTTCCTAGTCTTATTGCTCTTTTATCAGCAGAAGCTGCGAATTAAATATAAACTTGTTATAGCTCTCCATGGGATAACGAAATTGCGCATACGCAACGTGTTACGTACTCTGGCACACGGATGTATGCTTTTTTTTCTTTTATTGACTTTAAGCGCACCCTCATTATATTCCAGTTGGGATTTCCCACACAGCACGACTTCTGGCTTGTGAAAGTCGAGAGGTAAGCGAACCCACAGAAAAGAATAAGCCAGAAGAATAAGAGATCATGTCGAACATATCGTTGCCGTGGGGCAACTTTAAAGAAGTTTCATAGTTCCGTAATTATATTATTCTGTTTTTTTTTTTAATATCCGCTTGCTGAAATATTTTTTGTATTATCTCAGTCTTGTTTATAAAACATTTATTTTGTCATTTATTCTCATTTATCAAGCTCTAAAGTTCACTTACCAAACTTGTCAAGAAAAAAACCGGCATTCAAAATAACTGTTATTTACTTTTGGTATACGGATTTGTCACTAATTCATTTAGCTTGTCATCAAATTCTGGTATCAAATTTCTGAATTAAAATTAATATATACGCTAAATATAAGCAATGAATTTGAGTTTAAACACTATATTTTGAGTTGGAATCTTAGCACACCAAATAAATATCTCGATCCCTTCAGTTTACATTAATTTTTAGACCATTGATTTATTAAATTAATATGTAAGGAGAAAAATGTTATACAATAAGCTATATTTTCTAAAATTTTCGTATATTTAAAAAAAAAAACAATAAATATTTTTTTAATAAACAAAACCTTCTTTTAAAATATAATATAATTTTAGAGGTCAAATTTGTATGATAAGCTGATGTCTAATTTCATTCTTATCTTTGCAAATATTTCATGTATTTATACAAGTAATTTAAACAAATCGCTTTTCTTCTTTGATTTATATTTATGTCTAAACATATTTGCAGCAATTCTTGAAACGCCAGAAAAATGTTTTTCTAGCAATTGCATTTTCCTGTTACAGACTCGCCGCACCCCCGTTCGAGAACCGGTTTGACTAGTCAGACTTTGCACATAAATCGCATTTTATTTCTACAAAAACCCGGTAATAAATTGTTTCATTTATAATTAGAATTTTTGCCAAAGTGACAGCACAAAAAAAAATTCAAGCAGCATGCATGTAGTAAAGGTTCGAAAATGGAAATCCATTTGGGGGAGTTCTTGGCTTTGTTTTCATTTATTTTTATTTTTTTCGTTGATGTTGCCGGTTGACCTTCGCATATTTTTCGTCCGGGAGTTTCGGTCGCGGAGACTCGCGTGTTGCTTTATTAGCGCACTTGCCCGCAAAAAAAAAAAACAAAACAGAAACCACTGGACTTGGCACCAAAACGTAAGGCGTTGCATGTGGCAATCATTGAGCACATTACTCTAGTACTTGTGTATGTCTGTTCGTTTTGAGCCCATACAGACGCAACAGCAACAATGGAACAAAAATCGGACAATGGGAAAAACAGACATTACAGTTACAAAACAAAATTTAATATATACGGAAAAGCGGGCGCAGCAAAACAATAGAGGCGGGCTGACAGTGGGGCATTAATACAGAGAGTTTAATAGAAAATATTCAGAAGAGCCACAGAAATGGTATCAAAAACAACTCACTCAAAACAAATGTGTTGAACATCAATTTAATACAGGAATTATTTAATTATTAAAGCCAAAATATAGACAAAAAATAACAAGTCAAATTAGTCAATCAATCAAATAAAAGAAATTTAATTCTGTTACAGTTTTGGCGTAATATTCTTATTAATAGGATGTAATTAGATTTGTTTGCAAATATTTTAATAAATTTCAAATCTATAACACCATTTTCTACATTTGTTTTTTTAGTTTTTTTCCAGCTCAGATAGATCACTGTCACTGATCACTGATCCAGTTTAGAAAGATCATTGTACACATGATTTCATTATTTATTAATATAATTCTAAGGCAGCGATGAGCAAATATTACTGAAAGTTCTGCACAAAAAACAAACGTAACTCCCAACAAAGTTTTAAATTTAGACAAAAATAAATAATCATAGTTTTCTTACCATTTAAGGTAAGAAAACTATGATTATTTATTTTTGTCAAAAAAAAAAATTGTTCTACTATTTAGGCATTGTTTTGTTCATGTTTTAAGAAAATGCTAGTTTATCCCATAAATAAATATGAAATATCACAGGGAGTTAACACCAATAAATGTCCACCTGAAAGAACTGAAAGCCTGACAAATGTGACTTCAGTTTGAGCCTTAAAAGTATCTGTGAAAACATATCTTTGTTGATATGACTTTTTTATCTGTATCTTTACAGCTCTTTAATGTTTTGAGCACACTGTGCATCATAGCAAGTGGCACAGCATCCCAACTGCAGCCCACTTGCTATGCGTGCTCTCCACTCTCACCTGCTCTCATTCCGTGCTTTCAGCTGTTTCCAACCCTCCCACCCGGTCCCCCCTGCCTGTCTACCTGACAACTGGCTGGGTGCAGCTTTTATTTTCAAGTCCAACGAAAGTGAATTTACAGCCGCTCTCCTTACCGCTATGTCTCTTTGTTTTTTCTCTTTTCTCTCTCTCTCTCCCTGGGCTGCGTTTGAGGAAATGAAGCAAACATGAAATTGACATAATCAACACGCAGCTGGAAACCTCTGCAAATGTCTTTTAAAAAAGGTGAAAAACAACAACAGCGACAGGTTTTTGTGTCGCCTTGTTGCTTTTGCTTTCGTTGGTATGTTGCTGTTGCTTTTTTTTTTGTTGTAATTGTTGTAGTAGTAGTTATTGTTGGTGTGGTGGCAGCGTGTGTTAAATGAGCGCTGGTGCGTGTAAATATGTAAGAGTTGCCTTCAACCGGCTTTTTCGTGCAATTTTTTTATTTTTATTTTTTTGCTGGTAGCTTGTGGATTTTTTGCGCTGGTCAGTTTGGCGTTGAATCATCTGGCAAAGCCATATAGGAAATGAAATGGCAGATGAAGTAATCCCGTGGCATGAACACAGAGTTAAAACGCATCACAAAAATCAACCTGATGCACACCCACAAAAACACGCATACGAATGCATCGGGCAAAGGGCAAGCGATAAAAGTGCAGGGTGGGAAAAAAGAAGAGAGGAGAAACAAGGCAAAGTGTGTTGAGTAAGCGCAGCGGTAAAAATGTGCATCCGAAATTACCAACAAAACGTGCACGTTAATTTCCCGCTTCCACACACATGCTCTCTTACACTGACACCCACTCAAACAAGGCGGCTCTCTCTTCAGAAGTTCTTCAACAAATTGTTATTGCTTCATTATTGTTTATTTTTAGAATTTGTTTCATTTTAAGTTTTGGCAACCATGTTGATTGATGCGTTCCACTTGGGTATTTGTAAAAAGGAACTAATATTTTAAGCTATTGTTGCCATATTTTGATGGCTTTTATTTTTGCTTTATATTTTATTTTTCACACATTACAATATTTTTTTAATTAAATTTTTTGCATTAGAATAGGCTTTTGTTTTGTTTTTCTTTCTCTGTTTAATAATCTATCATAAAACTATGTTTATTTTTTTGAAATTTCAGAACACATTTTCTGTATTAACCAAAATCAGTTTTCTATATCGAATTCCCAAATATTTGGCCTATTTTTCTATTAAAACTTAATTCGGAGATTTTTTAGGTCATGATTTGTACTTCACAGCAACTTTGCTATTTTAATTACTCAAAGCCTTAAATTCACAGCCCTTCGCACTTATTTTTACGTAAGCCCGTGGAATTGCCAAATTTAATGGCAACAAAGTTGAATTTAATTTTTTAAGATTATTGCAAATAATTAGTTTTTGCTTTAATCGTCTTAATTATATTTTATATAGCCGATTTACATCACTTTATGGTTTGTTTTTAACTCGTTTTATAAATACAAATAACTAAGATGGTCAGCCATCTTTTTAACGTTGTTTTACCGTTTTCAAATTATAAGAAGTGGGTTTTTCGATCCGGCAAACTTATTTTGTTTGGGGTTTTCGATTTTTTTGGTTTTCTCTGCTTTTACGACCAAGCGTTGTGCATGGCATAACACAAAACAAAAGCACACAAAAACACAAAACACACTTGGTTGTTGCTGCGATTTATTGGCTGCGCGTGCGCGGCGGCGATTTCCACTTCTGCGTCCGTTTCAAGAGCTCGTCGACAGCGAACTGAGCGCTGCTGTACGGTGAGCGTTCAACAAAAGATCGCCGAGAGCGAAAGCTTTGCGCTACAAACAGTGGAATGGATAAACAATTTGGTGAGATAAAATGTATTGAATTTTATTAAAATCTTAGTTTATATAATATATTGATATATTGATAATATTTTTAATAGACGATCAAAAGCAAAGTCGAAGGTATTAAACTTAGTAGGGTTTTAATTTGAATACTTTAATGTATACTTTAAATAACTCAATCCCAGTTTAAGTTCAATCTAATATTCATAAAATCCTAGAAAACAGATAAATTTAATTTAGATATTTCAGAATTAGAATTTATATAAAGTTTATAGTCTAATCTTTAAAAACATTGCCACTGTGCGATGGAAGCTTTTTTGAACTGCCGCTAATTGCAACCTAAGTGAGTGTGAATTTATGAAGCAGTCAGAAAATCAGCGAACAAAAACTTGAAAGGGAACTTGGGCCAGACATGTATACATTTATATATGTACATTATATGCGAGGGCTATTCCTGATCAGGGTCTGATACTACTATAACTTACTTTCGAACGGCCAACTAGTTCATCTTGAGAATGGCCTCAGACTTTTAATCGAAAATTAGCAAATAAATAATTATAATCATTGATCCAGAATATGAAAAGCACCTGCCATGTGAAGCAAGGAAATATAAGGTCGAGGTGGGGAATTTTTAATGTATTTTTTTATTATATATTCTTCAGTGTAAATATATTTTACCATATCTGCGCATATATTTAAAATTAATTATACTGAATAGTTTTATTGGGACCCAAAATTGTATTGCTCTTAGAATAGGTCCTTGGGATTCTCAATCTCAATTTAAGTACCAGTCTTCAATTGATATTTATACCTTAATAGATAGAAAAAGCTTTAAAGTAACAAATACCGGAATAAAATAACTTCAATTCAGGGAAAGTGCAGTACATTTTTAAATATTATCTATAATTCAGAAATCGTGAAGATACTAAACTCTCCTGAATAGTCTGAGGTTGAAAAGATACCCAATAATCATCTATTAATTATGACCTTTTTTCTGCAGTATGTCTTCCGTATTTCTGCCATATACTTTTTAATTATCATTAGTAATACATTATTTCTAATAAAAAAAACCTTAATTACATTGTGCCACTATTTATTTTATAATATTAATATAACAATCTGTACAAATGTTTAGTATAATATCATATCCCATTTTCAATAAACAAAAACATATTACTCTACAAAACCCAAGCAATAAAAATTAAACAAAAATTATGCACCTGACCAACAGTTGATGCTGTTAATTGAATTAGCATCGAGACCCGTCTGGTAATTAATATTTTATATGCTAATTGCATTTTTACTACCGACTACCGTGCCATGCACCATCGCCAAGTCAAATCACCAGGTTAACCTCCGTGACCTCTCTTTATGTCCAGTCCATCCATTCAGGTGGTGATTTCGTCTCGTAAATCTTGACAGTTGCCAAATCGGCTGGGCAAAACGCAAAAAATAAACTCTTTTCTGTTGGTCTGTGTTAAAATTCGCATAAAATCTTTTATGATGTGCCAAATTAGCTATAAAACACACAAGCCACTAAGCAAATGTAGTCATTTAATTGATATTAAATGAAATATAAATGAAAACTATGAACTTTTCCAGAAATGCCCTTTAGCGAAAAACCAAATTCTTAATCGTCAAGAAATATAAAAAATATATAATAAGGATGTCCGGTGGCCTAAAGATGGAATGCCCTACAGCTCATCGAGGACGGTCGTTGGTCCCTGGCCAAAGAATTATACGGATTTGTGCATGAATAAGGTAAAATTCATGTCCGGTATCTGGAATTCACAGCACGCAAGACCAGGTTTAGTTTATTTTATTGCTGCTATTCGAAGTTGCTCGACTGACTCAGTTTCTGCGAGCTTCCACACACTAAAAGCATTCATAACTCAACTGCCAGCTGTCAGCGACAGAAGCACCAGCAGCTCAGGCCTCAAAAAAAGGGAAAGGGCACCGTAATGGAAAATTATAATGGAAAAAAGCGATTTGCCGACGAATGCTGAGGCTCTCGTGCCTTGCAATCTCCTCAAGTTCAAGGTCGGTTTTCAGTCGTTGAGGGCAATGAGAGTGCATTAAATAAGGCGATGGAAGATTGCTGCCAGTAAATGAAATGTTAAGTTTAGTGTGATTGTAATGGAAACCCCCAACTATCACGAACTTCAAAAAACTATTACCGTAAAAGGAAGACGATGTTATCTTAGGTTGAACTGCAATATTTCTCAAATATAAGCTTAATGTGTGTTTCTATTTCTGCGAATTTTTTTTAATATACATTTATGTGTACTGTGGATATTTTTGTTAAGAAATAAAAATAATCAAATAATTATAATCCCCTCACAATTCCAAATGTTTTCCCATGCAAATCATGAAATTTTAAAATTTAACACCAAACAAATAAGGAAGTAATCACAATGAATGCCAATTACAATTACAAGCGACGCATACTGGCAATTGAGTTGCACATATTTTAAGCGATGTAAGCCGACTGTCAGTCTCTGAAATTGAATTCTGTCGATTCATTCCCTCGCCTTGATGTCGAAACAGACAATCTATAAAAAAAACACACAGCCAGCCTCACAAATACGTTACGCACAAATTAAATTCATGAAGTTCAACATCTGAAATTCCAACAGAAACAGTGGCTAACGACGAATTACGTGGCATGCATAGCCAGCCCCGAATTCCCCCTTTTTTGGTTCGACCGGTCGCAACGAGGAAGGTCAAGTGCACGCGCCAAATGTGTTTTATATTGTTTTTCACATTAGTCTTGTCTTGACTTTTTGTTTAATTAATTTTTAATATAATTTTTGTTATTTTTTTCGGTGGCTTGTTTTCTTGACAAGCGCGATGTTGATGATGATGTGACAGGCGGCACACAACATGGGCGATTCTGGAGGCTAATTGTGGCAGTTTATGTCTCAGCGTTTTGGTTGATGTTTGGCTCTTAGGTGCCAGATCCATGACCTTGACGGATAAGCTGCCAAGAGAAAGAATAAAAAATTTAAATAGGTTTCTGATTCCTGTCATTTAGGTGAACTTTAAATTTGATGGAATTTTAATTATAAATTATCTCAAGCTAAGTGAATAAAAGGAATATTTTTTTAACCAGCAGGACGGGCTTAAATTCAATTTAATTATATTCTGATAAGCATTTTATATTTTATAATATCTTAGGCTCATTTCTTTAGTTATTTGTGAAGCTTCAAAATCAATTTAAGAATATATTAAGAAATATCTGAAATATTATCCCCTAGCAACATCGATTTCTTTATCGTTTCGTTTGGTGAGTCTCTGCCCTTGCTACTACTTGTTCACAGGTACTCAATAAAATAATTACAAAGCCCCATTGACCGCCACACTCATTGTTAGTTATCGAATTCCTAAAATCGAATTTAATTACTTCCACCCACTAACAACTTCCGAGGCACACTTCGCCTCGCAAAACCTTGGTTGGATAGCTCCGTAATAAGCCCAGCCAGACTTTGACAATCATTGTCAAATCTGCCACCGAGCACAGGGGCCACCCAGCAAGAAACCAAACAGTTTTGACACTGAGTCTTAAAGAGTTTTGGTTAGAAAACCTTAAAAGGTCAATCAACTGACAGATACAAGAGGCTTAATCAGCTGTTGTAGCTGGTTAAGTAGGTTGAAGGGCTTAGAAACTGATAGCGATCGAATATCGCATTTTATAAGACACGCTGAAAGGTAAAAGGATGTGGAAACAAGTTAAGTCACAACAAAGCTATAATAAATAATGCCAAATATTAGATCAGATCGATCTGGGCTGGTAGCTCGTGTCTCGATAGCCTTGCCCATGGCATACAAAGTTGAAAATTGAGTTTGCATTTTTTTTCCTGTGGCTTTGCTCAGGTTCAAACCTATTAGCGCCTGCATGAAAAAAATATGGAGCTCAATAGAGCAATCAAAATAGGAACAATGCTTGAGCAGTAAGCAAATAAGCTTTCGACAAATACATACAGTAAGGAACGTCGATTTAGGATATCTTGATTTGAACCACAACTATTAAATTATTTATCGAATGGAATGTCTAATATGATATATTGACAAAGGTGTGGCAGTCTATTACTTTATGATCTCGAAATTATCGGTTAGTTTCCTATATCTCAATTTAAATATCTAAAAATATCGATTTTCGATGAAATATCGATATAATATATAATATCGAAAAAACTGTTATTTAACATTTATGTTGTTTTACCAACCGTAATTTAAAAATATAAAATAATCCCTTTTTTAATAGGTAATTCCTTTTTTTCCAGCAAAAATAAATTTAACTAAGCTTAGGCTTTCTTTTTGGCACAGTTAACTACTTTTATTGGTATTAGTTATCCATATTTTAATTGAAATTAAAAATTATAATATTTGTATTAACTGCATATTCGTATTCACAAGTGTATTCATTTTAAAAATTCATAAATATACAATTAAATAAAAAAATAGATTCTAAACTTCCACCATTAAATAAATTTTCTGCAAATAAATTTGCAAAAATATATCCCGCACTGTAGGTGGCTGCTGTCAGCGATATAGTTGCTGCCGTTGTCGTGCGTTAGTTTTTTTATTTTCGTTTTTTGACAGCTAACCCTCTACTGGTTTTGATATTTTTTCGTGTACCGTGGGGCGAAAAAAAAACAGCTAGAAAAATACAAACAAACGATTTTTAATGCGAACTTAGCCTCGGGGCAAACTTAATGTTTTAATTAGCACAGCTTCAACTTCAGCCTAAGGTTGCTTGAGGGGAGCAGATAACAAGCAATTGCAAGGTGCCACGCCCATTTTAGGCATAATATATAGAATTATTATTATAAATATTCGCCAAATCAGAAACGCATTCATTTGCACATTTCACACAATTTTTCTTTGCCGTTTGCATGGCGCACTTAGAGCTCAAACCGCCGGGCAGCTACTGTCATTCATTGTCTCGAACAATCGTTAGTTCGTACTTGAACCCGGCTTTTGAACTGAGCTCACAGTGCGCGAGTCGCTCCAACTCCATAGGTAATCGCAGACTACTCGTTTCGCGCTGGGCTCTTGACATGAGGAAGCCATTTGGTCGCCATATTGTATTGTAATGACTGTAATTAGTCAAAACCAAAGAGTTCCAAAGAGTCTTGTCAGTCTGAAGAAAATGAAAATATTAAACTGAGTTTACAATTCTAGGGACTCGTGTTGATTTGATTATAAAATTAGTAGTGCTGGCTTAAAAACGATTTTCTAAAACGTTGCAATATTTATATTTGAAGAAAGTAATTTTTAACAATTTGAACAATTTAATTAATGATTTATATAACCCTAAATATTTTATTGCTTTTAAATGCTTTTATTAATATCAATAACCATAATACCCAAAGTGTCCTTTAGTTTTTCAGATAATGCTCAGATTCCAAGATCGATGCGTCGTGTGCCATGGCCCCCTTATTTGAAAGTCACCTTTGTTCTGTCACTCAGAGCATCATTGCATTCATACAAACACAGACATAGACATAAACATGTATTTATCAGACACATTTGATCGATTAAAACAAAAGACTTAAGCAAAAAACTTGCTTCTGTTGAGCAACGTAAAAAGTGAAATTAAGATGCAACCTTCTCTTTCCACGCCTCACCCTGAACGCAATAATGCGGGTTAAATAATTTTCTCAACTTTAGTAATGCCAATTAATTTCATTTGTCGTTTCTCCTTCATTGTTGCATTATTATTAAATTGCTGTTCTTGGCCATATATATAAATTTACGATAGTATATGTAAACTATTAGCAATTATTCAATTAAACATGACATGACTCGGACTGGAACTGGATAGCACTGGCATTGTTTCACTTTTAATTCAATTTCCATTTATTAAATATGTGTTGAAGCCATAAAGCATCAGCGAACACGCATCAAGATCAAGTCCAATGAAGGAAGGGTCGTGGCGGATATTCGACGTTTATTATGTTTCTTGATCTTGATTGCCTGGCCTGGCCGGGCCATTTAATGATGAGTTTCCAATGCGGTCGCCTCGAATAATCATTTATCAAGACCCTGGATGAGTTGGCTATTGTAAATATTTACATGGCCCGGGGCCCCGTCTCTCCCCATCAAGGTCAAATTGTGGCAGAAGAGTTGTATCGAGCACTGTTGGCTTATTGCAAGGCAGGCACTTGGCTACACATTCTTTGGATTCAAGAATATTACGACCTTGTAAAGCTTGTTGGGGAAAATGAATTTACATGATCAAAAAAAAAAAGAAAACAAGTAATAATAACTTTAAAAATATCAAATTTTGTAAGAGGAGTTAAATGTAATACAGCAAATTATTTTAATAAATATATTTAAAGAAATCGACATTAACAGGCCTAGCGTTTGCTTTGAATAACGCATAATATTTTGATATTTATAAAATTAAAAATAAATTCATGAAAGCAGCTAACAATAAATAAATTTTTAATGATTTATACGAAACAATAGAACAATTATAATTTACATTAAGAAAGATGCATTTTTAATATACAAAAACATAAAATAAATAAGCGTATATATTCAAATTGTTAAGCATAATGTTTTCTCTTAAAAAAGATCCACTCTCCGAAAAAAAAACACTCAGCACTCAATAATAAACATAATTAAAGAACATAAATTAAACAAATTCGAATAAATTGTTTGATCAAGTCATTTGAGAGTGGTTTGTGTGCACAACTCAATTAATTTCCAAACATTATTCAAGTTCAAGTTTATTAACCTTTAGTTCAAAAGTGCAAACAATAACAAATTAATAGATTTTTCATAGCGAAGGTCAAAAGATTATTATTTTTTCTCTTGTCGGATTCTTCAAAGCAGCCAATAAACTGGCACAATTGTTAGAATTTAATGGTTAAAGTGAAATATTAATGACAAAGATTAGATCAGAAGGCCACACAGGGAAAATGCTAAGTTCTTGATATATTTTAAGTCATAATATCAAAATATATACCACAAAATTTCCATATCATTGAAATAACTATATAAGCATGAGTATCAAAATACAAATGGGCAAGCACCACAACAAATTCAAATTCAACTACAATGCTATAATTTACTAGAGTTACCGACGCCTCGTGAGAGCATTCGAGCGTGCACCTTGAAGGTTAGGCGCGGGGCTGGGTTGCGATTATTAAAGAGCATTAATTGGAACATCGTCGGAGCGCGCCGGACAGCGGGAAGTTGAAGTTTTCGGAAGGTTACCCATTGCGCCTATGGCTGGGGGTTGAGTTTGGCTGCGCTTGTGCCCCACCAGCTGTGAGCTCACATTATTTTCCTAGTGAATCTGCGAAGAGGCATCTGTCTAATCTGCATCGTGATTGTTACATAGTTGCATACGAATGGTGCAAAGTTCAGGGTCAATCATCAGTTAAACACCTGCGTTTTCCATGCACCCGCGAAAGCGCTTAGTTGTAATTAGTCAGGCCTCGCGTGCAACTAATTAATGAAGGAAATGAGTTGAAATCTTATTTGCTTTTCCAAATGGATATTCAATGGGTTTTTTTATAATGAACATAAGGGGAAATTTGGATTTCAATTGCGCGGTTACATGAGATTATTTCGATAACAATAATAATCGATTTTAAGTGTTGATTAATATCAGGATCTATAACTTTGCCTTTTTTAGTACCATTTTGTAGAAAGAGTGGTCCTACTAATCAGCTGAAATTTTTACAATTGAAGAAATGTTTTAAAATATAAATAATAAGGAAAAAGCTTAACCATGGAAATACCAGACACATTTTACAGTAAAGATGAATATGTGGAGACTGTAAGTATTAAACAAATAATTGGATTGATTATTTGAAAGCACCGAAAGACTGGATGATCTCATCATGCCCAAAACTGTTTATGCTTTTTTTCAGGCCTCCGGGAACAAAGTGAGTCGTCACACAGTTTTATGTGGCTCTCAGAATATCGTGCTCAATGGCAAAGTGATCGTCCAAAGCGGCGCTATAATCCGCGGTGACCTGGCGAATGTGCGGGCCGGAAGATACTGTGTTATAGGCAAGGACTCTGTGATCCGTCCGCCGTACAAACAATTCAGCAAGGGCATAGCTTTCTTCCCGATGCACATCGGCGACCATGTTTTCATCGGCGAGGGCGCTGTCGTCTCAGCAGCCTCCATAGGATCCTGCGTGTACATTGGCAAGAATGCCATTATTGTAGGTTGACGACATCCCAGCTTAAATCTCTGATATAATAAGGAAATCTCTCTTAATTCCTTTTACAGGGTCGTCGGTGCATACTAAAAGACTGCTGTGTGATTGAAGACGGCGCTGTGCTTCCGCCGGAAACAACTGTGGCCAGTTACATGCGGTACACGGTCAAAGGAACCATCGAGGGCGCCCAGGGAAACCCGTACTTTGTGCCCGCTGCCATGCAGGATGAGATGGTCAACTACACAAAGTCTTTCTACGAGCATTTCGTGCGCACGCCAGCAGCAGCCAGTTGATTTACTAATAATTAATAAATTATACCTTATTTATAAAATAATCAAAGGTTTATATTCTATAAGTATGCACATTGAAAGCTGTTTCAGTTAATCTATCAGTCCCGTGTCGCAATCATACGCCTCTTCGCCGCACTCAAAGATGGGGAAGCTCATGCCCGTGCGACGTGCTATGACTGAGGCCAGCTCCTCCGAGTTGTTCTCTTTGCGGGCCTGCACATTCCGGTCCAGCAGTAGTACAGTGGCGGTGTTGCGGCAATTTGAAACGGTGGCAGTTATGTGCAGTGGCGTCTGTTTGCCATCCGATTCGGCGTTTACATCGGCGCCAAACTGCAACAGCAACTGGGCACAGTCTGCGTTGTTCCACTTGCAGGCGGAATGTAGGGGTGTCCAGCCCAGTTCCGTGCGAGCATTGGGATTGGCTTTGTACTGCAGCAGGAGCTTAGCCATATCCACGAAATTGTTGTAGGCAGCGCGGTGCAGCGGCGTGTAACCATCGTTGTCCCGGGCATTCACGGTGTCCGCATCTAGGCGAAGAATCTCCCGGACCTCGCTAATGCGATTCTCGCTGACGGCCCACAGGATCATGCGTTCAATGCTGGCTGGAAGATTAAAGTGCCAAGAAGCAGAATTTTAAGAAAAACATTTTGAAACGAATGAAGACAAGTTTCTTACACTGCGGATTCTTGTCCTCCTCGATCAATTCGTCGGCATCGTCGTCCCAGCCACTAACAAACATTCCGCGAGGCACCTTGGCATACCGCAACTTCTCCACCTGTGATTTCTCATCATCCGAGTCATAGTCGCCCATTTTAAAGAACTTTTTGATCAAAATAAACAATTTTTGTTTTATGTTTGCCAGTGGGACCTTTGGTGAATAAGGAAACAAAATCTCAAGCCCTTTAAAGCTTTATGTTGCGTTGGTCACACTGAAACGAAACAAACAAGATAGCCGAGAAAAAAATAACAAATACCTTCTCCAGATTTGTATTTGTTTATCTCCACGCCGCCATGTCTAACCCGCAGGAAGAACTCCTGCCGCCCAGCGCCGAGGACGACGAGCTGACCCTGCCGCGCGCCAGCATCAACAAGATAATCAAGGAGCTGGTGCCCACGGTACGGGTGGCCAACGAAAGTCGCGAGCTGATCTTGAACTGCTGCTCCGAGTTCATCCACCTTATCAGCTCTGAGGCCAACGAGGTGTGCAACATGCGCAACAAGAAAACGATCAACGCAGAGCACGTCCTAGAGGCGCTGGAGCGGCTGGGTTTCCACGACTACAAGCAGGAAGCCGAGGCCGTTCTTCACGATTGCAAAGAGGTGGCAGCCAAGCGGCGGCGACAGAGTACGCGTTTGGAGAACCTCGGCATTCCGGAGGAGGAGCTGCTGCGCCAGCAACAAGAACTCTTTGCCAAGGCACGCGAGGAACAGGCACGGGAAGAGCAACAGCAGTGGGTGAGCATGCAGGCTGCTGCCATGGTGCAGCGGCAGCCGCAGGCCGAAGGCTCCATTGCAAGCAAGCCCAGCGAGGATGACGAGGACGAAGACGATGACGACTACTAGTAGAAAATGATTTTTTTCTATACTTTAGTTTAAAATAAAATATATATTGCCATAAGTTCTATAAACTAAGGTACTAACTACTCTCTTCTACACTCTCCGCCTTCTTGTCACCTATTTGTAGGTTTACCAATCTGGGCAGTGGCTGAGACGAATTGTAGGTTCCTGGCACATATTTGCCTAGAATTTCCGTGTGCTCTTTCCAGAATTGTGAAGAAATCAAATCCTCGTGCAACGGCACAATTGCCTGCCTCGTCTTTTCATCCACAATGACGCGCTTTCTCAGCAGTATCGTTCCTTTTCTGTACATGGCCGGTAAATTGTTGTAGTTAATGCCAAACTCCTGAAAGAGCAGCTCGTTCTTGTCAGCGGAGAAAGTGCCTCGCAATTTAGCCTCCGCCTCCTGGTTCGTCAGACCCTTCTCCAGAACCAGCTTCCAAAAGGCCGTGTTGTACAGGTTGTTGACATGCACATCCGCCTGCCGCCAACTAAGATAGTCTCTTAGATTCTCGTCGGATGGATAGAGAACCACCCGCCCGTCGAAGCAGGGGGCATAGGCGAGGGGCTGGCTCATCCACTTGGACCACTGCATCACGTAGCTTGTGGAGAACAGACTGGTGACGTAGGTGAGCAGCTTGGCAGAACGGCGCTTGAATGCAGCAGTCTCCTTTCGAAATACAAACGAATATTCATCGCTTTGTCCATAGGCAAGGACAATATCCCGAAACTCAGCCATTACCGCCGTTGCGGCTGCATTCATCACATTCAATGCTGGAATAGAGAGATGTAGAGTTATATTTTTGTTATCTGGTACAATTTTCCATTTACCATTCTCGTCGTTCGGCTTCTCAAAGTCGTGTGTTTTGGAAAACTTGTGGAACTTTTTGCCATCAATGCGAATTACTATCCACACGTTTGGCAGTATACTGTCGTCCTGCTCGAAGGTCTTTACGTACTCAAATCTGCTGCATGCCATGCTTCTTTTGAGTATAATTCGGCCAGCAGTGCTACGATTCAATATTACGCCAAATTTACTTATTAATCCAAACAAACGCATTTGAAGCTTTCCCTCTATTGCGACCGCATGAGAAGAGTTAACAGCTGATTGGCGGTTGAAACTATCGTTAGTGATGGACATTCATGTTCACAAACTCGAACTTTAAGTTAAAAGGGGGAGATTTTCGTTCTAAAACCATTTATTATGCAATATCTTGCATTATCTATTTTTAAATTAAATTTAATTCAATATTTTTAATAAAGATGCAATCCCTAATATTTATGAATTATTTTATTTGTCACAAGAACGTGCCACGTCCCGTCACTATCTGACCCGATGACTTCGATAACCGATAGCCCCATTAGGCCTCGTTTCTCATCTCAACGCATTGATTATTTTGCGAATAATGAGCCTCAATTACGACCAAAATGTTGCAGACGAGCAATTCGCCAGGACACACAAGGAAGTCAGCCTGTCGGACGACGAGAGTGAGAGTGCAGAGACCTCAGTATCCACCGCCCATGAGCCGCCCACAGACAATCCCGGCCAGGAGTTGGATGATGAGCCGGCCGCCAAAAAAGCCAGGGGCGCCGAAGATGCTGGTGTCGCGGATAAAAGCGAACCAGAAGAGGAGGACGGAGCAGTGGGAGGAGCGGCCAACACACATGTTGTGGCCCATCACTACAACGAGCTGAAGGAAGCTGGACGCAAGGACCGGCAAAAGTCAAAGATATTCTTCATGCGCAACTTCAACAACTGGATAAAGAGCCAGCTGATCAACGAGTATATGTCGCAGCTGAAGCAACAGATGCGGGTGGGCGACGCTCTGCGGGTGTTGGACATGTGCTGCGGCAAGGGCGGGGATCTGCTAAAGTGGGAGAAGGCCGCCATCTCGCACCTTATCTGCACTGATATCGCCGAGGTGTCCGTGGAGCAGTGCCAGCGGCGGTACCAGGACATCTTACAGCGCGCTGAGAAGTCCAAGTTCGCTAACAAATTCACAGCCGAGTTCTTTGCATGTGACTCGACGTTGGTACGACTGCGCGAACGCTACAAGGATCCCTCGCTGCATCTAAATCTCGTGTCCTGCCAGTTCGCCTTCCACTACTGCTTTGAGTCGTTGGCCCAGGCGGATTGCATGATGCGTAATGCGGCCGAGTGCCTTAAACCAGGCGGCTACTTCATAGCCACCATTCCGGATGCCTATGAGATCATTCGTCGACTGAAGGCAGCCGGTCCGGATGCCCGAGGTTTTGGCAACGATGTGTACAGCATTGAGTTTGACTGCGAAACAGACCCTCTGCCCATTTTCGGTGCAAAGTATCAGTTTCACCTGGAGGGTGTCGTCGATTGCCCCGAGTTTCTCGTACATTTTCCCACGCTGGTCAAGTTGGGCAGAAAATACGGCCTGCAGCTGTTGCGGCGCTCCACTTTCGCGGATTATTATAAGGAGACTCTGCCCCAGGGTCGGCAGCTACTGCAGCGCATGTCTGGCCTAGAGACGATGCATCCCCAGCGTTGTGCCGATGACGAACAATTTGCCCATGTACGCAGCTTCCAGGGATCACAGCGCGGCCGACCGGTGGGAACACTCTCCAAGGCAGAATGGGAAGCTACAAGTAAGTCGTTAATATACCATTAATATACATAAATTTCCCTTTGTAATGAGTAATTTCTTTTAGCTCTTTATCTGGTTTGTGCCTTCAAGAAATGCAAAAACACCTGGGATACCAATGGTAAACCATTGTTTGAGTTCGACGACTGAATGGCGATCCATGCCAAAAATGTAGTTTCTCTTGTTTTTAACATTTGCCCGCTATTTAAGAGATTTAAACTCGAAAGGATAAACAGATGATTGTATTTCAGACCCAATAGTTTGCATGTTATTAAATTTAGAGGTTAAGATACAAATACACAATAATAGGGACTTTTATAGCTTTTGCAATTCATTTTTTATGTGGTCAAAATGTCGATTTGCGTTAATAGATTTTTCAATATTACAATTATATACAAATTTCCTTGTATTATTTAAGATTAGTTCGGCGGAAGGAAGGTTTACAGAAATCATCATTTAGAGATTTTGGGAAAACCCAAACATCGTTCAAAAACTGGCCAGTATCCTTGCTCAAGCCGCTTTCAAGTTGCTTTTATTCAATGAAAAGCTTTGATAAGAAAGCTTTCGGCATTCCTCGTGAGAGCCGTGTTCGAAACTGGAAAGGATATATCGAAGAAAGCTAAACACATATCGGGGGCTGAATCGCGCCGATGGAGAGAGCGCACAGCTGTTGCTTTCACAGCGACGGCGCCTTTGAAGGACATCGGGCAAAGGTTAGTCCTGACGTTTACGTTGCCGGGTCGTGCTTGGCAGCGACCTAACCTGTTTCCCAGCGTTCAGTTCGGTTCTGGCCTGGCCCAAAGCGAGCGACCCCATATACAGTCCCCAGCGAAAGCGTGTCGTGCCAGGCGTTCAATGCATCAATGAATTATTGTAGCTCAAGTGTAAATAAATATTTGATAATGGAACCCGCGTTGGGGTGGTGGCTCGGTTCAGGTGGATTGGTGCCTGGTTGCCTGGTTGTCGATTGTCAGGAGGGTGCTGGCATAAATTACGCCATTGATTGCTTTCGAGCCGAATGCAAACTTTATATTGCGGCAATCAGTTGGTTCTCCCTTTCATTATCGGTTCTCCAACCCCAAACCCCAGCCCCATTTCCACTCCTACTCCCATTCACCTACCTACCCCCTGCCAATTCCAATTCCCTCGCTCTTTGGCAGACTTTTCCTTGAGACTCTCTGGCCACTTTCCCCAAGTTCTTGTCAGATAATTTCATTATTTAAAGTTTTGCTCATAAAAATCAACTTTGGGTGTAAAGTTTAAATTTGTTTTGCACATACTGACGCACACAAAATTGTTTACAATAAGAGAGGCAGAGGCACGTGTACGTGTGTGGGCGGACGGGTAGGTATCCTGGATTGTAGGGCGGATAGGTGGACGGTTGGGTGGGTCCGCTTTGTTTAAAGTAGAGCGTGCGTATTTATAAGGCAAACAACGGAGCTAGGGCTACGGCTACACGAGCTGTTTACGTTTACACACACGGTTTGTCCTGTACAAACCCCTGCCTGCTCTCTCTCTCTTTCTCTTTGTCTCTCTCTCTCCCTGCCAGGCCACCGCTTTTGGCCAGGTCCTCTCCGCATGTCCTTCGCCACGACTCGCTTTGCACTGATTGGCCCTAATGAATCTTTTTGTTACCTTCTCTGTGCGGCCGCCTGCGCATTGTACCATGCGGTCTATGTAAATTAGTTCACTTTTAACCCAAATATTGGTAAATGGTCATTTTACATCCCCTCCAAGCGGCAAATTAACATTTTAAGCATTCGTGTCACTGCAATTTAAATACCTAAACATACTCTCAGTTTCAGCGAATGTGTGAAATTAATTTTGTATCGTACATATCTTCTTGTTGTGGGGTTAGTAAAAAGAGGGCACAAATATCTCTAGCAAGTTAATGAGATAATTTGCTATACAAATTTTGGAACAATTGGAGTTATTATAGGCTAGCTATTAGCTTAATGCAACTTTTAAAATATTCTTATTTTAAATGGAGGTATTTTAAAGACGAAAATATCATAGAAACGATCGGATTATCAAAATAATATGATAATCGAAAGCCCTTTGGTGCTTTTTAATAAATTAAAAATCATCTTATAAATCTTTTCAAAATCGGATAACTATATCATATAGCTGCCAGACTATAGGTAAATTAATTGAAAAATAGTCTGTAAAACTTTTTAAGCCCGTTATTTTGAAAATATTTAAATATTATGTAAGATGTATACATTTTTACAAGTTTAAAATCGATTTTGTAAATTTGATTGAGTGAATTTATAAATATTGCAATACTTTTCTAAGTGTTTAATACATATTAAATAATATTAATAGCTTTTTATTTTTTTTTTCTCAAATTTTAAACACGAAAAGGTTATAAATACAAATATTGGTTTCCAAAAAATAGCTTTCGTTTTTAAATCACCGCACAGCTAAAATACAAACTTTTTATTAATTAAAAACATAATTTTCTGGGTAAAGGTATTTTACAGTCGATCATAGTATTGTATTTTCTGCCCATTTGTTAAACCAAAAGGATTTAATATTTTCATCCAGATAATTGATATGCCCGAAACTGCCACTTTGATATGAAAATAATATTTGGCGGACGGGGAGATATTAAAAAATAATAAAAAAGATCCGTGCGGCGCAAGGGTTAAGGGAAACACACAATGCCCGGGACAGGTTGAGTTGAGTAATGTGCATACGTGACTGCAGTGTGTCCGTGTGGAAGGACTTGTGTCACTGTGTGCGTGCTGGTGTTGGTGCTGGGCACTGACAAAACGCAGGTAGGAAATGTGCGGCCTTACAGTACGTATACGCAGTGTGTACCAACCGAAAACATGCCGCAATGTTTGTTTTGTAAGCCTGTCGAGGCAAGCGAGCGAATAAGTGCCTGTCTCTTTCTCCTGCTCTCTCTCTCTCTGTCGCTTTCTTTCTCTCTCTTCCACTTTCATCCTTTCTCCGTAGATCATAAAATGCACGTATTTGTATGTATGCGTGCCCCTGAATATGGGTGTGTGTGCGGTGTGTGTTTATTCAACCGCATGAAACAATGTGAAAAACGCATGCCAGGCATACGACGACGGTCCTGTCCTGATGCCGAGTCCTCCTCTGTGTCTGTGTCTGTGTCCGTGTCTGTGGGGGCCTTCTGCTATGCTAAACTTTTTACAAGGATTGTCCCTGGAGCGGGTTGGCTTGGTTAACGCAACAATTTAACACAAAGCCCAAAAGAAGGTAAAAGAAATGAGAAGAAAAGGATAAAAAAGCGTTCCATACATATTTGTTGCATACAAATGTTGGTACAAATGAATGTGTATGTGCCCAAGGACTTAGCAGGCCATTGAAAAGATGTGAAGTTGATGAGCTGCAGCTCATCGCTTGGTAGATTCTGTGGTGCTCTTGTAGCCAAAGAGAAACTTGAACTCTGCCCCTTAGAGGGATGAGTGTAGCAGCAATTACAAAAGTCGTGCACACTCAGAAAAGGTTGGGTTTCTTATTTAAAACGTATTTTAATATTGTCACCACACTCAGGGACCTAACATCTACAATTTTTACCCTTTATGATTACAAAAAGTATCCCATACATTTGTTGTAAGTGCAAATCTGTAAATGCCTTCTGTAATTTCCTTCCTCCTATAATTTATCCAAACGAAAAACAATGACACAGTTCTGTCTAACAGAAAAAATGGCAAAAGGCCTTATCTTCTTTTTCTATTATTTTGTCGATGAGAAAAAGACTTGACAGGTAGATCTCATGATGATGTTTTTATTTTATTCAGTGACTCATATTCGGCCATTCCAAAAGAATTTAACAATATAGAACTAATAAATCTCAGACTGGAATTTATCGGTTTGTTAAATGGCAGTTGAAACTATAAAAAAATCTAGAAAGCTAGCAATTAAATTTATTAAATAGAGATGAAGGCCTAAGTAGCTATATATCTTAAACATAAGTTAGCTCTTAGTTTATAACTATCTGTTAGCTTTAGATAAGTAAATAAATAAATTTATTAAATGTCTACTTTAAGATTTTTATAGATAGTATTTTGTAATACCTATATCTTTCGAAAACTACTCTTACTAATTAGCATAAATCTAGTATAAACGAAACTGTATGTTTAAATACAATTGAAAATCAATTTAAATACAAGACTTTATCTGCACTTTTGCCGCTTCACAAACAACAGTCACAACCTCTGACCTTTTCAACACAATCGCAAAGGATTTAATCCTTTCAACAGCTTTGATTCCTTTTGTTTCGTACAATTTTCCAGACAAGTGCATTTCAACATTGCACATGCATATATAAATACTTCTGTTTGAGTAATTGATTTCCCCAGTTGATGAATCCGAAATATCTGTTGGTGTCAGTTGCATTGGCTTCAACATTTGGCCTATGCAAATGGTTTGAGGTTAACCACAGAATCGTTTAGATTGCTGAGAGCCAGGAGTTGAGGCTGTCAAACTAAATTGGAGCATTGTCAATGATTTATTCAGCCAGGTTGCCATTTTAGTTGGCAACTAATTGTGTACGCCGGAAATTAGCCCGGCGCTATCGATTCGAAAATATTCAATAATCCTGGAGCCTTGATAAGCTCATCAAACATGCACATGCCGCCACCCCAGCGCCGACGATCAAGGGGGGGACCGAAGGTTGTTTTCGGCATTAAGTGGGAGTGGGAGAGAGTTTGAGGGGATATGCATGGGTAACGAAGTACAAGTTGCTAAGGCTCAAGCTCAAGGCGTGGCTGTTGGGCCTTAGATGTTGTGTGGCACACGACAACAAAACAAAGGTCAACTTGACAAGCGAGTTAAATGACAAGGACCTCACCTTGCCTTGGCCCAAGCCAGTGCCCATGCCTGTGCCCCTGTCCGTGCCCGTGCCCTGAGCCCGTGCGTGTTTGCATGTTTGACTCGCTGTGGCGACCCCAAAAATGAAGCTCAACTTTCGCTTTGAATGTGGCATGCAACCATTATGGCCTTTCGCTTTCAAAACAAAACCCCAACTCTGCCGGAACACTACGTTCCATAGTTGTTGTTGTTGTTGTTCTTGTTGTTGGGGTGTTGCCCTTGGCCAATTGCGAGTGAATTTTGATGTTTTGACTGGCCGTTCCTGGGGCCATTTGACAACTCTATAAAACCGGTGTCCTTAAAACTCCTACCACTCCCACTTCCACTTCCTCTCTCCATTTCCTCTCTCTCCCCCTCGCCATTGGCTTTCATTGCCTCCCGCCCCGCCTGCCAATTCAGTAATTTCTCGGAGAGTTTGGCGACTTTCGACTTGGCCACCAAAAAACTAAAAGCGAAAACTTCACACAACCGACTTGGCAACTGGAAAAGCGGAAAAGCTTTTCGGGTAACGAAAGCTTAGGCGCTTCAGAGCTTTCGTCCTGGCGCTGCGAAAATGTAAATGTCAGTCATGGAGTTCCAGTCGTCGGATACATGTGGAACACAACGAACACAGAAGGATCCAATCGCATCTCATCCCCGAAATACAATGCGAAAAAGTCTCTACAAAAAATAGACACACACAAAAAAAAACTCCACTTTGTGCATAAAATAATACCTCAAACAAGGATGAAAAGATTTGAATAAATCAAAACCGTGAAGTGTTTAACGGAATTAAAGTGCGGGAATTGAATAGAGTGAAGTGTGTGTGCGAGTGTTAAGGCCTGAAATCAAGTCAAAAATAAAACCCAATACATTAATAATTCATGGCCATCAAAGCGAGAAGCCTTCTCTACTTGGCTTGATAAGAAATTGCACGGAAATCACCGAAGGATTCAAAAAAAAATAAAATAAAATAGCAACCATTTAAGGAGTGTACAAGGAGAAGCGAATAATTTGTTAAGCAAACCGCAGGCAAAGGCCAAACTCAAACAGAGAGAGTTGATAATAATTTAAGCTTGGACAAAAAGCTCACGCCCCTCCTGTCTCAGCTTCGTTTCCTTCTTCGTTTTCTTATTATTATTTCTTTTTTTTGTTAAGTTTTTGTATGGTTTTTTTTTATTGTGGAAGAGCAACAACAATTGGAAAATCTACAAAAACAATAGCAGCAGCAGCAGCCTAAGTAGCTGCTGTGGCAGCATTGGATTTGCAATAACCATCATTTGGGGATTACGGAATATTATCGGGATCCGCTTTCATTAAAATGGATTTAAGCCAATGGCGATGCGCTGAGCTGCATTTGTGCATGGGATTATCGATTGTAATGCGCAGTCATCAAATTATGTTTGAACAACGCCGCCGCAACAGCGATAATAGCAGCAATAGCAACAGCAACAGCAACAACGACAGCAACAGCAGCTGGAGCAACAACAAGCTCTGAATTGGCCCCCTTGAAACCCTTTCGAAATTCCCCCCAGAACTTGGCGTCTTATGAAACAATTGAAGCACCGGCCAAAGGAGCAAAGGAGCAGACAAAGACAAAGGCAAAGGCAAAAAAGAAAACCCAAGCCAAGCAGCAGCAAAAGAGACAACGAAGGTAGCAGCAGCAGCAGCAGCAGGAGCAGCAGCAGTAGAAGCAGCAGCAGCAGGAGCAACAACAACAGCCGCCACCACAAAAATCGCATCACATTTTTAAACGGCAAATACGCAAAGTAAGTGAAGTGTAAACCGAGTGAGATGGCAATAGGCGGGGCAGGACCATGAGAGTGATCCAAAAGGAGGCAGCCAAGTGAAGCATTTGTCGCATTTCGTGCAGAATCCTCACCGTAATTAATGTTGTGTGTGTGTGTGAGTGTGCCGCCATCGTCACCGATGCCGCTCGCGGTGTGTGCGTATTTTTGTGTGTTTGTTGAGTGTGTAAACTAGGTCACTAGGAAGCTAGGATGCCCCCACCCACTTACACTTCACCACCAGCTTCCCCGTCTCCTTTTCCCTTCACCGGCAGTGGCAGTGGCAGTGTCAACTCGCAAAATCTCCAACCACACCTTAGCCACCCCAACCCAGAGCACCACTTACCTCGCCGGTGCTCGCGCTCACTGCCAGGATTAACGCCTCAGTGAGATTAACTGGCAAACAATTTCGGAGTGGCTGCGGTGTCTTTTGTGGCTATATAGATTTATGTATGCTGCCTCTTGTCGAGCGTTTTGTATTCAGTCAATAGAGCCTGTACATCTAGGAAAACCTCAACAGTGAAGAAGTATTTATTATCTAATCAAAAGAGCCAATTAAAAATATATTTCAATGAATATATATATTTATATCATAAAAATGTAGGGTGAAAATGTGTAAGTTTGATACTTAACATTTTTTTTTTAAAGAAGCTATAATATGTGACTAAGTTTTTATGGAGAAAATATATTCAATGTTTAGGAGGCTCTTAAAAAATTAAAAAATTTGTAAATTAGGACACAATTACACCAATAAAATTTAATCAATTAAATTATGACACAAATTACATCAATATTTACATCGTAATATATAATAATGTAATATGAGAAGATAAATTCCTTTATTTTATTAAACTATTAAAAATTAATTACAAATTGAATTTTCTAAACATTTTATAAAACCTAGTACACCTTAAACCAGGGTTGGGCAGAAAACGTAATCCTTGAAGCTTGCCAACTCAACTCATGAGTCAGACAGAAAAAGCGAGCAAAGCAAAAAAGAAACTCGACCGTTAGTGTTTTCTTTTTGTAAGCCTTTAAAATTTAAAATTCTAATGCTCTTCTTTTATTATTCTTTGTTTTTTATACTGTTTTTAATTCATTAGGTATGGTAATTAAAAGATTACAGTCGTTCCAGGACCAGCATAGAAGTACATAAGCCATAAAAGCATAAAGCACTAACAAAAAATAAAAAGAAAATGCTATATGTCCAAGTCCTTTAGAAAAGTGTTTGCCGTTAAGGCATCGGCTTAGAAACCTTAATTAATAGTGAAACGTGTCAGTAAAAAGAGTATTTTTTTATATTCATATTTGAAAGCACATTTCACATGCGTGCTAGTACATACAATTCATATATGTATCCACACGCAGGAACACACCGAGGGCGATAAAGAGAGGCCTTCCCCGCTACACAAACGTTTTTCCTATCTCATACATGGCAAAAAATTCGGTGACAGGAGTTTAGAACACTGCCTGAGGGGCTGCGGACAGACGTGGCGGGGGTTGCGACCATAAAACTCAGGCGCCGAAGCGCAAAATGCCCTTGCTTTGAACAAAAAAAAAATATATATAAAGGAGAGAACAACTGAAAAGTTGAGGACAACGACGAATAAATATCAACTGCTTATTTATTTATTTGTTACCGACAAATCTCAATTGAAACAAAGTCGCAAAGCTTCCAAAATCAAAACTTAAATAGAAGCCACACAGGCGGGCAGCGCCGGGGGGGTTTTGCCAATAAAAAGAATAAAGCCATGGGGGAGGCTGAGGAGAAGGCAGAGAGACAATTACTATTAAATCCAAGTTCGATTCGGTCGGCACACAATTGAATTTGTTGCAGATTTGATTTGGCTTCATGTGGATTCCGATAACTATTATTAGCTGGGATTAGTGGCGGATCGGCTTCATTGCCACTGTTACCGTTTGCCACTTAAATAGATTTGTATAATTAAAATACAATTCTTTTAATGAATTCAAATGTTAGATTGAATTGAATTCGATCTTTTCTATTACTAAAATTAATTAGAAACAAGAATAAATTAACTTCTTTGTTTTGTTGAGTAAAAAAGTCAACTCTATAGATGTTATCTTTGATTTTGCAATAAATATTTATTGAAATAGAAGGCTGTATAAGGACATCAAATCGAAGAGAAAATATACCCCTCAAAAATCACATAAAATAAGTTCAACCAAAGTCATTAAATGTATTGAAATTATGATAATAAGTATGAAAACGGATTGCTGCTGGTTCATTCTCTGCCAAGTTCGTTGTTATTTCTCCTTAGAAATATTTGCATATATTAAGACGAACACAAAGCGAGCTTTCCCTCAAGCTCTTAAACCTTTAAAACGCTATACGCATACATATATGAACAAATGAAGGCAAATCCCCAAGCCTAATCCCGCATTAAGCAACAAAACCGAAACATATCCCCCAAAAAAGTATGCTACAGAAATACTTGCGTTTTAAATCCAGCTGAAAGGCAGAATGGAATCGTTTGCTTATGAAAATACAACCACCAAGTTATCATGCACATTGCACAAAGTGGATTATAGTTAATGAGTTTCAGCAAAATGATATATTTATATTTATAAGCTTGATAAGTATATTTCTATAGCGGAACTTTTTTAATCAAATCGTGTTATTGGAAAATATATCAGAAAAGTTGATTAGCTAATAAACATAAAAACATGATTCAAAATTTGAATTTCAAATGCCATTAACGATAATCGTACTATAAAACAAGAATCTTACTAATTTTAAGTAGAGTTTTTAAAGTTTTTTTTAACTTTGCTTTACTTCACTTCAAATTTTTAGGTACAGTTTTTTTTGGATTTTGAATAACCTTCTTAGCCTTATTCTTAGATTTGTTTTATAGAAGGAATACGAATACATAAAGACTATACCTAAAAGTAATTATAATGGATAAAGCAACAAAATATTCGATATTTTACAATAATCAGTTTTATATTAAAAAACAATTTTCTGAAGCCCAAATTCATAAGATCAAACAAGATTATTAAATTAGAAATTCAAATATATACTGCAGGAGGTTTAGAAACCTAAATCTCTTTTGAAACCATTTAAATTAAAATTTATTACTAGAACAAAATAACAATGCATAATTTACGAGTTTTAATAAAAGATTGTTAAAAGTGTCTATAAATGTAATGTAGGTATATAGAGACTTAATGTCTTTAATATATGTGCATTAAAAAAATATGCAGTTTGATAGATTAGCTCGAGCAAACGAAATGTTGACTTAGAAATAGATAATAATGATATTTTAAGGATAAATTCTATAGTTTTCCATATTTTAAATTGACTACATTTTTAATATGACCCCCATTTTTTGTCGATAGATATTATACCAATTTTCATCTCGATAAAGTTACACACCTAGCTTATAGGCATTACAAAATAAGAAATAATTATATTTATACTCATACCATACTTATATTCATGCTTATACCAACCAGCTATGCTGCATTTAATTTTATTTCATAAATTAAAGCCCCATATTTTTCCAAATCCAGCATCCCATCCAGTATACCGAATCCTCAAGGAACACAACAAAGTGTATAAATCGCTTACGTTTGCCCAAGTTGTCATAAAAACTGCTGTGGCCCATAAAACGAAGCTTGACGCTCGCTTTGCCTCAGCTCGGATTCATTTTCCCATGCCGCTTTCCCCGTTTTCCTTGGCCTTTCCTTTTTGGGAGGACACTCCTATATTTCTGTGTCTATTTATATGTATTTTGTGTATTTATTTGTATGGGTCTTACCTCGATTTGTACTTTGTGCCCTCGCCATTTCGATAATCAAATTTCTGACTCGCATTCTGATTATGATTCTGATTCTCTGCTTTTGATTCTGGTCCCGTTGCAGGATATGACAAGTGATGGTGCTGTTACGTTTTGGATATTTTTGCTTTGTTTGATCGCCTCGCCGCACCTGGAGGGAGGCGAGGCCGGCAGGCCCGATGAGCTGCACATCGGCGGCATCTTTCCGATAGCCGGCAAGGGAGGATGGCAGGGCGGGCAGGCATGCATGCCGGCCGCAAGACTGGCGTTGGATGATGTCAACAAGCAGACGAACCTGCTCCCGGGCTTCAAGCTCATCCTGCACAGCAACGACAGCGAGGTGAGTAGCGAGAGTCCTGCATAGTGTAAGCCTTACTTATAGTCCAGGTCCCTTACACTGAGTACTGGGACGTCTCTCCGGTATCCTCTGGCGCTCTGTCACACACCCTTGGGTGCCACTTATTTTGTTTCGTTTTTGTTTCTGTTCACTGATGACTGGAGTGCTGCTAGCTACCAACGGGTATGAGGCTGGCTGTCTGAGCGCTGGCATTCATTAGCATATTTCTCCAGGGGACGGGCGGGGATACGGGGCGGTCTTTTAACAGTTGCCAAACAGTTTTATTATGGTTCGCAATGAAGGGTATTATTTGTAACTGTGTTTTCCAGTCAGTAAACTCGGTTCTAGGATCACTACTAGTTAGTTTCCTAGCCTGGGAACAAGCATAAATTGGTATTGAGTTTCAATTAGGGCAAAATCGGCATTGCGAAAAGAAGTTACATATATTGGTAGATTTGGCTTAATTGCCTGTAATTTGTAGTAGGTACTTAGTAAGTTAGCCAAAATTATATGCAAATTCCAAGGGTAAATATTTATTTATGATTTAGTTTCTTAGGAAAGTCTTAAAACGGATTTGGGTTTCATTGTTATATATATAAAGGTACATACATACATAATACCTCATTATCTTATAATAAAAAAAGTTCAGATATGATGTTTGCCAAAATAAAATAATAATAACAATGACATTAATTGTTTAGCTAATGGTAGATTAAAGCAAGGAAATTTAGCTCGCAATTCTAGAGTTTTTTTTGTATAGTTTTTTTAGCATTTATTCTTAATTAAATTAAATAAAATTGGGACAATCTGCAAAATAAAATTTACTTAGATTAGATAAAAACTAAATCTAGGACGAAAAAGAAAAAGAAGTACAAATATATATAATAAAAATAAGAGCATTGACTTAAAACACAATTATTCAAATACAATTTGTGATTTTTAAATAGTGTCAATTCTATCAAAAGACCTTTTTGTTATAACTTAAATTATTTTGATAAAGAACTGATATCCTTAGGGTTCACCAGGACTAAAATTTGAATTAAATTAAAAATGAACACAAATGAACACAAGATGTACTCAAGAAATTATTAAAATATTTACGTCTCCACTTAAAAAAACAAAGGAGTTGCTTGACATACATATTTTAAGACCATAAAAAATCAGTATCAAAGACTCCCTCATATATTTATAAGCTTCTTTTATATTTTAAACCCTTTTGTATACATATATGTAGAATATAATTACATGAATATATACTTAAATCAGTAAGAGAATAGCTCATACAGCAGTTGCTATTAATAAGCTTCCCTCCATTTCGAAAGTCATACATCATGATAAATGGCCAGTAACAAGCCCCATTTTAGAGTTCGCACATCTCGCCCAGCCAACTAACTGGCGCTATCAATGCCCCCTTGGCGGTTCACTTTATGTAACATTTTTATTTATTTATTTTCATATTTTGTCTCACTTCTGTGTGTTTTCCATTTTAAGGATCTGCGGTACAGTTGTTGCGGTTTCGACTACTTTGGCTTTGGTTTCGGTTTCGGTTACGGTTTTCGGAGCCTCCTCTGCCCTGCCTATTTATAAGCGCGAACCTCATTAGTTTTAAGTGAGCGAAAGCTTAACTACTTGTTTTGAGTTTTGAATGAGGTCACTTTTGCCCCGGCCCAGCCGTAGCTCATCATTTGAGTTATTTTTATTCAAGGCTGCCAGGAGGGACAGACACTATATAACCTAGGCCACACTCGCATCCACATTCATATCCACGGCTATTCACTGGGAAGATGTGGACATAGAGATAAGGGAAGAAGACGGAGAGAGAGCTGGAGGTGGATTCATCTCTGTTCCATGTCCATGTCTATGTTCCGCTCCTCCGTCCTGGTTAGTTCGGTTCAGTTCAGTTCGCTTCGCTGGACTGAGCCCGAGTCAGGCGCGTTATGTTTGTGGCTTAGGCAAACAGCTTCCGTTAAATTCTGCATAATTAGTTGCCATCTCCAGCTCCCGCCCCCGCCACAGCCCACATCCATGTCAGATGGCAAGCGACAAGCGGCAAAGGTCGCACGCAATGTTTGCTTTTGCGTTTGCCTTTGCCGTCGCTGCTGCTGCCTTTTGCTTGACCTACTTTGATGTGTGAAATGTCCCAAAGAAGCCTGCACAGAGCCACACAAAAGCGAACAAAAAAATATATAAACAATTCAGAAAATGTGGGATTTTATAAAATAAACTGAATGCCCTTCTTATCTATAAGATCTACCAAGAGTGCCAAAGATCTCAATTTGGATGTAAATTTAAAGAAGTATGAAAACGTAGCATATTTTTCAGTTTTGGTTGGTTTTTAATGAAATGGGAAAATGTTTTACCTTAAAACGTTTATGTTGTGTTCTTGAATATAATATTATATTCTATATATCTTGAAAATAAGTCATAAAGTTGAAGGCTGTAGGTATTACATATAGTTTTTAAATCATCATACATCGTTGAAATCACACACCAATTGTATGATATCGAAAATGTATAAAAATAGTTATTATTTTTTAAAATTTAAATTTTTTAAAGTGATTTTACTTACCTTAAAATTTGTATCCCTGATTTAACATCGAAAGAGTATAAAGAAATATTCAACTAGAGCGACCGCTTATAATACGATATGCCTCACCCACACCTCGATATAAATAAGTGGGGGAGTAGGAACAGGATAATACTTATGCATGAACAGGGACTGGACATGAAAGGGAAAGCAAAAACAATTAGAAAGGTTGTTTACACGCAAACCACGTAAGAAATATGAAAAGTGTCGTCAGAAGCCAGGAGAGTGGGAAGAAAAGGGAAACGAAAAGGAAAAAGGAAATGACAAACAGGGGAAAACGAGGTTTCCATGTAAATGAATGAATGAGAGAATGAATAACTGAATGAATGAATCATTTATATGGTCAACATGAACGTAAATCGAAACGTTAGCCCAAGAAGTGAGCCCAAGTTAAGTAAGGAATAAGTCGACCCTAAAAATACCCGCCAAAATGAGGGGCACTTATTGATAAAACATGGATTTTTTGTTAGAAATTTGAGTCCGTTTTCTAATTTTCATTTATTAATTATGTGATTTCTTATTTTCTTTCCTATTTCTTTATTTTTAATATCAAAAGAATGAATGAATGTATTTCCCAAAAATTCCTCCAAATATGCCTAGATTTCTAGGAAATTTTAGAAATATACTTAATTAAAATGTATAAAAAAAATGATATACTAAAACCCTGTTGTATAAAAAATATAAACCAAGGTTTACTAGTTTCCATTAATTATAATCAGCTTATTCAAAACCTTTTACTATAGAACATAAATAACAAAATAACAAACTAATTGCCACACATGACACATAAATCATTGCCATAATAATTTTCCTCTGAGCACCGAGATATAAATTATAAGAAATATGATATTAATAACTCCTGTAAGTGTCGCTGCTTAGCAGCCCACATAATCAATACCTTTGGTCAGTCATCAAGTGGCACCCACATACTTATGTGTGGAATATTTATCGAAGAGTGACGCAGAGCATAATTTCCTTTTCTTCTTTTTTTTTTGGCAACTTCCGATATATAATAATTCACTTTCCCTTTCCGCAGTGTGAGCCCGGGCTGGGCGCCAGCGTAATGTACAATCTGCTCTACAATAGACCGCAGAAACTCATGCTGCTGGCAGGATGCAGCACGGTCTGCACCACTGTGGCAGAAGCTGCCAAAATGTGGAATCTCATTGTGGTAAGTAGCATTTGCATAATGCGAGGCCAACATGGATATTTAAGATTCCATACACGAAACGGAATCTATGTAGCTTTTAGAAATTATCTTTGAATTTAGAAAGTCTACAAAGGATAGCTGTAAGTTTCAGTTTTGGATTGGGATAATTATTCCTAAATTTAAAATGAATATTTAGAAATTACTGTATTTTATTTTATTACTGTGATTAGCTTACTGGTGTTAACAAATGGCAACTGTGATATAAATAAATATGTATTAAAAAGGCCAAGAGGTTACCGACTCTTTATCACCATTAACAGGACATTTTCCTTAATTAAATTATTTATGTATAAAATTAAAAAAACCTGCCTGAAATAGTTAGAAAAATATATTTCAAGTGTAAATAAAATTTCATATATTTTATTCCATTCGCAGCTTTGCTACGGAGCCTCAAGTCCGGCTCTGTCGGATCGCAAGCGGTTCCCCACTCTGTTCCGCACCCATCCCTCGGCCACAGTGCACAATCCCACCCGCATCAAGCTGATGAAAAAGTTTGGCTGGTCCCGGGTGGCCATTCTGCAACAAGCCGAGGAAGTCTTTATATCGGTAGGTCATTCCTGTACCAAAAAAAAAAAAATTTATATTCATTTTGAATATCATTTCAGACCGTAGAGGATCTCGAGAATCGATGCATGGAAGCTGGCGTTGAAATCGTAACTAGACAATCATTTCTTTCCGATCCAACAGACGCCGTACGCAATTTGCGACGCCAGGATGCACGCATCATTGTGGGACTCTTCTACGTTGTGGCTGCCCGAAGGGTTCTGTGCGAGATGTACAAACAGCAGCTTTATGGGCGAGCCCACGTGTGGTTCTTCATAGGTAAAGTAGTACTTAAATACTTGTTATGAATGCACTGAAATCTGATATCTATTAACTATCTTAACCAGGATGGTATGAAGACAATTGGTATGAAGCCAATCTGAAGGCGGAGGGCATTACCTGCACTGTGGAGCAAATGAGGATAGCCGCCGAGGGTCACTTAACCACAGAAGCTCTCATGTGGAATCAGAACAATCAGACAACAATATCCGGAATGACTGCGGAGGAATTTCGGTAATAACTTCAATATAAATTAAATATAGTTATTTAATAATAAATATTTTATTCCTACACAGACATCGACTGAATCAGGCTTTAATAGACGAGGGTTACGACATCAGTCACGACCGCTATCCCGAGGGCTATCAGGAGGCACCGCTTGCCTACGATGCGGTTTGGAGTGTGGCTCTGGCTTTCAACAAAACCATGGAACGTTTGACAACTGGCAAGAAATCACTGAGGGACTTTACCTATACGGACAAGGAAATTGCTGATGAAATCTATGCTGCCATGAACTCTACCCAATTTCTGGGTGTATCGGTAAGTAAATTAAAGGAAATTTGAATTCATTTAAATATTAATTTATATATTTTAATATGATCTAGGGCGTGGTGGCATTCAGTTCGCAGGGCGATCGTATTGCCCTCACTCAAATCGAACAGATGATAAATGGCAAGTACGAGAAGCTGGGCTACTATGACACTCAGTTGGATAACCTATCTTGGCTGAATACGGAACAGTGGATAGGCGGCAAGGTGAGCATATAAAAGAGGGCTTTGTTTTATCATTCAAATAGAGGTTATGTAATCATAAAGTCACAAAATGTCTGAGAAGGATAAGAACCCAAAAGAACACAGTTATGATTCCGAAAATGGAGAAGATTCCGATGAATCCTATCAAAGTAGGGATCTTGAAGAAGAAACCCAACAAAGCAGATCTTCACAGATGCTTTCTGAAATCGAAACCGAAAGCCTTTTGACACCAAAAATAATTGAAATTAGTTATGAAAGTTCTTCAGAAGAAAGAAAAGAAAGAGAAACTGCAGGTAAATCTGATTCTAAGCCAGAGCCTACCCCCCCGAATGAAAACGAGCCAGAACTGATTGAAGTAACGGATGTAAGATTGCTAAGAGAGCTCGAAGAGCTACGTAACTTGTATCCAGACTTTGAAAAAAGGCCCGAACCCGACAGAACCATAGATGAAATCAGGGGTCCCAAGACAACAGGAACCAGTAAATCGCATAAAGATGAAGTCAAATTTGGTACGGATCCGGATGGTGATGATTCAGTCCGGGAAAGGGGCACTAACACCAAGTTTCATGGAATATATCTAAGAGCCAAAGATAAAGCTAGCACGAAAAGTGAAACCACAAACAAGAGTAGCACTGATGCCAAAGATAAAGCTAGCACGAAAAGTGAAACCACAAACAAGAGTAGCACTGATGCCAAAGATAAAGCTAGCACGAAAAGTGAAACCACTATCAAGAGTAGCACTGATGCTTCGAAAAAATCCCCAGTTGTAGGTGCCAATAAACCCTTGAAATTTCCCATAGAACAGTCTCCTCCTAACATCCCCGGGGTACCACAGACTATTGCGAACCGTCGCCTTGTGAAAATAGGCAGAAGAACTAGAAATCAGAGATGTATGGCAGTCAACACGATAATTAGCAGAAAACCAGTAAAAATGATCCCTCGCCTCTTAACACCTAAAAGCACTGACGAAGAAACGGACGGGTCTGTAAAAAGCACTGAAAAACGACAAAAGCCACGAAAGTCGCGAAGCTCGCAAAAGTTTATTGAAAAGACAGCTCGGGTGCACTTAGTTGAATCCGACGATCAACCCATATACAAAGGGCGAGAAAAAAATGGATTCAGAGAAATGGGAGTCAACACCAAAGTCCTGCCAAAGGTGCAGGTGCCACCCGTTGCCGAGGATTACTTGCATTTTAACGGAAGGCGTAGAGATACAGCCACCAACGTAGATAAACGTTTTAAGCCCCGTGACGATGGTTCCACTGTTGATTTTGTGGAACCAGTTACAAATGACAAAAGGGATGAGGGAATTGTGAAACCTGAGCCAGAGATAGGCCCATATAAGATTCATAAAAGAGGAGAGGGTCGCGCTTACTATCCGGGCTGTGAATATCATTTTCCAGGCACTAACAAATGCCGTCAACTCTTCTACAAGAACCGTATTGTGCATGTACCACGTCCATTATCTGACTGGCTCCTCACCTTTATCTATGCCGTGTTTTATATTTTATTTGTTGTACTTTTCTCCATGGCCTGGGTTGATATCATTGCCAATGACGAGCTCAAGGCCAGACCAATTAACAAGATGTCTCAGTTGTATGTGAGTTTTGCCCCGATCGGACAACACTCTAATCTTAGAACAATCTCCTTTGATCCTCGCAACAACTCACAAGTCTCTGAAAAGTATTCGAGCATAATGAAGTTTTTGCAGAAATATGAATACGAAAACTCTGGGAAAAAAGAGCGTTTCGGTTCCTGTACTCCCGACAACAAATTTGGCTATGCCAGCGGTCAGCCCTGTGTTTTCCTTAAAGTAAATCGCATTATTGGCTTTAAAACACAACCTTATACACATGTTGATGAGGTCTTGCAGAGAGCCAACCTTAGCAATGAGGATTATTTGGCTTTGAAAAGCCTTTTGGAGAACAATAATACATCGGAGGTGGATCGTCCGAATCGTACTTGGATCACCTGCAGTGCGGGTGAGCACAAGGATGTCCAGATCGTGTTTCATCCAGAACCATCAATCAAAACTAAATACACCGATATTGACATGGAATCGGCGAATGTGCAAGACGTGGTTACAGGTAAAAGGAAGTCATTCTTTGGCCCAGAGGATCTGAATCGTGTAGTGGCTTTGGAGATCAAAAAACTAAAGGCAAATGAGAAAGTCCAGGTTAGCTGCAAGCTATGGGCTCAAAATATTCATCACGAGAACGAGGACTATGGTCAAGTTATGTTCTACGTGGTCTTAATGGGTGATTCAACGAACGAAATGCCCCAGAATGTTTCTAGACATCATGATGATTCACTGTAGAAATTAATTAAATAATTAATTGTGATAGTTTTCGTTTCTTAATTTATATACAAAAAAAAATATATATTAAACTAATATTTGCAATGTGTTTTTTACTCTTTACTTAATTCCAGGTTCCTCAAGATCGCACAATTGTCACACATGTCCTGCGAACCGTATCCTTGCCATTGTTTGTGTGCATGTGCACCATTTCAAGTTGCGGCATTTTTGTTGCCTTTGCCCTGATCATATTTAATATTTGGAATAAGCATAGAAGGTAGATCATTAACTTCTGTTCGCTTGGATTTAATCAACCAAAAACATAATTTTCCTTAATGTTTTCAGAGTAATCCAGTCATCGCATCCCGTCTGCAACACAATCATGTTGTTTGGTGTCATCATCTGTCTAATATCTGTCATACTACTGGGTATTGACGGGCGCTTTGTCAGCCCAGAGGAATATCCCAAGGTTAGGAACTACCTTTAAATATTTTTTAGTTTTATTTATTAATAAAATTCTTTAATTTTCCGCTTTAGATATGTCAAGCTCGAGCTTGGTTACTATCCACCGGTTTTACATTAGCATATGGTGCTATGTTCAGCAAGGTCTGGCGTGTGCATCGGTTTACAACAAAAGCAAAAACTGACCCAAAGGTTTGTTTGTTTGAAATTAAAATAATAATAATAATATTAATTATAATATCTTGTTTGCAGAAAAAAGTGGAACCTTGGAAGCTATACACCATGGTTTCGGGCCTCTTATCAATAGATTTAGTAATATTACTCTCATGGCAGATCTTTGATCCGCTGCAGCGTTATCTCGAAACATTCCCACTCGAAGATCCAGTATCTACTACTGATGATATTAAAATACGTCCAGAGCTTGAGCATTGTGAAAGTCAACGCAACTCAATGTGGTTGGGTAAGTGCCAGTAACCTCAAACATTCCATCCCTTAACTTTATTTACTTAACCTAACTTATTTCAGGTCTTGTTTACGGCTTCAAGGGCCTGATCTTGGTGTTTGGTCTCTTTTTGGCCTATGAGACGCGCTCTATCAAAGTGAAACAGATAAACGATTCACGTTATGTGGGCATGAGCATCTATAACGTGGTAGTTCTCTGCCTGATAACAGCTCCGGTGGGCATGGTCATTGCATCGCAACAGGACGCGTCCTTCGCCTTTGTTGCACTAGCTGTGATATTCTGTTGTTTCCTAAGCATGCTGCTGATATTTGTGCCAAAGGTGAGACTAATTTTCCAAAATTTTAAATTAAACTATAATTAAATATAATTTGTATCAACAGGTCATTGAGGTCATACGACATCCGAAGGATAAGGCTGAATCAAAATACAATCCTGACTCGGCCATATCGAAAGAGGACGAAGAACGCTATCAGAAACTGGTTACCGAAAACGAGGAATTGCAACGATTGATTACACAGGTAAATTGATCGATATGGGAATGTATATCGTGAGCGAAAGTTCTATACTACTTATCGTCAAACATATTACGCATCGAAAAATATCTCATTTATTTTTAAAATTTGAATAAATACATTTTATTGAAAAATATCTGAAACATCTTATTTTTCCGATCAAATTTATATGTGTAATATTTTTAAGAATCGACTTATATATCGACGTTTGAGTGAAAAATCGATAAAATAGCGATATATGGATTTTATCTTTCCTTTCATAATATGTTAAAAAAAAACGAACTAACTATTTCTTTAGATAGAAAAATATTGTATATAAAAGTATATTAATCCTTAATCCCTTTCTAGAAAGAGGAGAAGATACGCGTCCTGCGACAGCGCCTCGTGGAGCGGGGTGACGCCAAGAGCACAGAACTGAATGGCGCAACTGGTGCCGCCTCCGCCGCGACAACTTCACAGCCCGCTGCCCTCATCAACACATCCGCACATGGCACGCCCGCTGCCACACTCGCAATCACACAAGGTGAGTAGATGGTTCCAAAATCCCAGGTCCAAATCCCCTAATTAGCCAGTTGCATGTGGTACTGATATTAGTATATTTGCTTTGGCTTGTCGTTCATAATCGTATTGTTCTCAATTGTTTAATTAGAAATTTTAGCTATTTTCGTGGGCATTGACACAATTGATTAGGAAATAAACGGAGTACTAAGGTTGTTGGTTTATGATGTTATTGATTTTTAATACAAAACACTTTATGCAATACAACTCTTTTAAACACAGCACTGTTTTAAAAAACAGAATATTATTATTTTTGTAGCTTTATTAATTCATATATTACTTATTTAATTGTAACCGATTTTTGATACTATCACCTTTTCTGGACACTTAAATTAAGTAAAATTCAAAGGAAATATTAACCCCTTAAAAAACATTCCTACTGTAGTTTTTAATTATGATAATTAATTATTATAATAAATTAAAAGTAAATAATTGTAGATCACTGTTGTAAAATTTTGTAGCATTCTTTAAGGCGTTCTTTTTTAATGGTTTTCCCATATATTTGTATTAGCTTTTTGTTTATTTAATTTAACTTAAAACATTTGCATAATAAAAATAAATACAAACAAGGTAAAAGAAGGCATTTGCAGAAGCACTATCTGCACTCTCTTTACACTAAATTATTTTGTCAGCACAGCACTATCTTATCACCTTTGCTATTATCTAAAACAATATTAATTTTAAAGTGGCATTAACTTAATTCAAAATATATTTATTTTTCAGATACTCATGAGCATCGTACATGAAAAAACTTGTCAATTTCCTTTGCGTGATAGGTGAATTATAATGAAAAAATGTGAAATGCGAATAAGGATGCTAACGAAAATAGAAGATTTAATAAAAGAAACTTAACTTAATAAACTTTGTATCAACTTTAAGCTGAGCTAAAAGTGAATTAGTAGCAGCAATTTTGTAGCATAATGAAATATGTATTGTACCTTAAATGTATTTAGAATTAATATTAAACACAAAATACTTTTAACTCGAAAAAAACCCCGGCATTAGCATCTAAACTAAACAGAAATTGTTAGGCTTAAATGTTGAAAGGATAAAACCCAATACTGTAGGAAGTCAATAGAATACCTAAAGAACATAAAGTTAATCATTTTTAAATGCAAAAACGGGAAAATATATTTGTGTGTTTCTTAGAAAGTACTGTATTTGTTGTTAGGCGAATTTTAAGTTTGAACCTTTTTTGCTCAGTGCTGTCTCCTAGAGCTCTTTATACTATTTATACGCATAGACAAAAAACACAGCAAGCACACACAATACAAACTTTCCAAGAAGGCGGCCTTTCCTGATCCTTATATATGTTTCACGAGTGTTTTTTAAGCCAGGTCGCAGCAATACAAACCAAACTCCTAGACTCCAGGAATCAAGCCGCGTATCTCGGTCCTTCACAGCAAGGGATTAGGTTTGGTTCCTAAATAGCTAAGTTAGCTTTAGGCACTTTGTATAGATCCATGTGTGACGTGTAAATGTGCACTCGAAGAAAAGTTTTAATAGTTTACATTACTGCAAAAATCGTACATAGCACAAATTGAATGGGAGGAAATAGCAAATCGTAGGTATTGAAAGGATATGTATACATATAGCATAGACTAGTGTAGCATAAACCGTTAATATTATACTGTGGGTGGGTCGCGGCTCAAGAAACGTTTTAATTTTTATGTACTGTTATTTATAGACGAATTAAATTAAATGTAAATGATACATTTTTGAACGTACTGTAAGTTCTAAAATCGCATTTATAAAGTATATATATTATACACAGAAAATGAGGAATGGAATAGAAACCGAACATAATTCAACGCGTCGTTATATAGGAATTGACTTTATTTCAACTAAAGCAAAACTGAAACCTATTGAGAAAGTTGATGAATCCTGTCACTTGCATATTCTCACTTCCTCACTCACCCTTAAACAAATTCGATCACCTTTCATTTCAATAAAAAGAAAAATATATATAATTAAAAAAAAGAACAACAAAAATCCATCTCAGAAAGTGCTATAAGAACATACATGGACAACATCAAATTCCTACGAAATGAAAGACTTTAAAATCTAAGCCTTTGAATAAAAGGAGCATAAAGTAAACAAATGAAAACTATACACGCGATAAACAAATATTAAATTATATGTATATGAAATTTACACATGACAAAGAACATCTCTAGTACATTGATATTTGTTAAGGATCGTTGGAATTTGTAGATTAATTGGATTGTATTTCATATACATAGTACATATAGCAGCGCTGTTAGGGTAGACGTATTGTATAACCTGAGATCATGTATATTGTATATAGAGCATTTAGCTGCGGCTCCTCCAGGACACCCAGGACACCACATTCAACCACAACGGCAACAGCAAACACAAACCGATCGAATATAAATGAAAAATAACTTGTTTTTGAAATCCGAATTAACTACTTGCTTTGCCCTTGAATCACAACCCAAAGAAGAACTTTTAGTAAATTAAGACACACTTTAGCCAAGCTAATTGTTGTAAAAAATACTAGTAAATAGAAAGAGCAAACGTAAAATAAATCCAAGTTTATTTCAAATAAAAACCGAAAACAGAGAAGAAAACCAAATCTACTGTTAGTGACAAATTAAAAGAGAACACAAAAATGGTAGCAATATGCAGGAAAAAAAAGAAAAGGTCAAAGTAAAGGAAAACTCGATATGTTCTTATGAATGTAACATTAACGAATTAACTTAAAGTTTAATAAAACTGAATAAATGAGAATTTTACTGAATAAAAAAAAGCAAACAAAACGACTACAAATTTAATTTTATTTCGGAAAGCGGTGTTCTCTTGGATAAGAGTACTATTTAATTATTTTTTCTTTTTCCTTCAAAAAATGATAGATTTAAAAATTTGATAATTTTTTAAAGCCACAAATCTGGGTGCAAGTGTGAACGAGATGGATATAATAGGACTTTATTCTGTCTAAAATTAAGAATTTTGTTGTACTATTTACTAAATTATAATTCCTATTTTGTAAAATTAAATTTTCTAATTTACGTACCAAATAATTTATTTTTATTTAATATATTTTTTAATATAATAAAATTATACACCTTAAAAACCAGCACAACCTTAACTCCTTATGCTTTCCAGTTCCAGTTAGCTAAATGTCGGAATACTTAATAAAATCGTGATGTGCCACGCGCTTGGACTGCATTTATAATAAGGAATCAACAACCCTTATTAAAATATTAACCGCATAAATTATTTGATGCAATTTAAATAAGAATGATTACAGAGCTTGACAACAAATCGTATTTTTTCTCATTGCCACAAGGCTAAATGCAAAGACCTGTGGAGAGTTCTATGGGGAAGTACGATCAAGCGACTTAATCAGAACTAATAATAGGAACTAAGTTAAAGCGTACATTTCTTTTGAATTCATTTAAAGCTCCGAGATAATCGATGACCCATTAGACCCACTCTGCTACCTGGGTTCACTGTACATTTGATTGTATTCCCGTTTCGCCTTTTAGGAGAGAAGCTCTCAGCCGAAATCGGACAACGCACAAGTATTTTTAAATTACCGAATAAAATAAACATCTTTTTGATGACATGTTTTTCCTTCCGCTCTTGCGATGCTAATTTTAAGACCCAACCCAGAGCATGGAGCTGCATCTTTGGTATAACAGATTATACCAGCAGCTGCCCGATCCAAGCTTGAAAGCTCCAGTCAACGTATCTGCGAACATATTAAGCCTGACTCCAGTCCAAGCTCTTGCAGTCAGCGTGCTCAGCTCGCAGCGAACAGCGGTGGTAACTTAGCGTGTGAAGAGAAATCCAGAAGATACAACTGACGAAGATCCAAACACCAAAATGAATTCACTAAGGTTGAGTTTGAGCCTGGGCCTTGTCTTGTGCCTGATCGGCATTTTCAGCCAGAGTGCAACGGCCAAGTTGGAGGAGAAGTTCTCGTGGAAGCAACTGGCCTTCGATTGGCCCACTCCGGAGGCCGAGGCAGAGGCAAAGTCAAGTGGCCACTACATCGAGGAAAACAATCTGCCACTGGGCGTGGAGCGCTGGCAAAATAGAATTTTCGTCACTGTGCCAAGGTAAATTACCATATTTATTAACGAAAGTCAACCTCTACTCGTGATTACCTATAGTTATATTTGTTTTTTGTTGTTTTTTATTTTCTGTTGTTTGGTGTTTTTAATTGTAATTAAATGTCAAGCTAGACGACTTGCAAAACCATCGAGTGTCGACAGGGAAACCGGTTTCCTGTTGGCTAGTTAAGCTTATACTTTGGTTTTCCTTTGTATAAGTCTATTTAGCCTTTCAAATTGCGGTTTCTAAATGCAAATCTCATCGTGAACCAAATGTATAATTAATAGGAGAAAATATATGGAAAATTCTATAAAATATAATTTAAAACTGGTTCGAAGAGACATTATGTGACGTCACCTGGTTTCGGGGCTTACCCCCGATACGCTTGATGGGAAAAATTTCGGGAGCTATGAGTAATCAAAACAAAGACCAACGAAAACAATTTTATCAGGCTACTAACTAAATATAAACCATTTTATGAGGTAAACAAAGCTTAAATGGGAAAATACAAATATTCTTAATCTGCATTTATAGTTGATATTCTTTAAATAATTTGAGAAATATTATTTTATTAATGTTAAATGGTTTAACATAAATTTTACAATTTTTGAAATAGGTTCTCATAGTAATTTAATTTAATTCTCTTTTCTACAATAATATTTCAGTTCTTCGCTTTATTATTATTTTAAAGTATTTATTATTATATTCTTCATATATTTGATTATAATTTTTTAATTTTTTAGATGGAAGGCTGGTGTTGCTGCTACCCTGAATTACATCGATCTCGATTCTACTGAGAAGTCTCCTAAGCTGCATCCTTATCCCAGCTGGGATGCCAACAAGCTGCCCATCACTGTTCAGCCACAGGATCAGAAGACACCTTCTGGCGGACGCCTGGATGCTGACAAGGCCCAAGACGCTGGAGTTCAACTGAAGGATAACTCCACCATTATTTCCACCTTCCGCATACAGGTGGACGTGTGTGATCGCCTCTGGGTGCTCGATACCGGTCTGGCCGATATTTTGGGGAATCCCAAGCAGATTACACCCAATTCGATTTTGGTCTTCGACCTGAAGACAGACACTCTGCTGCGACGCTTTGCCATTCCCGATGATCAGAAGAAGGATGATTCGTTCTTTGCCAATATTGTAAGTACACAAAAATAGCAAACCATTCTTACTCTGATCTAAAATTTATTTCATTTGTAGGTTGTGGATGCCGACCGTTCCGAGTGCCAAGATGCCTTTGCCTATATTCCCGACTTGGGTGCCTATGGCGTCATTGTGTACTCGCTGAGGAATGACAAATCCTACCGCGTCAAGCACAACTTCTTCCACTTTGATCCGCTGCAGGGCGACTTCAATGTGGGCGGCGTTAACTTCCAATGGACTGATGGTGTCTTTGGCCTGGCCGTGGGTCCTATGAACCCCGATCACTCCAAGGACATTTACTTCCATGCTCTGGCCAGCACCAAGGAATTCAAGGTCTCGAACCGTGTGCTGCAAAATGAATCGCATGTGACTGGCGGCGATTCGTACTATGACTTTAAATACGTTGGCGATCGTGGAATGAATGGTCAGTCAACCGCCGAGGTCTTTGATCCCGAGACCGGCGTCATCTTCTACACGCAGGTGAACAAAGACGCCATCGCATGCTGGAATATCAAGCGACCATACACTCCGGATACTCAAGGGCTTATCGACTCCGATTCGCACACTCTGGTCTTCCCCAATGACATGAAGATCGACAACGAAGGTACCATCTGGGTTTTGTCCGACAAAATGCCGACCTACTTGTACAAGGAACTCGATCCCTCGGCCGTCAACTATCGAATTTTGATGGGCCAAAACCGCGATCTCATCAAGGGCACACCGTGCGAAATGTGAGCAGGGTCTGTGACTTGTGCAATTTTGTATTTACATCATGACATTATTTGTTTGTTAGTAAGAGTCAGCTTAATAAACTATCGAAATGTAATTGGATCAGTGCAGTGGAGTCTCTAAGCTAGATATCCGATTTAAGTAGATTGGCGGCCAGTTGAACCTTCTCGCCGGGCTTGAAGGCGGGCATGCCCAAATAGGGGCAAGTGGAGCAGCGGAAGGCATCGCCCAGATAGCACTAAAAACAAACATTTACAATAAATAATCGGATATTTCAAGGAAACACAACTCTAACTTACATTTCCACAGCTAGACTTGGCATTCTCAGTGGCCGCCTTGCTCTGCTCCTTCTCACTCTCCAACTCCTCGGCCAGACCGCATGAACAGTTCTTGCACGCCTTGCGCTTGCCCGTGGTGCTACACACACGCAGACCAGCAGGGTCCGGCTTTTGCTTGTCCTCCTCATCCAGCAGATCCTCCTCATCGATAAGGTCTTCGTCGTCCCCACTGATCTTCCACACATTCACTGCACTGGCATTCTTTTTAGCAAAGGACAGCCTGGCCGAAGAACCCGTTTCATAGCCCGGCTTTTCAGCTGTCAGAGCATCGCCGGCATCTTCGCGGCAGTTGATGAAACCGGAAAGTTTGACCTCCTGGAGCAGACTGCCAGCCGGTCCAATGAAGGACACCAAGTGCAGCTTGCCACTGGGCTTCAGCATGTGCAGCAGCTTTACGTAATTGTCAGTAAGCTGAGCACATTCAATAACAATTAGGTCGAAGCTGGAGTTGGCGTAGGAGGCTGAAAGACGAAGTAAAGGTAGATTAGTCTGCTGACTCACTGGATGTGAAATTCATCTTGTGCGTTTCTTACAAAAGGACAGGCGGTGCACATTTTCCAAAGCCACCTCGCCGCCGGTGGCTGTCTTCAGCTGCTCCACACGCTTGTCCAAATCAGCGCTATCAGTCCATATGTACAGGGATTTTTGCAGACCCTTGAATTGCTCCATTATTCTACTCGAAAGATCTATTGGTATTACTACTAATGTAGTAGATCTATTAATCGACGGTGATACCGATAGCTTCGGTGGCGCATCGATATATCGATAGCACTGTCGTACGAATATGAATATATAAAAAGCTAGACTTTGAAATAAGGCCAAGAATGAAGATAAAATCAGAGTACTAAACTTATTGCTAATAAAGCTTAATTCCGTTGTTGGCTCATGATGTTTTTTGTGAATCCAATGAAGAAAATATTACGTTACATTAAGTTTTCAGATGTGCGTCAAATTAGCGTCGGTGAGTTGGCGTCGATGTGGAACGGTGGGAAAATGGAACACGGAGAAATATTTTATAATTTATTTATTTCGTAAATAAGGCACTAATTTGAACAAAATAAAGTTTATAAATGCTAAAAAACGAATTTACTATTGTTTTTCACTGGGTTTGGGGGTATTTGAGCTTTGGATGTATTAAAAAAAAGCCTTTGAAAAATCGGGTTTTCACAGTTTCTTCAATATCTATGCTCGCAGGAATTGTGCCAACATATGCGGTATGCCAGGATAAAGGACATTTATTGTAGTTTCATCCTGCCAAGTTTCATTAACTTTCATCCATAAGTTTTTGAGAAAAGTTAATTACAGTCAGCCAACCTCCGGGTCTGCTCCATACAAAATTGGGCAGCAAAAATGGTAAGTCCAATAACTCCAGTTTTACGAATTGTGCGAATATGCACGGTATACTGGCTTATTAAGGAAGAATTAAAGAACATTTGGTGAATTTCATAAGTTTCTATCCATAAGTTTTAGAGAAAATCGCTTAACAGTGGGTGGAGTAGATGGGCTGCTAACATCGGCGCCAACTATGAAAATGGAACCAGATGTGAACTTGCAGAGAACCAGTCTCTGAACTAGACATCGGAACCTTGACTATCGTGTTCGTAATATGAAAATGGAACCAGGTAGTGAACCTGCAGAGAACCAGATTATGAACCAAATATAAATATACATATTTGACGCACATGCCGTTGCAGCACTTGTTTGTTTCCAGCAGCGTTGCCATTTTAGCTTTTTGCCCGCTATATCTAGCTGTTTTCAAAAGCAAACAGCAAGACAAGTTGTAAACTAGCGGCTAGCGGGAAATAGCCTTTTTCAAAACAAAATTGACCTTATTTTAGCTTTTTGAAAACATCTCACAGCTTCATGCTTTCTATGCCACACTTAAATACTTTATAGTATTACATTTCAATCATAAAAAACCTCATTTTACTCATTTTTTATAATATAATTAAAACACTAAACTTTGTGTTTACAGATATGGACTACGCCGGGAGAATAAGTGCTGCCACAACTACAAAATTCCAGATTCATGCCTAAACCAATCATACCTAAATACAGCTGAAGTTGAAAATGTTATTGACGAATTTTTGAACTTTTTTTATGAGTTTTTAATACATCTTTGTATTTCCATGCTGGTCACACAACACACTTTTAGAGTGACTGACTCACAGTCACTCTAAAAGTGTGTTGTGTGACCAGTGTAATAATGCAAAAAAAGTCTAAGCAGGTGGCGCCACCGAAGCCGATAAAAAACTGAAAAATCGATAGACACCTTTCATTTCAAATTACACCTGCTAAAGCTTTTTCGAAAATGACTGAGCTTTGATTTTGGCAGCATGCAACAAAGCGAGTTTTCAGTTAAACATCTTTCCATAAACAAGACGGTTGTTGTTTTCTCAACCGCTCCCACATTTGTTTTTGTTGTTGGCGTGGCTTTATTGTGTGTTTATAATAATAATAACAACAAGTGATTATAAGCATTAGCGGAAAGCATAACATAAACATATGCTGGAAAACATAGTGATTTTCGTTTAACCCTCTGAGGACACCTCCTGGGAATAAGAGCAGTTACTTGAATTTTGTTTGTGTTTGGGGCTTATATTTTGGCCACCTCCCAGTTCCTTGTGTTTGCTACATAGACTCCACCCCCTCCCTGACCGGCTATCCTCTCTGTCCTCTTTTTATCCTTGGCGCCACAATGGTGCGGTGGAGCGCTCGGTCGCGACGTCAAGCGCGCCAGGATAAAGTGGAGCTATTGGCCAGCAACAACAAAGTGAACGGCGAGGACGATACATCCGATAATGGTGAGTTGCAGAGAGAGTTTGCAAATAAAAAAAGTAGAGCAGTGATGTGTAAATAAAGGGAATTTATGTATTAAAAATGTTTTTAAAAATGTAAGCTTGAAGGATAATGGCAAACTGATTAATTTGTAGTTTTAACTTGCACATTCTTATAACAGATTTAGTGGCCAAAAGCAAAGAAAGCTCAAACAATAATAAACAAAGGTATTTGTATGTTTGCATTAAATACAGTCTTTCTTTATGTCAAATGTGCTGGCAGAAAACACCTCAAACTTGTTTATAGGTAACTGTTAGATTTAAAGAAACCTTTAGACAAATCAAGAAATGTCCAAAAGTCAATTTAGATAAGTAGTCCAAATTTTTAACGACTATTTTCTTAGTTTAAGTTGGTTTATATTAACAATCCACTTCCCGAAAGCCAGCTCTTAAGCTGCCAAAACGTTTGTGATTTCGTCAGTTTCTCGATTACGTTTTTACGAGTATTCCTATCTTAAACACATTTTCCACCTTTTTTCAGCCGCCTTCCGGAACTCAACGGACCTGACCGACCACGATGAAATCTTCTTGAAGGGATTACTGCGGAGCAATCCCAACACACCGCACAAGGAACTGATGGTAAGTAGACCAGAAACACATAAACGTAAAAGTCGGGCGAAAAAAATTATATAGAAGCTTGCCTGCTACAATTTCTGACCCACTTATTCCTCCCTCGAAAGCATCTGTTCAATAAGAAAATTGCGCACATGTATGTACGATTTTCCACGTTTTCCATTCGCACTCGCACACCATGGCACAATCTGTGTTTACTTTATTGATGGCATTGCATGCTGATTTTCGGTCTAGATAGAATTTTCCGGGCGTGTGCTTTCCTTATTACATCATTTTCCTTGGCCCCCCTACAAAGTAATCATTCACCAGTCAAACTCAAACTCAAACCCTTCTTGTGTGGATAATCTGTGGCTAAAAATAAGCTAATTCACCCCACAATCCCGTTCTTAGAGAGAATTTCCTCAGCTCTCTTGGTTTAAGCCACAATTGCTGTTCATCTCTTTTGTCTTTTTTTTTATGGCCATTATTATGGCACATTAGCAATGGCTAAATGTTTTTGCTTTCACACTTGTGTATTTTTCGCAGTAAACTTGACCTCCTTTGGTCTTGGCAGATGATGAGTTTGGATTTTATGCAGATGGGGAGGAGATTTTTATTAGATCATCATGATATAACCGCTGTAGTTGGGGTATCGACTTGACCTGCAAAAGATTTTCTTCTCTTTGACGCCTCTTTCGAGTTTTCTTACATGAAAGTTTGTGGCCTAATCAAATAGTAAATAATTGTGTGTTGTTTATGCGGCAAACACGCGAAAAAACTATGAAAACAATGAGAAATGATTTTTCTACTTTCAAGCCGAATTTAATATTCTCTGTAAAAATTAAACCCACTAAGGAATACTTTATCATTAAATATTAATGATTAAAATCGAAAATTGAAGGATATTATATAGCTCTCAGATTTTGAAACATGTATGGTATTATTATATTACTTTTTATTATTTGTTTAAACTTTACCCTAAAATTAAATACCCTCTTCCTTAAATACCCTAAACTCGTATAAAACTTACTTAACTTTACACTATTTCTCCTATAACCGCCTTAAGCAAGGTTTGCTGAAACAAAACAACAATCCAAGCAAATATAATGGAAAGCGACATCGCGTGACGCGGATAATTAGAATCCAACATTTTCCGAGGAATTTTCCTGGGCAGGTTGATTCGATTGTTGGTTTTTATGCTGCGGTCGGCCGACGCGACGACTGTTGAGAAAGGCAGTGAAAGTAATTAAACCCCCAAGTCACGAGATAAGAAAATATGAAATGTCACTTACCATTTCCATTTCAAATTCCAATTCCACCTCCGACTTCCCTTTGAGCACTCCCCCAATTTATATTTAGATTACATAAAATAAGGCAGTGTCAACTCTTTGGTATCAACGCCCCAGAGAAGAAGTCGTTTGGCTTTTCTGTGTGTGAATAAGAAAACCGGTTTTGAAAAAATTTTCAACGTAAAATACAAATAACACGACGCTTTTTATGTTACCTGAGTTCAGTTTGAAAACGATGCACAAAAAGCGCTTAACTTGTTGGCCTACTAATGCAGCTGAGAGAGACGCAGACCAAGAGCTTTTCAGTGAGTAAGAAAATGTTTGAGTTGACTTTAAGATGCTGTTAAGACCACCCAAAGATGTTAGTAGAAATGTGCAGAAATGTTACGTGAAGACTTTTATAACATTTTTGAAAATAAATGATAGTAAATCTAAGACGAAAAATGATAAAAAAGCTGTAAATAATAAATTTAAAGAGAATTTTAAGTATAATAATTTATTTTTTACATAAATTATTTAATATTACGGCTAAATTAATTTAAATATGATTACATTCTCCCTTAAAACCAGCCCATTATATTTTTCTCTCTCTGTACATCCATAGCATAACATAGCTGACCCCTGTTATCCCAATCTTATATTTGAGCCACTGTTAAGTTGCTGCGTACAGTTGTAACTTGCCCCACGCTGAGCTTTTTACCCGCACACTAAATCGTTCAACTCACGGCAAGCTAGCGAGTGAGCGGAATAAAGCGATGACTAGCCCTCGATTCGAGAGCTTGTGAGTCAGATTCAGTTTTCAGTTTCAGTTACTTTCGAGCAGTGTTAAGGTGAGGTTGGGTCCGAAAATTCCGGTTTAAAGCGCGCGTTACGGTCTATTGTGGCTCATTCGAATGAGTGAGCATTGATCTGCGGCTGTATTGGTGCTAGTGTATCTGTGTGTGTGTGTGTGAGCAAGAGCGTGGCTTAAACGGGGCGGCATATGCAACAGTTAGTTCTCTCTGACTCTTGGCTCTCCCATATTTTCCGCTCTCGAAAAACGTTTATTGAATTAAATGCAACATTTTCAAATAAAAACGTGAAAGGCAGGTGCTAAAAGTGCAGATCAATAAACCTAAGTGAAAAAGGCTAAAATTGGAGCAGTTATTATTGTGTTGTGTGTGTTACTGCCTTGGTTACCTGGATTCCGGGAGCTTTGACGAGCTTAAACTGATGACGTAGTCGCCGAGAATTGTTTTACTTCGCCTCCCCCCTCGCATTGTGTAACCTGGCCAACGGCAGACTTGGCCATGTTTTGGCATTTCCAAAAGAAAACCCAAAACTCCACACTATCAAAAAAAACAAACGCTCAAAAGAAACACTAATACTAATCGGCCAAGAGAGAGGCTCTCCCTCACACACACACAGACGACGCTAGCCGCTCTTTTGGCTTTAACTGTTCACTCACTTTTTGGGAGTGGCTCCCCAAAAAGTAAAAAATAATATATAAACATATAAAAAAGGCATAATAGCAACTGTAAATCTAATTAAATAAACACATTTGTCTGCAGACAGCTTTAAATATAAATGAATTGAGCAATTTTCAAATAAAAACAAATGTTACTTAATGATAAACATTAAAAGATATATATTTTAGAAATTCTAAATAAACGCAAACAATTAAAATACGTCGAGAGGCTATAACAACTGAATAAATAAATACGGAAAACTTAAAAAATTAAAGTTGTATTGATTGTATAAATAAAACCCAACATATAAGAAATATAACCTTAAGATAGAAAACAAAACGTGATAACCAAACGGTATATTATTGTATATAAATAGTAAATAAACAAAATGGTGTCATAAACTTAATAACCCACTTGAAATATTTTAAATAAATTACCTATTTGTTAATATTTAAATATTATAGGTTGAATTTTCCCCCAAATTTATCTCAACCTTCGCACGTCGCACGTTGAAAAAATAAAAAATAACAAGTAATACAACGCATTCCGTTGTTGTTTACCTGTTTCTCTTATTTTTGTGTGTTAGTGCGTCTAATTAACAGTTTGCCTAATTAGTAAGCACCTGCTGCTACATTATTTTTTAAAAATTACCGTTGACATGACGAAAACATTTTGTCGAGTGGAGGTGAAAGCCCTTAGCTGGCACCAAACCATCGGGAAAAAGTATCAATTCCAATTGTGGGTGTGTGCAAAAAGTCAGAAAACAAAATAGAAAAGAGGGGAGATTATCACGTCGCGTGGGGCTTCTTCACTCTTTTTTTTTCACACGGAAAGAATAGCGATGATATGGCCAGAACTGAACGGAAATGCGATGCTTGGCAGATTAAAAAAAATAAATATCAATAAACACTCAAGTCAGCAATGTCTCGATTCCCTGGATTACTCATAAGGAAAATGGGTAGTCGTTGAAATAATAAAAGTATTGGAGCATTGATATAAAGTGGAATTAAGAGGAAGTGAGCAATAGAAAATTATTTATACAAGAAAATAAATCGCTAAATAAAGCCAGCCAGTAATTAGAAAAATTATTCAGAATAATTTATTGGAAGTCCAAGTTTTATCCAATTTGAAAATAAGAAATCATAGAACATATTTCTTATTAAAGACATTATACATATCAATTAGAGATGCAAGTTAATGCCCAAACAAATACACACAGTTTTTTCCTGCTACCATTATTATTCCACAAAAAATTCCCAACATTCCATTCTATATCTTCTATCTATAGAACTTTCCCAGACTATAGTTCTTAAAAGCAGATTCATTTTTTGTACTTATCAAATCGTCTAGTGTTTCTCATCAATTTGCAGAGAGCGAAAGAGAAATGCCATTCCGTCCCACGTGAATGCACATAAATATTGCATGAGTTGACTCACAGATGAGTTTTCCATTGTCGTGGGTGGAAAGAATACACTTCAGAAACTTTTAAAGGGGGGAAAATAATACACAGGCAACAAAGAATGCCGGAAGACGAAATTATGTGCAATTAAAGCAGGAAAATTCACTTTCCAGGCGACCCAAATTCAAATGGCAAGACGACCCAATTTTTGACCTAAGACTCCAAATATTTTCTTGTCTTCTTTTTTGAGCAACAGCTCCAGAGTTCAAAGGGGGTTAAGTGGTAGTGAGAGCGAGAGGTTGGAGGCTGCCCGAAAAAGCCCGGACCAATTAACGCACTCACTCAATTAAGTCCGGGAGGCATCATAACTTGACCTAGGGCAGGCACGCCCCAGACAAAGACCAGCATTTAATTAGCCGCACATGACAGTCAGTCTTCATTCGGGTTTTCATCTCTTTCTCTCATTTTTTTTTTTGCAGCTTAACCCCACGGAGCCACAGCCAGTGCCCCTCTTCCTGCCCGCCCATTTGAACAACAAGCCGATCTGCGACGACATTATCCGCAAGTTCTCACCATCGAGGCGTCTGGAGTCCCGAGAGCTAGCCAAGCTTCTCGCCCAGCCACATTTTCGTGTGAGTAATGGGACGAAAGTAAAATCAAATTAAATTAAATCAATGTTATACGAAACCATAAAATCAAAATGTTCAACAAGTTTCTACAGATTGGAAAATGTGTTATCAACATTGCATGAGCAATACAAGAAATTAATTGAAATAGCTTTGTTTTGTTTTCACACTGAAAAACTGGAAATAATTGTGAATAAAAACTATAAATAAATATTGAGGTTTTGTAATATATTATCAAATAAAAAAGGCTCTTAAAATCATTTTAAAATATTATTCAAATAATATTATTCTTATATACTAACTCAGTGCTAAAAAATACAACAAACTTTGATTATTTTGGTCGGAAAACTTATTTATTTATCACAATTACTTTTAAAATTTTATTTGCTGATTAAGAATTTTGAACCAAAAGCTTTTAAAGTTGTTATCAATACCATTTCCTGTCAGCCTCCATTTATCGCCACTTTGAAAACGTAAAATAAACAAACAAACACAGCTAAAACTGAAGCTGATTATATATAAATATTTGAATAAACAGTAACACTCCCTTCCGTCTCCAGTAAATATAGGAACTATCAATGAATAAATAAAATAAATACATATTTTCTACAAATACAGTTTAACAAATACATATATCTCAATACTGATAATAGATTTTAACAATATAAATTGTATTTCAGGCCCTTTTGCGTGCCCATGATGAGATAGGGCAGCTTTACGAGCAACGTTTAAAAGCTGCCGGCGGCTCCACCACCCAACTAGAGATCGCCAGTCAACGTCAATCCGGTGGCTATCTATACACCGAGGATATTCTCAGCACCAAGATGCCAGTGGAGACCATAAAAATGGTGGGCTTGCGCCGTGATCCCAGCAAACCGCTGGGATTGACCGTAGAGCTGGATGAGTACAAGCAATTGGTGGTGGCCCGTATTCTTGCTGGCGGTGTAATTGATAAGCAGAGTATGCTCCACGTTGGCGATGTGATCCTGGAGGTGAATGGCACTCCGGTGCGCAGTCCCGATGAGCTGCAAGTTGAGGTTTCGCGGGCCAAGGAGAATCTCACTTTGAAGATCGGACCCAATGTCGATGAGGAGATCAAGAGCGGTCGCTATACTGTGAGTGGGGGTCAGGTAAAACAGAATGGCATCGCGGGTCTGGAGACGGGCAAGAAACTGACGGTAAGATTGATGTTTGCTTATGTTCTTTGTGGGGAGAATTGGGACAAATTCATCCCAAAAATTCAGAGATTGCTGCTTGCATGATTAGTGATAATTATTAAACTATAATTTTTTTTGTTTGTAGTTTAACCTCATAAAAATTCAAAAATTGAAATTTATTTCTTTTAAATTAAAGCTGAAATCAAATAAAGAGAAGTTTCTCTTTCTGTATGCTTGTTACCCCATTTATTTCTTTATATGTAGCTAATTATCTCGATTTTGCAATAGAAAAAATAGTTAAATTTTGATATGAAATCATTGGGAACTCAAATTTATATGTTTTATTATGTATTTTCATTTATTGAGAGGCTTATACATCCTTAAACCCTTTAAAACATAAATATATATCAAATAATAGTTGATCTCAGTCCAAAACTACCGTCAAAATTCTCAAATCACTTGCAACTAAGTAAGTAAATCTTGGTTCAGCAATCATAAACCTCATAAACTCTTGATAAAGTTAATTAATAAACTTTCTTTTGTATTTAAACAGTGTTATATGCGTGCCCTGTTCACATACAATCCCTCAGAGGATTCTTTACTGCCCTGCAGGGACATTGGATTACCCTTCAAGTCGGGCGACATTTTGCAAGTGAGTTTTAAAAATGAATTTATTACTTTAACTATTAAAATTATGATTTATTTATTATTTAATACAGATCATCAATGTAAAAGATCCCAACTGGTGGCAGGCCAAGAATATAACCGCCGAGTCTGACAAAATCGGTCTAATTCCCTCTCAGGAGCTCGAGGAGCGGCGCAAAGCCTTTGTGGCCCCCGAGGCGGATTATGTGCACAAAATTGGCATTTGTGGCACAAGGGTGAGTACATGTTTTATTCCTTTTATTCTTTTAAAATTAAAACTAATGTATTATTTTCGAAATAGATCTCTAAACGGAAGCGGAAGACCATGTACAGATCGGTGGCCAACTGCGAATTCGACAAGGCGGAATTGTTGCTCTATGAGGAGGTCACCCGCATGCCCCCTTTTCGCAGGAAAACTTTGGTCCTCATTGGTGTTTCAGGAGTAGGCAGGCGAACGCTCAAAAATCGCCTTATCAACAGCGATGTGGACAAGTTTGGAGCTGTTATTCCTCGTAAGTCGTTGAAAAGAAAGAAGTTTTTAATACAAAATATTATAAAACGAAAAAATATTACAATTAATTCTAATTGTAATGTAAAAATATTAATAATTTATAATATTTCATGATTTTTACCTAATCAATCCAGATACCAGTCGCCCCAAACGTGCCTTGGAGGAAAACGGCGTGAGCTATTGGTTCATGGACCGCGAGGAGATGGAGGAGGCGGTGAAACAGAACGAGTTCTTGGAGTATGGCGAGCACAATGGCAACCTATATGGCACCCACTTGCAGTCCATCAAGGATGTGATCAATAGCGGACGCATGTGCATTCTGGATTGCGCACCGAATGCCTTGAAGATCCTGCACAACAGCCAGGAACTGATGCCATTTGTCATATTTGTGGCAGCACCGGGAATGGAGCAGCTCAAAACTATTTATGCGGATCGAAGGGCCACCGGCTCCAATAGGAATTTATCAGTATGTCTAAGTTAGAACCCCTAGAAGGCACTCCTCTAATCCAAGCACACGTATATCCACAGTTTGATCGCCAGAGTTCCATAAGATTCAGCTCCAGACGTGCCCGTACGCTCGAGTCCCTAGCATCGCTCTATGAGGTAAAGTTTTCCGGCTCCCCTCTAAAATAATATTCTAAAATTCAAATGTGATGAAATCACTCATCCGCTTGATGCACTTAGGCAACCCTTATAGCCCTTTTAGATCTCTGCCTGAACACCCAAACATTGCTTAACACATTCGATTTGTATCGTTCATTTCAACAGGACGACGACCTGGTGGCCACCGTCGAGGAGAGCAGCTTTGTTCAGCGCAAATACGAGAAGTACTTTGACATGGTCATCGTGAACGAGGACTTTGATGAAACGTTCCGTCAGGTGGTGGAGACGCTCGATCAGATGAGCCACGAGGAGCAGTGGGTGCCCGTCAATTGGATCTACTAGAAAATGGAGAGACACACTGCAGCAAAATCTATGGATAAGCTTTCGCAATTTCGCCTTCTTGCATATAGACAAAGAATATACATGGAAAATCTATTGCTATCACAATAATCAAAGGAATATCTCAGTAAACGAAGCTACACTATACACAGCACTATACAAAATAATGACAAGAAGCACTTAAAGATACCAGAATCAGTATATTGTTAATTGCTAAATCAGTTGCTGACATTTTCCTCTTGAAATGTATCAATAATGGAATGTATATATGCAATTTTTGTTGTATAATTTAAAAATGTGTGCCCTCCGTTTGCGATTCAGTTATTTTCCTTAAGTCTAAGCCTATTTTTACGAAACGAATTCGTCCATTTTGCAATCTCTTTTTGTTTATTTATATAAAAGATAATCTACGTTTATGTGTCGATGCATATCTCTTTTCAGTTTTGTAATCTTAACGAATCTCCTCAGTACAACAATCCTTTCTGCCAATAAATATTTCATATAGTTTTTAGATTTGTTTTTACCGAACTAGTTGAAATATTGACGTGTATTTAAAAAAAGAAAGATAAATAAAAGTATGAATAAATTTGGCTCAAAGAAATTACGTTAATTTCACGAATGTGTTTTTTAAATGCCAAGTTTTCTCGTAAGTACACGGAATCTATACTTATGTATCCTCCTTAGTACAATAATTCGTTTTCTCTAAAAGTTTGGGTTATTTTGTTTTCCTTTTACCAGGCCCCAAAATACAATTTATTTACTGAATGTGTGTTTGTATAATGCCAAGCATTCTTAAACAGAATATACGTAGTAGGGAGCAGGAGCACTAAATTAGTTATAAATTCCAAGGGACTTCTCCACCACGGCATGAGGCTGGCGCATTTGCTCGTTGTATTCCGGCAGATTCATGAAGTCTTCAAAGCCAATGGTGTCGCAGCGTCCAGTCAAAACATCGTCCATTAGGTTGCTAAGTGGTAGAAGACCATAAACAAGTTAGTTGGTAATCAAGGATTATGAGGGTTAACAAGAAAGCAAGCTCAAACGCCGACAGATTCGGCTGAGACTGTGATTATGGTAAGTTACTGAATTATTTATCATCGAAAGGCAATGCAAATACTCAGCCACTGGTCAAGTACCACTAGATCACCTACCTGGAGGTAAGGAAGGGCAGACGTCCCACTTGACGGGCGGCAAAGCGTTCCATGCCCATCTTCAGAGGAACTCCCAGGCCCTCGCGGTTGCGCAGCATCTGCATGTCCAGATTGTACTGATGCTCGTTGTAGGTAAGCTCCGAGTCGCGCAGTCGGTGAACATGAGCCAGTTGGTTAAAACAATTGGCCTCCGTGGGCATGCCCACTCTGCCGGCAGCGTTCAGCACAGTCACCTCCACGGGCTTCACTTTCAGCGATGATGGCTCATTCTGTGTCGGATATAGAACTTGATTAACAACTCCACCAAGTGCTATAAGCCTTTAACTTACCATTTTGTTGATAATTTCAAAGATTCGGGAATATTAAAAAGGAAATCGAATGATTTACAAAATTTCTTGTTGAATGACAAACAAATTTCAGCAGCAATGTGACCAGTAGATCTGGAAAAAACATCGGCGATGTATCGATACATCGATGTTTTCCAAAACATCGAAACATCGAGGTTTTCAAACATCGAAATTTATCTAAAATAAAGGGTTTTTTTTATAAATTTTCGTAATGGAGTAAAAACATTTTTTTAATTACACAAAAATAAATTCGAAGTATCGATATATCGATGTTTTTTCTGAAATGATTTTCCAGCTCTAGTGTGACCAGCTTCCAAATTGTCTTGGTCTTTGACGCTAGTGTGAAAAACTTTTATAAGCCGGGTAAATTTGGTTTCAGAAATGGGTGAGGGAAATTAATTGTTATAAACTAATGTTGAATAAGGTTTAAGTCTATGATAAAATAAGAAAGAATTAAAGACAAATATTTGTTTTTAATTAATTTGTTACTAAACATTTATAAATTTATAAATTAACAAAATTAAAAATTTAATGATTAGCCCTTCATGAGAATAACAATTTCAGTAAATGCATATTAAAAATGTATAATTTCGAAAAAGTCCGAAGAAGAAATAGAAGAAACAATTAAGTAAATTATTATTGAAAAGATACGTTTTTTTTTTATTCTGATTTAATATACATATATATTTTGTTACTTTAGTAAAAGGAAGTGAATTTAAAAAATTAAAAAATATAATAATTATTTCGATTTTCCTTTAAAAGCTTCACTATTTGACAAAATGTACTACAATTATTAAAAAATGTAAAAGAGTGGTAAATATAGTTGTCAGAATTTAAAAAGAAACTATAATAATAACTAAAATAATATTAACATTTTACACTCCATATGTTGGTTGGTTTAACTAAAAAATAAACACAGAAAATCGTTTCAAATTGAAATTTAAGCAAATTGTTGCCCTAGTTATTATCTATTTAAAGTTCGGTCTTCACTATACGTGTAGGTATATTGTATTATATCATAAAATAAAAATAAATCCTTTGCAATTTAATTAAATTAATTTAGTTTTCTTTTTTGCGGAAAATAAGCATCTTTCCGAGCGTCACTTTCAAAGGGAGAAGAAATTTGGGTCTGTCTGACTTTGGGTCGACGTAAATTTGTTTTATTAACGCGTTTAGCACATTTGGTCAAGTGACGAACCTGAGTGCTGTGATTAATTACACCCTCGCCTGGCCAGCAACGGATGGAGTAGATGTATCTCGGCTCCCCGAGCTCTAATCAATTCGATCAACAAATCGAGCCGACCGAAAAAAAACACAGGCTCCAAGCGTTGTTTTCCCCCTTTTTTGCACCCACACCTTTTAGCGGCTTTTATGATCTTGTGCTCCACAGAGCAGCGATTCATTTGCATCCAGTGACAAACCACACGACAGAGTTTAATTAGTGCATGGTCACTAATAAACATTTGGGTGCTACAGTGTGTTAATAAAACGCCCGCAACAATAGACGCAAACTGTCTCCGGCCGATCCGATCCGATTTGAACTTGAAACCGAAAGGCAGACAAATATTTAAACAAAAAATAAATTATAATAAATAAAAACAAAAGCCGGATGGAGACATGGCTTTGGAAAAATATTACTGCAGCTAAATGATTTTATTATTTACAATTTCCGTAAATATTTATGTTGGGTTTTATAAATTATCAAACCAAAGAATAAAAATATTATAATTTATGGTGTGTAGTCTTCTGCTTTATGCTGTGTGCAAATTCCACTGTCTTAAAAATTAAGTTGGCCAATTACAAATTAGATATTTATGATGATTGGGCTTCTATATATTATATGGATTCAATTATTGGTAATAAATGTGTAATTATTATTCATAAAACACATGCCGTTTTCATTATCATAAATTATTATAGACTTAAGCATATAACATTTGCATCAACTTTATTTTAAATGAATGAACACTATTATTAGAAATAGCAATTAGATAATAGACATTCGATTTATAGAGAGGACAGCAAATTTTGGTCATATTTATGGGGTCTAGTTGATAAAGAAGCGAGATTTTTTTTAGTTAATTGAGACATTGCACCTTTAAAGCTGAGTCACAACAACTTTAAGATAAATAACAAGCTTAAACATTTTATATTTTCTTGTGGCCACTCCCATTCTCCTTTTTTCTCTTCAAATCTCTTTCATCGATTGATTTATGACGCTTATACTTTCCGTTTTACAATCGCAGACCAATTAATACATAGTAGACGAGTCTGTGGCAAATCAACCCATTTACCAATTCAAATATAAAGGTGTATACATATATGGGTATATGAATGCCCAATCGAAAGAGTCAACTATGTATGGTCGGATGGAGATCTCAGGGCGAGAAGATCGAAATGTAAAAGTCAAATAAAAATATAACGTCCAAGAATTAACATTAACATTTTTTCACAGCAATAAATGCATAAAAGTCAAAGATGTGTACACAAAAAAAAGGAGGGAACACATAGGCGCAACTGAAGGGGTCTGGATGGGATCAGGGAATTCTTTCTTAAAGGCAGCTTGATTAGCTGGCTATTCTCACTGGCCTTTTATACAAATAAACACTGAAAATAATTTGGGTGTAGTATTAAACTTAAAAACTATAATATTGATTAAAATACACCTTTAAAAACCACTTCTTAATTTACTTCTATACTCTAAAATATTTATTTTAAGTATTGGAATATGAATTCCTGATTTGTTTTCTATAAAATATATAAAAAAGCTAGCTCTTTAATTCCTTTACATATTTATTTCCCTCTGTGCACAATTACACTCTTTTATGTATGACGTATATAGTATAAAATTTATAATCTTTTGCAGCCCGTCTCCGCTGGATGCTGCACATGGTCTTTGGCCATTGTCGTCGCTAATAGAGACATACAGCATCCACTGGGAATTGGGATTGATCACGGATCAAGATCGAGCTCGAGTCCAAGGCAGAAGCAGGCTGAGCTGTCTTCGTTAACAGCAGAAAAACGGAAAAAGTTTCGTTACTTTTCTTTGGCAGCCATAAACTTTTATGGCATCCAGTCGCAGCGGAAGACTAGGACAATGGATCTGGAAACGGGGATCAGGGAGCAGAGCAGCTGTAAGCAGCAGTCAAGATGATTGGGCATTATGCCGGCCCAGAGTCCGGGCAATTCGGTATCTTTCTTTTTTTTAATGTCCATAGGGGTCGTCGCTGCTGCTCTTTGACGATCCGATCCTCCTGCTCCCATGGGTGCCAATTAAGATACGAGAAAGAGGGTTGGCGCTGTCAATGGAGGAGGGGCAACTGCCGATCTGGACCCTATTAGCAGCCATATTGCTGGAACACTCAGAAAAAATGGCTCCTATGACAATTACCATCAAAATATTAAACTATAGCAGCCAATTAAATTCATAAGAAAATTCTTTTTAATAGTAATTTCCCTAAATATCATAGATTAAATAATTTCTTCTCCTCAACCTTCTTTTTATATTTATAATATACATTTTTCTCTAGGTGTAACTATGCATGTATGGCGGCCATAAAACTTATATCCCGTTCGTGAGTGATCTGAGTGAGATCGCTTCGTACACTCTTTATGGGCCTCCATTCCCTATGCATGATACGTAGGAGATCCCCTTCCCTCCATTGGCCAACTCCTAATGCCTTCGCCTGAAACCAGAGATACATTGGCCATAAATCAGCCGGCTGAGTGAGAGATGCCCGAATATCCGTGATGCATTTTATCCACTTTTGAGAATGTCAGTAAGTTGGGGAGAGGAAATGGCGGACGCAACACATAAGCTGTGAATTCGACGTAATTTTGGCAGCGGCCTGTTGTGTAATGCAGTAGCCGGAAAAAAGAGTACAAAAAATAAACCCAAAAAGGAACCAAAACAAAAGGCGTCGGCAAAAGTCAAAAAAACAATTTCGTTACGCCAGGATGACCAAAGGCCAGCGACCACCGACCGGCGTCCAGAGAGCAGCAGGCCAACGGGTTGAGGAGCGAAGCAATTCCACCAAATCGAGCAATATATATGCCATATATCTCTGCCGATCTCAGCGATCACACCGATCTTTCGAGTTGTGCATGAAACCGAAACAGAAACAAATGCAAACACACACACTGCAGTCCGCTCCCAATTTGGTGTATCTTTTTTAGCGTGTAGGTGCGAAAACGTCGTCCAACTTCCTTTATCGGGTTTATCCGGCAATGCATGTGTCTCTCTGGCTATTTTGCATCTTTGCTCACATAAAAGTCAAAATATTTTCGGTTGTTTTTTTTTTGAAAACAAAAAACCCTGACGGACGCTGTTTTTAATCTCAAAACGTTTTTCCCAGTTCGGTCACGGTTCTACTCGGTTGGAAACTCAGTGTGTATCAAAATCAGGGACAGGTTGTATATTTCTCGGCGTCGCTCTGGCTTTGACATTTCCGATTCTGCTAATCGCCCGGCCCTATAAATCAACCCCTCAAGAGCACCGCCCCAGCACCGGGTACAGCACTAGACTATACTTCTTATACTTGAACTCATACTATATGCTATAGCCTCCTATCGTCTGGCACTTCAGATCGCCCAGTTTGTTGTGACGGCTGGGCGCCAAGTGAATAGGTTTGTTCCTTTCCAATGCATATACTATAGCTGGGATTTCATTTGAATTTCTTATTTATTGGGGAATATAAAGCGACTTTGTATTACCATGGATCATCGACCAATAATCTGAACATGCTATTATCACAAAACTATTTAACAAAATCGAAGTTATATAATGAAAAATTCTTTTAAATAATTTAGTATATTGGTCTCTATATAACCTACATATATTATATTAAATATGCATGCCAATATCTACTAAACGACAGAAATAAATAATTTGTCCATGCTTTCTTGCTTTGCTCCTAATTCATGAAGCGTATATTTTATTATTATTGGGTTAAATTATTTTCAAAAATTGAATATTTCTAAATAAATATGTTTAGCAGTTCAAAACTGTATGTTCTCTTTTAAAAGTTATTATAGTTATTAAAATCTTGCCTAAATTGTACAGGAAAAATCATATATGTTATTAATCCATTATCCAGAAAATGTCAAATTCTGAAAAAGGTTTTTAACAACGTAAACCTCTTTGTTTTCCTAAAAGTTTTCTAAAATAAAATTAATATGAAACTAATTCTGTACTTTCGCTTGCGAACTAATCTTGAAAACTTACAGGATAAAATATTAGTTTTTAAGCGATATGAATTCCACTTACTGTGTAGTGTTGAATTAGAAAATTGCATGTACTATTATATAAAAAGCGTAATTAAAAACGTTTTGTTTCACAATACTTTATATGCAATACAAGCACTAATAATAATATTTAAAATTGTAGAAAAAACAAAATTGGAAAGTTGTACTCAATGATTTCACTTCCTGAATGATTTTACTTTTTTCAAAAAATGTTTAAATTGAACTCTGACTCCAAATAAATATTACGAAAACCAGTTTTTACTAAATCCTAAATTATTTTAATTTTTTTATAGATTAACATAAAATTAACCTTAAGACTAACCCTGCTAATTGCAAACTGTATCTGTCAACAATAGCATTTGTCAGATACAATATGACAGCTGATTCAATGGTCAGGCGTGAGTGGAAGCGAGCCAACGATAGTACCATTAGCTGTAATGGCCGAGCGGAGATGAAGGTGGGGGCACGAACCGAGGGAAGTTCGATGCCTTTGTTGGTTTTGTTGATTTTGATAGGTGGAGCGTAACTTTTAATAATTAACCCCTATTAACCCCAGCGATAAATAAGAAGACTACCAATTACTGGTAATTTTTTTTTGTTTGTTTTTCATAGTTTATTTAAATAGCTAAGCACATATACACACTTACATACGTACACAAAGTTATAAATTAATTGCCGCCATAATTGAACTAAAGAAATCATTTGAACACGCTAAAACTGTGGGCGAGAACGTTAAAAATATTTATTTATATGATAATTTTGCTTTTGTGCTCGATAATGATGCATTACTTTTACATTTAGTACAACTAGATTACAGACTAAGGCTAATTGTTATTACGATGTATAAAAGTAATAAACGTTAAAACACTTTTATGTGGATATTTACACGGGGTGAAGAATCAAGTTGCTCTTTAAAATTATTTGCTTGCTTACTAAAATTATTGTTAAGCTTCTTGTAATAATTATTAATTTCTGTAAACGGCTGGGACGGCTGTTGTGAATTCTCGTTTTGTTTTTTGTTTTTCTCGGGCAACTTAGAACCTACAACTTACGAGTTAAACATTTACTTTAAATTTAAATTACTTTGAACAAAAACAAACAAAATACATACAAGAAGGGTGTTTTGAAACGGACTTGGTGACAGGACGGAGTCAGAGTTAGCGTGCGAACACCAGGAATATACAATCACAAAAATTAACAACGTGCAATATTCCAAGCGCAACGTTAACTGCTCTCCTCACTTAAACTTATTTTAATCTAAAACCCGCACGGGAGCCGAAACAGTCTGACTGCGCGACCCAAGGGTTAAGCCAAGTCCAAGGCGAGGGAGGGACCACTGTACGCTGAGCCCCTCTCGTTATCCCCCATCAGGGAATGCTGGGGATGCGGCTCCATGTAGCTGTTCTCACTGCCACCGCCGCCGACGCAGCCGCCTCCGCCGTTGCTGCCACTATGCACTATGCCGCTCCCATTCCCATAGCAGGGATCGTGTCACATCGAGAGCGTTCCCACTGCCGCTGCCGCGGACATCTGTGCACTGTGCTGCTGCTGCAGCTGGTGTGAATGCGCCGCCGCCGCTGCCAGCGAGTGGCTGTGGGCGGCCAGGTGCGGATGCAGGCGCATGGCGGGTATATTCATTGCGGCCATGGGATTCATCGGATGGGTGAGGGCGTGAGGCAAATGCAGGCCCGGCTCCAGCTTCGCCTTGGCGTCCAGCAGCTGGCTGTAGTCCGTGTGCTGCACACCAACACCCATTACATTGGGATCGCTGCCCTTCTTGTTCTGCTTGCGCTCCTTGGCCCGTCTATTTTGGAACCAGATCTTAACCTGGCGTTCCGACAGCGACAGCGTCTGCGCCAGCTCGCTCTTGCGGCGAATGGTGATGTAACGGGACGTGCAGTACTCCTTCTCCAGTTCCAGACGCTGGAAATCCGTGTACACAACGCGGTATTTGTCCTTAGTGCGGGTTTTTCCTAAAGGAAGAAATAAAAAGATGGAATTATTAGTTGGGTTGTTAGATCAATGGAAACTTAATATACAAAGGCATGCCAGAACTTTGATATTTATTTTTAAAATATGGTTGCAATTATTGGAAAATCTTAACAACATGCCAAAACTAATTTTAAAACCTTAAATTGGTTCTTTAAATATTTAGAAACTTAAAATAAAATATATTTAAGTCAGCAGCTTATAAGAAAAGCAAACCTAAGCATTCTTAAGATCTTTCAAGATCATGTGTGAGATTGTCGTCAGAGGGCCATGACTCTTGGCCAAGTTAACGAGTTGCCAAGTTGCCAAGTCGTCTTGTTCCCTGTTTAAAATGGGTGTCAACCCAGTGGAGTGACTGGCGTCAGGTGGACAAACATGTTTCTTCCCGGCTCATCCCATCATAATAGATGACAATATTTAAATTATGATAGCCATAGAAAGCTGTCCCATGCCATATACCAAGATTGGAGACACCACCACCACCCAAAGTCGAAGCGGTGAACATGAAAAATAATTAACAAAAAAAAGCCGACATCGCTGTCATCGCAATTCTTTGTAGAATCGTGAGAGAGGGAAGGTCTATCTGGTCTACCTGGCGCTGAGCTGCGCAATTAGTCAATCAAAATTCAAACAAATGACAGAAACAGAAAACCACAAACACCAAAAAAAAATAAAGAAAACTAAGAAAGAAGATTTGGATGAGCTGCAGCAAAGGCATGAAAAAGGCCACGGGATCGTGGCACAGTCTGCTTACGTGATAAACACACCCACACCAGCCGCCAGAGTATATTTTTCTGAGCAAACAGCATTTCGGGTTGGGGATCTTGCTCTAATTTTTTATGTACGCTAGTGTTCTCACAATTAAAATCGAGCAAACAAACAAATATTTTCACAGATGATAAAGTTCACCAGCAACAGAAAAAGATATAGCTGGAGAGACAGAGCGAAGGGAGAGGTAGTAACAAAAGGCAAAGACTAGGTGTTAAAGACCTCAAGATGCCCTGCAAACCAATATGATTAATTATGTATAATATATGGCGTTTAATAATGATAAAACAATTAATGTAAAACCCTTAAGATAATTGGAAATTATGAAGAATGCTTTTAAAACCTTTTTATTTCATATTTCTTTAATTTCAAAGGCACTATCCATCACTTTTTTTACAAAACAAAAGACTTGACAAACCTATAACTGCTGTTCCAATAATCATAAAACAGAAATAAAATTTCAAAAATTTACCTCTCTTCTCAAAAACTTAAAGCAAAAACTCCATTAAACCATTGCTTCTGCTCGCTTATCTCTCTCACTCTTCTATTTGTTCTTTACACTTTGTTTAGACGTGAATTTATGGCTGCAGCTCTTTGCTTAGTCTAATGTGGCAATAACTCCGGAGAAGAATAATGTTAAAACCCTGTTAAGTAAACACACTCATAATCTAGTTTTTTTTTTGCTTCACTTAATAAATCTAAAATTTTCAGTCTGCCTTGCCATTTTTTTCTTCATTTTTTCGTTGTATTTTGTACCCTTTAGTAAAGGAAAATCTTCTTGCGCGTGTTCTTGGGGCCCCAATCTAAGCACTGATAAAGTGGGCTAGGGGCCAGAGCAATCCAACACACAGAGAACAAAAAATAACTTGTTTAGACAGACTTGACGGATTTGAGGAAGTGCACAAATAAAGAAAAATTAAAACAACAATATTATCAGCTTTTGAGGATTTACTGAGTAAATTGTAGAAAATAAAACATATTTTTGAATGATTTCGCAATGTGAGGCAAGCTATGAATAAGATGAGGCGGGAACTATTCTCGTAGGTGTGGATAGATTACGTAAAAGAGCTTAAGAACAGATTTTCTTGGACGAAAACGTATCACGAGTTGATAAGAGAAGAGGAATTTTACTGAAAGAATAAGCTAATTAGTTGCAACTCTCTTTTTTTTTATGCGAAAAACTACATTTAATTTATAAATATTGAAAACTTGATTGATTTCAGGAAAGCTTAGACATTTTCTGAATTTGAAATTAAACTTTTAGATTCGATTCAAAGCATTTACCACAAAAACCTCCCGAGATTTATTGATTTTTGTAAATATTGCAACTTAACAAGTTTTAAATTATTATATTAACAATAAATTTTTAAGAAAAATGTCAAACTATTTTTAAAGCTCAAAATTAAACACAAAATTATATTCTAGCCACCTAATTAATCATTCCGGCTCACAATTATTCATACATCTTGACCTCATTTCGCCCATCCGTGGATCAGAAAAGCCTAGCACACAGCACAACACCAAAGAGGCTGCATCTCATTGGGGTTATCTATCTTTAGCTAAGACTCAGAAAACAACACACAGGCAGGTAAAGGCTTTATCTGGTTACCACTTGGAGGCTCCACTTTCTCACACCTAAAGCGGAGCACAAACAAGAGAAAATCCGTGCGGAATTAGAGGGAAACTGGAGCAGCGCACGCTCACGCTCTCAGTTTCCCTTAGCTTTGGTGGTTCACGGGTTGCCTGGCACCACTGACCTTCACGGCCATAATCTAATAAATCGTACACGTATTATGTGCACAACTATAAAGTCACTATCCCTAGGCCCAGCCGCACTGAGTGTTTTATTGGGTCCCCAATAAACTGGCCAAGACAAGCCCCATGAATGTGGATCAACTTGAGCTAATGCTAATGCTATATTGTCTGAACCACTAAGATCCTACCCAGATTCTACCCTTACCCCTCTAACAGATAAGATTGTGAATGAATGGCGAAAAAACAACGGGGGATTTCAGAATCTCTGAACAAAAAATTAAAAAGTCACTTGGGCAAATAATTGTGCTCAAAAATCTGTCTGATATATATCTAAAGAGATTTATACATTATATATATAATGGCCCGGGGCTTTAGCCATACAAATATATAGCGCATTTTATTAGCAATTAAATAAAAAAATTGTGCGTCAAGGTGTGACATTTTTTTATGACTTTGTCACTGGGGTCTCGCGTCATGAGTGAACGCACCATAATTTATATCGAACGCGGGGTTCTTCACTCCCCGATATATGTATATACATACATATATATTCCTATATCCACGTGTAAATGCCTCTGCCTAATTGAAAGTTTGATTTTGAACTGGTAATGCTATTGACTGTCGTTTGTTTGCCATCGAATATCATCAGGCCCTGCGTAATGATAGATTAGTTAGTTGGCTTAGGCCCGGCGGCAAAGTTCTGAAGGGAGAATATATATATATAGTTCAACACGCTCTCTCTTTCTCCTAATCCCAGTTGAGGTCTGTATCAATATCGATGGAGTTACAGAACTGGAAAATCGTTCAGCATTTGTCCAGATAAGCTTTAATGGTTGTTCTTCACTCGTCGAGTGTGTTGTCTAGCTGGGTTTATGGTCTGATTGGTTTCTGTGGGTTCCCTCTATTGATTCCTGCTGAAGAAGTAGGCACTGTGCGAAATATATAACTTTATTCATTTATTTATTATAATAATTTCAACTAATTACTCTTTGAATAATAGTAAATAATAATTTGTAGCTCTTTCCATATATTTTTTAATAAATTTTCAAATGATTTACTGCCATTAAAGAAATCTCAGTGCCTTTAATAATTCCTTGCTAAACATTAGCAGACCTACTGTAGACTCAATTGAAACTCTTTTATGTACAATTGTACAAACATTAAATGCCGACAAAGGAAAGGTGTTTAAACAGTGAAAAATCCACTATGGCAAATGCGCTTCTCTAATATCAAACACAACAGAAATAGAGCATGAGCAAAGATCATTTGGGCCATAAATTATATCAGGTTGAGGGTTGTCTAGTCTGGGTTGGTATTCTCCCTATTAGAACAGCTGTTGATTGCTGACCAATTATGTGGTCCGTCCCCCGGGGAAAAATCAGTGGCCAAGGACAAGGACAGTTTGTACTTAGAGTTGTTACAGATACAGTTGGTTAGTTACGGTCAGATATGTATGTATAATGGCTTGTACCATACCTACAAAAGTGGTGGTGGTTCACCCACCCCGTCGAGCGTTAATTTGTCACTGAGTGTGTCTCGAGTGTTAACAGCCCCGGTGACATCTTCCTCTCCTTGCGGTTTGTCTCTTTCGAAACCCAGGAAAATCTATTGGGAGACATTTATTACCTGACTTCCATAAGTTAACTTTGCTCGAATTTAAACGTTTTTGTGGTTGAAAATTAAAGCTTGAAGCGAAAGTTTGCCGGCAGTCGAAGAGGAAATCCCCGAAAGCAAGCGGCAAGAGCAATTTCATCTATGACACCCCAGAGATTTGGACTAGCAGCAAGCCACAAACACTTGACTTTTTAACACCCTCTTTGCTTCAAGTTGGGCTTCTCTCACACCAACTTTAAGTGTTTTGGCGAAATATTTTGGGATTTTCTTTGCTGTTTGTATTTTTCTCTTTCTTTTTTGCACTGTTTTTGGTTTTGGCAGAGTGTGTTTTCCAGCATCATAAATGTGGGATACAAAAGGAAGGGGGCTCTGACTCTGGCTGTATGTTTGTTTTGTCTCTCACCACCCAAGCGACAATATAACAATAACATTTATTTGGCATTTTGCTGCTGTTTTAGCTGCTCTTATATCGTAAATATTAGCTCAAATTACATCATAAAATCATTTGATTCGATTTGACGTTTATTTCTCTCCTTTTTCCTTATTTTCTGGCTGTAGGCTCTAACAGGAACAGTTTCCTGTCCTTGAGGGGTTTTGTGTAAGGCAAAAGGGGTTACAGAAAGACAGATTTTTTGTTGTGGTTTTTGGGGCTTGTAAATTAAGGCTGACAATGTTTCTTTTGGGGGTTAAGTAAGGGGAAATTTATGAGACTGCTAGAGATCTTTAGTTAGAGATCTTTAAATAATTAATAGTATTAAATGTCATTATTTTTCAACTTGAAATTCAATTTATGTATAATTATCACGGAAATAAAATATATAGCTCGAGCTTTCATTATTTCCTTGTCTTTTTAAATGCAAAAATACTGTAAGTTATAAAATCAAACTATATGCAAACTTGTAGAGTGTAATTAAAGCCTTAGAAATGATAACTTTATTTGTAATAAATACTGTAATTTAGTAAATTGCTTCAAATTGCTGGCCAGAACAAATTTAACTCGGCTTATGGCTTATAAGCCATAGACTGGCTCATAAATAACCAACTCACATGTATAGAAGAACATGGAAAATTGAACTCAGACGACTACAAGCACACAAAAAGGAAAATTCAAAATGGCCACCATCAACATGAAACATGCGACATGCAAACACACTTTATATGGCATGCAGATGTATATGCAAATGTACGTTCTTCCTTCTGGCTCCCCTTTTTATCCAGAAACCACTCCCAGCACCAGCACCAGCTCCCCCTTCGATCGCCGGATGCGCAGAGACCGCGCCCATGGCACGCAGCCTTATAAAAATGCCAGGAGGATGGGTGAAAAAAAAAAAGGAAAATATATAAAAGCGAGTCGGAGTGGAAATAATAATAATAATATTATCAGATCGCGTGCAACAAACGAATGCCGCTCGTACGTGCTCAGCTATACGTAGACGTGGCACGCAACCTGGGGAAGTTTGGACAAGGGGTTACCTTACGGCACACCAATGGCGGCGATGGATCCGACTCAAACCGACCCCGTCCCAAGCCCACGCTCCATCTCCAATTTTAATTCCAAGTCTGACTCAGAAAGCTCGTTTTATTTATTATGGCTTCAGGCCAAAGCGAAAAAGGTAGAGCAAGCGAGATGGAGGCAACACCGAAAGAGAGGCAACTATAGCCAGGAAAAAATGGCAGCCATCGGGGGAACAAAAAATGTAGGCTGCTTATGGCCCGAATGAGTCGCCATTAAAGCCATAAATACTCCGAGTCAGGCAATAGAAAAATGCAGGGAAAAATACAGAAAAAAAGAAGAGAAATAAACACAAAACAAGAGAGGGGAGGATGGAAAGACGTACGTTTCTTTAGGCCACAAAAAATTGTTTCCAAATGTACGTTAATTATTTGCCACGACGATGTCGACGACGATGCATGCAATAAAATTTATGGCTATATGATATAGAGGAATATGAGAAGGTAGAGGCCTCTCTTTTATGATATCCCCCAGCCCCGAAATTGGCCCAAAATAATTGCATGCATCAGAAACGCAAAACACAAAAATCGCATTAGAGGAAAAAAATAAAAGAAAAACTGAAAAGTTAACAAGTAGTAGAGAAAATGGGTATCCGTTGGAATGGACCCGCCTCCTACCGCTTGCGTCCAGCAATTCACTCAGATCCTCTAAGTTCGGCGAGCTGCATAGATCTGTGATTTAATGGGGATTTTACAAAAATTATATAGAGGATTAGATTTTGTTAATTAATAAGTTTATATTGATTGTGGCTATTATTCTTTAATGGTATAAAAAAGGAAACATTTAAATTCTGGAATATTTCATAATTGAATATATATCGAATATGTCTTCATGTGTCTTCTAATGTATCGAAAAATATTTTAAGATTACAAATACTTATATTTTTTAACAAATATCCGGAAATATTATTTAATGCATTGGCTTTCTTAGGGGCTATATTTAAAACACCTTTAGAACTATTTTTTGTATCGGTAATTAGATTATATTTTTCAAACCTAAATCGTTCGATTTATAACTGATTTATCGAAATGTGAAATATTAATACAAAATCAAAAAATCGGATTTTTGTGATATTTCTATATTCAAATAGATCAGGTTGATGTTACTCATATGACAAATTACAAAAATGCATACGAAATTTAAAAGATTTAAGCCTGTAAAACATATTTAATGTTTATTATAAATCAAATTAAGTTAAATGACCTTATAACTTAATTTTCTATGGCAAAATAGGGTTAAATTATCCCTGATTTGTTCTACAAAATGTATTCTTTAGATATAAGTTTATAGGAAAACTACTCAGGGAATCATTCCCACTCGTTATATCTAATCATATTCGATTCCTATAAAATGGCGCCTGACCATAACCATTGACCGCAAAACCCAATAAACCCACATTATTGAAAGTAAATTTGCGCTTCATAAAACTATTAAAGAAAATATTATATGCAATAAACTGTCGTAGAGCTCAGCTCGTTGGCCGAGGAAGCACACTATAAATTTTCTAGGGTTCTCGTTCCGTATTCTCCCCCTCTCCGCCGATTCTCCCTTATCTGGGCAGGGTTATACAAGGCAAACTCCTCGGGTCAGTGTGCAACAATATTTGTATAAACTGTGAGGTGAAACTGAGCAAACTGTTGCAAACGCAAACACAATCAGGAAAATATATAATACTCCAGCAGGAGAATCCCATGCCATACCATACAGTCCCGACCCGGGCAATAGTAATCCGAAGCTCATCAAGCGTATATAATCATCCTAATCAAAGTCGGGCATAAAAATCACAAATATGGCGCAATCATATATATTCTCATTCGCTGGCTCATTCATGGTTATGGGTCATTATACGATGGCGGGGCATTTAATTTAGTTTTTTATAATTATTGCTACTTTATTGTATTGTTAAGCGATTAACGTTGGCCATATATGAGTATATGGGGAATTGCAAATCTTTCTTTCCGTTTTTTGCTACCGTATCGTAAATGTTGTCACCTCATAAAAGGAATCGCCAAACAACTCGAAATGAAATCAGAATTTGTTTGGTTTCCTCACTCATTACCAGTACAGTCAGTCAGTCGATCAGTCAATCAATCGCTGGGTTGACTTAGGCCTGAGACTTAAGCAGGTGTCATCCGAACCATCATCATCGCACACTTTTTTTGTTGTCATAATTTAGCTGTGGGCCAATGTTGATTGACAATCGGATTTTGGTGTCGCTTGGCCAAGTTGGATTCCAAACAAAAGGCTTTCGCCTCTCGGGTTCCCTAGATATGGACTATATCGCATACAGCTCTCAACCTGGCACTACTCGTCCATTATGATATTATGGTTTATGGCTGAACAGGAAACGTAAGCTAATAATTTACAATTTCTAGTCTCTGAGTGCGACTCTTCGCTGTTTACTTTCATTGATAAAATTACTTGAGGCAGGACTGGTTAATAGATAATTGTAAAAAAAAGGAGGGGAAAAATAAAGCTATTTGATTTCAATTATAAAAATATTAGTAAATAAATAAATAAATAAAATTATATAGAATTAGGAAATTTCGATAAATATTTATAAGAATACAAAACTTTATGTTGAAGCGAGCAGCAAATTGAGTATAAATCTGATCTTTTTGCTTAAAGGATTCCTAGATCTTGTGTTAAATATACGGAACAGGGAAATATATTACTTTATTCATCAAAATCTATTTCTGTTAATATAAACTATGGAAGTACATTACAGTAAATGAAATATTCTACAAAAAACACTCTGAATAATGCTTAGCTTCTTGTAAAACACTTCATGAATCTTAATAATCAAAATCTATATATTCCCTTTTGCTAATTTTAATTATAAATTTAAGAAAACTACATTTTCTTTGCTCGTTTTCAACAATTTTCAGTTTAATTTATCACCTTGCTGCGTAAGCTTGCCGTAAAACCAAATTAAGCTCTATAAATCCCGGGCGCCTCAAATATAAACTCGATACACCTCGAATGGTATATCAAAATAAATTGAACAACATATACAAATATATAAAAAATACAAATGTGTGTATGGAGACATAACATATGTCTGTGTGTCGAGGGCTTTGGCAGCGACAAGACTAAAATTTCTGGTTATTACCAATATCAGAGCCAATACAAATAGCAGAGAAAAAAAAAATACACCCAAACATGATTTTGCTCCGTATTTGGACAACTAAGCCCAAAGTAAATGACACAATGGTAACAAGTCCGTGACAAACAGAGTTGGTGGGAATGGATGGGGCGAACCCGCTGGTTCCTATGCTAATCCCATGATGTCAATCAAACCCAGCGAACTGAACGAAACACTCTCTCTCTTCCTCTCTATATAGATCAGTCCCGACCAAAATTTGACTTCATTTTTGACACATGGCGAGGAAAAGGAGAGGGGCAAAACTGTGGAAGGGTAAATGTCAACGGCAAACATTGATAGTGCCGATAAGGAGGAGGAGGAGGAAAAAAAACGAACCATAGTTAGACTGCAGTGGCCATTTTTAATGGTTTATCTTTGGGGCCGTCGGCCGCGGAACCAGCCCCAAAATCAGCCCAGAAATGAATCCTACAACAATTTCAGTCAAATGCGGCGTTCAATACAATATAAATCCATGCCTTGCCCATATAGTATGTATATATTCTATCTTTCTTTTGCTTTTGTTTTCCCTTTCTCCTTCATACAATTATTTATGTGGCTAGATATAAATTTTCTGTGCATATTGACACATTAAATCTCAATGTGTCAGGTGGCATTAGTTTTTTATGTCCCAACACGGGCAATGCTGAAAATCTACAGACAATCCCAATAAGAGCCTGCTTTGTCTGATTAATAAATAAATATTTTCTCGGAGAAATTATAACGATAATAAATTATAGGCTTGGAAATAAAGATATAAGTAGCTAATAATCACGAAATGTTGCAAATTAATTCAATTGGTAAGTAAAAACTTATTTTAGATCGGTTTTTCTGGTTTATTCATAAATATTAAATGTTAATGTGTAGAAAATAAGGTAGTAATTAAAGTTTATACCAAATAAAACTAACCAGATTTAACTGTGGGACATTGAAAATGGTTTCTAATAAACTTGAGATAATTAAAGAGTATAAAAAATAAATAAATAATGAAATTTTTGTAGTTATATTTAAGGAATTACATTTTTTAACCTTTAAACCGATAAAAATTTCATTAGGTGCCTTTAATTCTTACAAATTCTTTTCTGCACGTGCTGTAAAAACTAAAAACGAGAAGGGAACTGGAATTTCTTGCCATTTAATAATGATTGCATAGATTTGATCGTAAATGTCGCTATTTAGTTTTTATTGGAAGTAATACTCATTTTTATTGGTTTATGGCCCTATATTGTTTTAATCAATATGCCCGTCGCGAACGCGAACGGAATCGCTTATCAACAATGCTTTTGACGTTTTAGATAACACAAAAAAACTCTTTCCTTTCCACGTTTCCATATCACTTCGGTGGAGGTGGTGGTGGTGGTGGTGGTACATTATTGAAGCAACAGAAAATAGAACTCGTAACCACCATATAGAGGAGTATAGTATAGTTGGAGGGTGAGAAGAACCCAGGACTTATTGACAGGGCGGGCGTTTATTTGATTTCCCACTCGCTAATCTAATCGCAAAACCTGCCAGAACCACCAGCCAGCCAGCCATTGAAACAAAAGTATAACAAGGCATCTGGATCCACCGACAATCGTAGAAATTGTCGCTGTTTTATTGCCACACCCCAAAAATTGAAGTGGGCCCCGCTCTGACGTGCCCTGCAACATGCCTCAAAATGAAAACGAAATTGGGAACTTTTATAATTCCATTAAAAATCACGATATGAGTTAGTCATCGAAATAATAACGATTGTTGGGAAATAAAAGTCATTGATTCTATATAAGACTTTGTATTCTATGGAAAACTATATAATTTTAAGAAGGGTTCGACTAATCACCTTAGTTTCTCAAGATAAAATAATAATAATGATTAAAGTTAAGTTAACTAAATAATCAAATTTAAAAATGTCACTTCTGCAAACATTCCAATAAAATATTAAATTACTAAATCATTCACTGAACCCCAAAGACAAATAATTGAAAATAAAAAACACAAACGAACAAAGTTTTTGAATAATAAATAAAGCTAACTTAAGTTGCCTTGTCGGCTTGACCGGCTGGATTAAGCCCCCAACAACAGCAACCCAGTGATGGGCCATAAACGTTAATTGCATACCAACAGATTTTATGGGCTTAATGGATATCGGCGATATTGTCGATATCGCCTTCTTACCCCGTCGTCTGCTTCTCCTTCCTCATATTCTTCTTGACATGCGCCCAGGGGTCATAAATCGTGAGTGTTTATTCGCCTTTCGAGTTTTTGTGTGTATGGCGAGTACTGCATTGACATTTGCATTGCTGTTGCTTATTTATATTTATTTTTTATTTTGGGAGATGTGAGAAAAATGTAAACAAAAAAGGAAAGAAATTGCACAAAATTTGCATAGGAAAAATAATGATATTGTGGTTTTGGAACATTTCTTATAAGCAAAGTTTACTCATGTTAAAATATTGGGCATAAATAAAGAAAGAGGTGTGAACAGGCAATAAAAACAGAAAACAAAAGGCTTAAATGCAGTTTTAACAAAATAATATAGAGAAGTTTCATAAAATAATATAGGAAAGTTTAGTAAAATAATATAGGAAACTTTACAGGCAAGTTTTTTTTTTGGTATGAAATAAATTATTGACATATTTCCAATGATAATAATTAATAAAATTTCAGAAAAATAATTTTAATAACACCTTTAAAGTTTAAACAATCAGAAAACCCCCGATTACACACTCGCACGATGGTAATTACTGTGAGATTGTCTTTGATCTTTCCCATCTCCCTGCACTCCATTCATTCTTTTTCTCATCCGCACTTTGTTAAGATTTCTTATTAAATATTGGAAGGTATTTTTCGAAAAAGTTGATCAAACCATTTAGGAATTTTTATAGTTAAATTGATTTACGATACAAAATTAGTCAATAGAGAAAAAGAGAGAGAGAGAGAGAGGGAGAAGGGGGGCGCAAGCAAACAAACAACACTCGTACACACTCCGGTGTAAAGGGCATGGCCCATAAATCAAGGCGTCGAATCTGGGATCTGTCGACCTCAACTGAATATCATAAAAATGGAGCTTGGCCAGAATTTGATTTTTATGAGCTAATTGGCCATTGGACTTGGATCCATGGCAGGTAAACCGATTTCTTATAAAATCCTACACATCCGAGGGGGAGAAGCGCGAACAGCACGAGCTTGACAGAGAGACAATGCACTGCACTGTGCGGCCAAAATATATGGACTTTACGAAGGCGGATGCGGGAGAAACCCAAACCAGGCAGAGAAGGAGGTTTCGAAGGTCATGCCATACCCAAATTTATCAGAGTGACTAAGAGGTTGAATTGAGAAAGACTAGAGGGGATTTTTGGTGAAAACCTTGTAAACCTTGAACCATATTTACAGACTTGGTAAGACTACAATATCTTCAATTTTTATTTACATAAAAACACTCACCTGGCTGTGGTTGCGCGGGATAGGCGGGCTTCTTCATCCATTCGTAGTACTGTGGCTTCGATGGCGACGTCCTGTTGTTATTATTGTTCACACTGTTGTTGTTGTTGTTATTATTGTTGTTGTGGGTGGATGGACTATTGTTATTGTTGTTTCCAGCAGCCGCTGCGCTCAGATGATGGGCCAAGTGATGATGCGGAGACGAGGCGGACGTTGGAGCCCCAGGACTGGAGATCTCCGAGCCAGAAACAGTGATCGGTGGCGATGGCAAACCTTCGGCAATATGTTGCTGCTGGTGACTGGAGGGAGCCGAGGGATTAGCTCCCTCTGAGCTGGGACCACCTCCGCCTCCAATGCTGCTGTTGGTCTCGTTCAGTTGAGTGGCCGGATTGCCGGTGCTGCTGTTGCTTCCAGAACTCGCCGAGCTGCTGGAGGCGGCATGGGCATGGTGATGGTGGTGCTGCTGCTGCATCAACTGGTGTGCCGATGTGGGCACATTCTGGACAAAGTTATCCGCCGTGCTGGAGGCCGGCGAATGCCAGTCACCGGCGCTGGCAGCCGCCGCCGAATGGAACATGTGATGGGAGTTGTAGTACATCTGATGGGCAGCCGCCGCATGATGGGCAGCGTGCGAGGAGTCCACATCGCCGAGGAACTGATGGTTCGGCGGCGTGTGGTGATAGTTGGGCGTCCAGTTCCAGGGCTGACCCGTCGCCGAGGCGTAGGCCAGGTTGGCGGCGCTGTGCTTTTGCGTGTAGGGCAGTGTGTTGTAGTAGTGCGACACCATGTTTGAGGTTATATCTGTTCCGTTGCCTTGATGGTCCAGGTATACGTTTAATCCCGTTTTGCTATCCCTTTGCTGCTTAATTCCTTGCTGGTTGTCTTGGTGTCTCCTCTCCTGGCTTTAAGACAATCTTTAATTGCACATTTTATGCGTTTAACTTTAGGCTTGTGTTATTTTTTTCTCTCTTTGCCTCTGTTTCTCTTCTTCTGGGTCAATTTTTACAGTTAGCACTTTTCTAGTGATGTGTAGTTCAAAGCTGCACTCACACATGTATATGTCACAAATGATATATCGATTTCACTGCGTTTTTTCGGCACTCACTAACGCGGTTTTAAATTTTTTAAAGATCCTCTGTATTCTGTTTTTTGTTTTTTAATTTATATTCCGTTGCGTTGGCGACTACGTCAAGTCAGTACGCAAGTCGAACACGTACTGAAGTGACTGATAAAAAACCCACGGAAAGCAACAGAAGCAGATAAACCGGGCGCAGAGCGGCTCAGGCCGAAACAACCACCGAAGGCCCGCGAGCTCACACTGGTTGTCTCTTTCTCACTCACGCAAGCGACCGTAAGATGCCTTTTTTTAACCCTCATTTCCGTTGCACGTTCAAAATTCAAGATGGCTTGCGTTCGTTTGGTCGGGCCGCCATCTCTTTCTCGCACCGCGCTGCGATGGCTGGCGGGTAGTTAGCCACGCCCCCTTTTAGCCAGGTAAGCAATTAGCGGTAGTAGTTTCTCGGCCAAGAAAAACCCCTTTTCCTTTATGGGACGCTTTCGATTTGTACGTACTTTAATTGCAATTGCCGTTGGCTAATTAAGTAATTGCACATATGCGTCCATTACGCAATTAGTGGCTATAAAATTATGTTTCCACGGCCATAACAACGGATCCTAGCCTCCAACCTCAAGTGCCCACCAATCCATGTTTTACCGTCCTGATTTAAGGGTTTTATTCTCCATTCACACACAAACCATATAGTTTTGTTCAAATACGATGTGCCCCATTGTCCAGATATTTGTTTGCCAAGCAATCGTGGTTTATATGGGCGCCTCGATATAGTCTATATGAACATACATATATCCCCACAGTTAAAAATATAAAGTTGTAAAGTTATATCTCTAATTGCCATGTAAACGATAGCAGACGACGAGGAACTTATATTAAATAATTGGGGGATTGAAAAGAAGGGGATAAAAAATACTTGAAAATTTATTTAAGTTTTACCCTTATGATATGGGGAAAGGTGTCATCAATACTTAGCAGCTGTGAGCTATGGATATTTAACCTAAAATTTAATTATTCCTCATACTACGTTATTTCAATTTTAAAATGAATTTCAATGAATTTCCTTAGTTATCTTTGAAAGTATCCAGCTTACAATTTTCCTTAACTTACTTTACTTACTTTGAAATTGAATCCTTAAAAGATTATTTTCTATCTATAATAACTTTAAACATCATTTTTTAATATTTTATAATTTTCACCTTATCGTAGTAAATTACAACATAACAATTTTCTATAGGAATTAAGATACATTCAAGTCTCAAGAAATATATTTCATTCAACATTTTAATTATATTCTGAGACAAACTAATCCTTTTGAAAATACTAGTTTAAAATATAATTTTAAATTATTAAAATAAGATATATGATTTTATTCAAATATTCTTTTTAAAGACCTTTTTAGAACGGGTATAGACCTTATCTTCAATGAACCACAAAATCTTAAATTGTATAAAGTCTTTAAAAGTATTCTTCTGAACACTTTTGCAATCAATGAACATTTTTAAATGCGATTGTTGTGGCAGATTTCTTATTTTAAATATAGTTTGAATATATTTTAAAAATTAAAAGTATCTATTTAGAAATAATGGTTAATAAGCAATATATTTATTACGTGTTTGCTGATTTCTTGCAAGAACCATTGTTAAAAATATGATCAATAATATATAAAACTATGTTTTATTGCTCTTAAATACATTTCTATGTAGGTAATTGATAATTAAAGATTAAATGTTATATTAAACGTATTTATAAAAGTTTCTTGTTATTTTCTTCAGATTATTTTTAGTATATTTAAGTAAATACTCAGCCAAATATAAATATATTCATTTAAAATACTTTATTCAAAATATTTATCTTATTATTGTCGTCTTGTTATTATTAACTTCTCTACCAAGTATCTGTTAAACCTAAATATACTTTTGTAGGTCACTTAGGTTATCCTTTATATTACTTTTTCCATTCTTATAAATACCTTTCCGCGGAAATAGCCTTTTCCTCGCTAATCCCAATTGTAATCCCAAACAAAACGCGTTAAGCTCGCGCCGATTGAGTAATCCTTGCGAGTTCTAGAATTCCTCGTATTACCAAGGATCTATAAAAAATGCATTCATTGATCGCAAATATGATCCTCAGTAAAGTGATCATAAAACTGCAAATGTCGCGTCAAATAATTAGATGTGAATGCAGCTGACACAATGGCGGAGAACCATGAGATAAATCCCTGAAAAGGGCAAGGGGAACAGAAGCATTTGGCCTCGCGAGGGCGGTACTTAAAATTCACTTATTAACGCTGGAACTACCAAAAACTGGTTCGGGATCGATCGTTTCCAAACAAAAAACCCCTTAATGTCCGTAAGACAAAACATATTGTAAAACAATCGAAAGGGATCGCGGACAAACGTGATTTTATGATTGCGCGAAGACAGACGACCTTTGAGTCCCGAAACCGATCCTAAGGGTCGCGCGGGGACACCAAACAAGGCTTATAAGGTGGTGGTGCTGGTGGGCTAGTGGGCTGGTCCTACCCATCGATCGAGGTCTATAAAATTCACACAACAATTAGGCAGCCACAGCCCAGATTTTTGTTACCCCGTAGCACTTTTTTCCTCTTTTTCGCAAATCGTCAACAATTCGGGGGAATTTACAGCGTGGGCTGGGCCTCCGCGGCAAGGGTAGGTCCTCTGGGTTCTACAAGGTTCGGTCTTGGCCCTCTATCAGGCACGGGCCTGGGCATCGGCACGGGTAAGTCATGTAACAGGGTAACAGGGTGGATTGTTACCTGGAAGTCATTAGGGGCACAAAAAGACTAATCCCTAAGTAAGGTATGTAAACATTGCCATATGTTATGATCTTCATTCTAGACGTTTTTAGAATCAATATGGTATCTCCTAGGATGCTGAATTACACCGAATATTAAACATAGAAAATGTATAAATCGTGGAGTTTCAATAATCATCTTATTGATTCAAATATTAAGAGAATAAATAAACAAATACAAAATTTAAGACAAAACCGATGTATCAATCAAGAGACATTACTGAACCTTTTGGAAATGAAACAAAAATAGCAAAATCCTGACACCATTTTGATCCTTGATTAATATTAATAATAGTATATTTTAAATAGAATAAATGAGCAGACTTCCTAATGTATTTTCTTGATTTTAGGTAAACAATTTATTTAAAATTACTTAAATCTTTATATTTCTCTCTAACAATGAACCAAACGTTATGTTTAATTCCAAAATTATCGAATCCCATTTTGAATATAGATTTTATCAATGAAAGGTTTATTTCAATCTCTAAAACACTCTAATGCATCTCTATCTATGCATCATAAATTAGAATCTGTCCCCTCCATTGACATTAACAACCTGTAAAGAACTCGAAATGGTATTTATAATTCTACTTCAATTATGTTAATAAATCCATAAAGAAAGCAAAGCCGAGCGCCATTGGCCCATAAAGCAGACTCCAAAAATATAAAACTTGAGAGGCAATCAGACCATTTGAAGATATGTGTGTCCCCGCCCCAGACTTAACCAGATATACTCGTAATAACTCTTATATCTGTACGGTTTTTTTTTCGTATATAATATATAATGTGTTCGACGTCGCCAGACGGATGTGAATATGGATGTGGATGTGTCTTTGTCGTGCGCGGCATTTGGCGTTTGTCGGTTCGTTTAACGTTTTGGAGAGTTTTATGGCCATTGGCCCCGGGCCCGAGCCAAACCCCACCACTCGCTCCACTCCAGCAAGTGCATTTTGCGTTGTACGAACCACCCGAATCTCCTCCTCCTCCTCCTCGACCAGCACAATCAAACACCTTTATGGGTGCCGCGACATTAGCGATAAAATATTTTTGTTAATAAAACAAATTAACGTGGAGAAGGACGACAGCAGAAAGCGGCAAGTCACTTTTTTTGTGATGGATGGAAAGCCCGAATTTATTTTTGGAATTGGCAGCCAAACCTTTAGCCGGAATATCCCGAGATTATTGGTGCAATTTTGAACATTAGGAATAGCCATTGTAGAAGTTCTTTGTCAACAAGAATACAATAGAAATACGCATCATTTTAATCCTCGTATCTTCAAGCAAATAAAGTTATTTATATTTTGTTAAGTTTATTTCATTATACGATCGTTGTCCAAAAAATAGACATTATGTAACAATGTTAAGTATAAAGCGTGGATTTGGGGAATTAAAATAAACAATTTAAAAAGATATAGTTTCACTTAAAAAGAAATTAAATACAAAAGGAATTTCATTTCGATTACTATATATCTCGCCCTATAGTGAGTGCCTCGAAAACGATGTGCACAGCAACATTGGATTGGAACATGCCACAATAGAATAGGAATACAGAGTTGTATAGAACCACATTATAAAGTCCGTCGATACCATCATACGACTCAGTTTTTTCATAAGTATTTAGAATAAGTTGTTTTTCAGTTTTCAGAAGTAAAAGCGTATAAAAAATATATATGATTTTGCTCGGGGAAGCCTAAGTTGGCATAAACTGTATTTTTTTTATAACATTACTGAGTCTTAAATTGAAAATTAAAACGATTTAATATCAAAGTCATCTCATATACTTGCCTATGCTTAATTCGAATCAAATTAACGTGTATTTATAGGTATAACTTTTTCATATACTTAAAAAATCAATTCAAAACAAATTCAAATTTATAAATTACACAAAAACTTTAAAAAATCAAAACACATTTGAAAAAATACAAAAATACTTAAATTTGCTTGCATATGATCTCTTTTTCAGCAATGCTTTTCATCTAAATCCAACCAAGGCTTCCCCCTCGATATTTAGTTTAGTTTTTTTTTTGTGGCTGTTTCAATAGTCTTCCCTATCAGCTATCCAAACTCTTCGAAAAATATGTAGAGTTGATATGTAAACCAGGCTACAGATGTACACAGCTAATGTCCTTAGGCTCCTTAGATCGCTACAGATGTGTCTATTTATATATGTACAGAGGGGAATTGCTTGAACGCTTCTTCTCTATTCTGAACGCACAAAACTACGCTGAGCCTAGAACCTCATTGAGGATCATCTCGCGGGTCATCAGCTGGCCGTTGTTCACCCGCGTCCGTGACCGACTCCGGCTGAGTTGGGCCCTTCGTTCCGCACCTGCTGGACGCTGTCGCCGAGCCTGACGATTACGCTGGCCAAAGGCCGAGCCCGTTTGCAGCGCCTCGAGAAGACTATCCATTACACCTTCCTGCGCCTGTGCCGCATCCATGTCCACCACCGCCATTTTGCGCTGTTGGCGCTCCTGTTGCTCCCGGACGGACTGTTCGCGCGCCTCTTGTAGTCTTCGCTTCTTCTCCAGCTCCTCACGTACGCGCACATTTTCGTTGTGCGCATTTTGGAAGGCATCCTTGAAGGTCTTAATGTCCGCAAAGAACTCCTCCATGGTATACTTGCTGGGATCGAAGGCATAGTACTCGCTGAGGTCCTTGTACAGTTTTTCCATTTGTAGCTGCATTTTTCCTGCATATTAGATATGAATATAAATTGAAGTAAACTGCTTAACAACTCCCTCAGCTTCACTTACCCAGCACATCCACTTGTTGCCTGCACTCTTCGGCAAACTTGCCCATAACCTCACTGAACTTATCATCATCACACTGCGGCACCTTGTTATTCTGCAGATCCGTTTCCAGATTCTTCACCGCCGAATTCATTTGCCGCATCGCCTTCTGTATGGCATCCATATTCACACGCGACGCCTTATTCACATGCGACAGATCGTCGTAGAAGTTCAAGGCGTCGGGGAATTTCTTCTCCACAAGATCAGCTAAATAATGCAGCAATGTCTGCTTATTATCAGCATCCTTTGTATTAGTCAGCTTGGTGAGATAACTGATCTCGAACCCAAATGCGGCTTCGTTCTTGGAGCCTGTATTCATGTAGTTGCCGAGCAGAAGGATTAGCTCCAGGATCTTGGAGAACTTCTTGCTATTCCGCACCTCTTCGCAGGCAGCCGTGGCTGCTACAATATCGGGTTTGATATCCTGCACCATGTCTGCATATGTTAGCTTGAAATTCAGATTGTGGAGGCGAGGAGATAAACGCTTGATTTCACCTGAAAAAGGAGAGCGGTTAATATGGTTTTTTATACTTAATAAAGCCAAAACCAACTAACCTATCGTCGCCGCAAACTGTTCGATCGGCGGTAAAGGTTCTCCTTTGGTCTTGATCTCCTGCAGGCGCTTCAGTTGCTCTGGCGGCGGCAAGTACTGGATAAGGTTCTGCAGAATGTTGGAGGACAGAATGGCGGTGTCACAGCGCAGCAGGCATATCTTAATCTGTTCGTATGACAGATGCTTCAGCGAACCACCCAGCAAAATGGCCAAATTCTGGGCAGACTTGCCATCTAGCACGCGCAGATCAACATTCTTCTTTGTAAGCGTCGTAGGCTTGTCCACCGCATCCTTTTGCTCCTTCTTCACCGGCTTCGAGGAGAATTTGACGGCCAATTCGGCCAGAAAATCATCCTGTGCCAACTTATCCTCCTGGCACTTGACCCAGAACGCCTTCTCGGACATTTTGGCCGGAACAATAGCCTTCCAGTTGGCCCTCTTCATGGGATTCTTTACTTCCCACTTCTTTTTCGGTTTCAGGCCATGCGGGAGTACTGGAACCATGGGCCCCATCATCATTGGCGGTGGTGGTGGCCCACCGGGACGTATCATACCGGGCATAGGTGGCGGCGGTGGTCCTCCTCTGCCCATTCCGGGCATGGGAGGCGGCGGTGGCGGTCCACCGCCCATACCAGGCATGGGAGGTGGCGGTGGCGGCGGCGGTCCGCCTCTACCCATTCCAGGCATGGGCGGTGGTGGTGGTGGTGCTCCTCCTCCTCCTCCTCCGCCTGGCGGTGGCGGTGGCATGGGTATATTTACTTTGGGCAACTTATTGGGCGACGGTGCCGCCACACCATTTGCCTCCATCAGCTTAACCTTCTCCTCGAGATGGGCGGCCTTTGCCTCTGCCTCTTGCTTGGCGCTCTCCAGCTGCTCGATCTTCTTTTCATACTCCTCCGAACGCTTAGACTCCTTGGCCTTGGCCTTCTCCACAATATCGTCGAGCAGCAGGGATGTGTCTATATTGAAGTTCCTGTTCTCAAAGTTCGGGTCACAGTAGCCCTTGTGGAAGACTATTTGCGAAATGCACTCCTCGATTAGTTGATAGTAGGCGGGTCGGAAGTAGAAGTCATCCCTGATGTAAAGCAGATGCTGCAGGATGGAAAGGAAGTACGGTTCCGAGGTGGTGTCTATCACCATATTCTTCAGCACCTCAAAGCACTCGGTGGCATCATCCATATTGAAGGTGACATTATCGAAGCGCTGAACAAACTCCTCAAAGTCATCCTCCCGGATCTCATTGAAGATCTTAAAGTGCTGCTGCAGCGCCTCATTGTTGCTCGTCTCCACAATTTTCTTGAACTCGTCCAGGCGATCGTACAGACCCATTCGCATGATCTCACACCGCAGATGCAGACGGAAATTCAGGTCTGTGGGTGTGTTTGTAAGAGTATTGATGAAAATTAAACTGTGACAGGCCAGTTCCCGCTTGGGATCCTGCTTATCGGACGCAAACAGAGCATCTACTATGGGCCGGAAGCGTTCGCTGGCCTTGTAGGATGTGGCCGCTATGGTGGTTATAGCGCGAAGCACCTTCTCATAGCCATTGCGTTCGTAGACGATACAAAAGGATGCCAGCAGCTTGAGGGCCTCGCACATGGTCTGCGGCTTCCGTGGATCCAGAGATTGCGCCAACAGCAGGACTACACTGTGCTGATCCGGATTGAGGACCACATTCAGGCCCCATGTATTATTCATGATTGCCTTCAAACATCGAATTGCCTCAAACTCAATCCTGTCATAGGTGCGATCCTTTTTCGCCCGCGTGAGCAGCTTCTCGATCTGTGTAATGCCCGCCACCCCGAACTCCTTGATCCATGAGATCGGATTGCTGGTGAGGGCAACGCGCAAAGATTCCACGCACTGGTACACCTTGTGCTCGCTATGCTCTCCATTCTGCAGATACTCCACATAGTCGATGGGCCTCTCAAACCGGGAGTTGGTGTTGCGCTCCAGTGAGTTTTTACCTGTAAGAGATTGAAGAATGGAAATTAAATCAGTAAAGGTATTTGATTACGCACTACTTGGTAGGTATTAAGGTGAGAAATGGTTGACTAAAGAATCTTTTATAGTCTTATATTATAAAGAGTCAGATATCTTTCAAAATAATGCAAGTACCATTAAATATACAACCAAAACAAAGGTTCAAGCTAAGTAAATTAGTCATTCAGCTCACGTTTCGCTTAATGTTTAGATTAAATATCTACGTCAAGGTTTCGTTTATAAGTTTTATTTGGAAATGGGTTGACCCCCTTTTGGCTACACCCTATGACTACTTCTATGTAGGTAAAATAATATCAACGTTGATGATTCATTCCACATTATCTTTTGCCCACTCTTTAAATTTTGAGATAGGGAAATCAGTTAATTAATTAGAGTTATCACTTGAGTTTAATGCTGTAAACATTGACTTTAAATTGTATTTTATACTTGAGTTAATTTTTGATTATTAATTGATATTAAAACGTCGTACTTCATTCTCAACAAACACAAAATAAGTTTAATTACCTAACAAACTCATTTCTTGAAAAGTTTACCTTTAAAAATAACAGATAAGGATAGGTAAAAGGTCATAAAAACCTAATAAAAAGACAGCCTTGGGAGGAACCTTTCTGAAACCACCTATCCCATTATTTGATTACTTGCACACCACTGACATCACTCAAATTGGCCCAAACCCTGCCCACACTTTTTTTTCGTTTATCCATCAAAGCCCAACTACGCTAACTGTTTTATTAATTAACTCAAAACGGCAAACGAAGCGTGTTAATGAACAGCTTTTTTATTTCGTTTTTTGTGTGAGTTCGTCCATTGTTTGTGTTTTAAATTTAATTTAGCAACAAGTGGTTTTCTGTGGGGTTGAGAAGGAGAAGAGGCTCCGTTCGGTTCTGCCACAATAAACACACCGACCCACAAAGGAATATTTATCTGTTTTATTTTTTTCGTTCGTTTATTTACTCGAAGTTATCATTATAACCTGTAAGAGTCGGACGATTCTTATTTACCTCAAGTTTATTGACAGCATCAGAATTTATTTTCAGCTTGATTTTGTCATAATGTGTTTAACGTCTTTTTGCATATTTGCATTTTATGGCCGGTTCCAAAGTGTAAGGAAAATCGCTCAGTAGAACATGAACGAGAGAAAATATACAAATATAAATTCTCTCTCGCCTACTACACTGAAGTAAATTTAAGAGAATACTTCTTAAATATTTTAAATATTTTAAAATACAAAATATTTAATTCAGTCTTGAACTCCATAAATTTAATTTTGAAAGCTTAGACTTTATAAGAAGCCTATCTCAGAAACAAAGTTTTTACTCTTTTTAGACAAACTTTGTAATTAATAGATTATAAATAATTTTATTTAATTTTTTCCCGTGCACATTTGCCTTGTACTAGTCTCGCTCTATCTCTCTCCCGCTTCTTATTTTTCTCCACCGATTCGCAATGCACTTGCTTATACAACAAAAAGAACGTACGAGCGTTAAATATTTAAAAAGAAAAATAAATTTTCTCACTGCCACTTGACGTAATTTAAATTGTATAATATGCATGGTAAAAGTAAATTTCAATGTCTTTGCATTCTCGCTTTTTGCTGCTCGACTTTAGTCACGCATTCGTTGTATATATGGAGCTACGTATTATATTTGATAAAAAGGGGAAAATGGGGGAGAGGGCAAAGATCGCCCAAGGTTATTTCGCAATTACCCGTTACAAAACGATAAGAAGCTGTGCTTCTAGGCATATTTCCAAGTCTGATAATGGACCAGAATGGACCCAGTGGGAAAAATAACTGGAGCGAGACTCCAAGAATGAAGCCAAAAGCGTCGAGTTAGCATTGAAATATGCTCGAGATTTAGATAGCGATGGGGGGGCACCGAGATAATTATACTTGGTTACCATGGGAGAACGCAATTACAGATGGAATATACATACTTATAATTATATACTGGATTTCTGAGCTGATTTATATTATTTATACTAAGATGTTACAAAAAACTGTATGATTTTAATATTATATTATCAAATTTTAGGCGATTTCTCCTGTTTAGAAATTAAATTATAATAAAATAAAGGCTTAATAAGATTACATTTTATCTATTAAATCTATAAAAATAACGATTTTGTTACATTAAGATATTTTAAGATATCACAAAATAATAATACTTGATATTTTTTGGTATCCCTGAGATTGTTGACATCATGGCTATCAATACCAACAATTGTCAACAAAAATTAAAAAAAAAACAATCTGGGGAATAACGGTTTTGCGATACAAATACAAATAGAACCGAAGACGGGTGGCAAAGCAAATTGGCAGCTAAAGCAAAAGGTGTGCAAACAGAAAGCGAAAATTGGCAGACACGCAAACCCTGATAAAGGTGAAGCACACACAAATACATATACACTTTACCTGCTAATCTTATCACGAAATGGAATGCAATATTCTCGCAAAGAAAGGGCGAAAAGAGTCATCAAACCTGGTTTGCACGACAAATCGATTTTTTTTGTACTTTTTAAAGAATTCCTGCAGAGTGCCTAAAATTCCGACTCGAATCTTAAAAAGTGTGAAATTATAGAATGTCTGCTTAATTATAATAAAACCAAACTTTAATTATAATCAAATAACAAACCGACAACTATTCCCTCAGAAAAGTTCTTCAAAAATAAGATTTCTAAGGAATAAACTAATAAAAATATACAATAAATGCTTGCAACTTTGTTGTTTAAACAAATAAAGTTATATCCCCTTTTTTAACAACTTCAAGGATTTATCCCAAAGTTCTTTACCTTTTAAGTGATACAGAATCATCTTCTGGCGCTCCTCCTTAGATTTGGCCAACAAGGGTTCCCGTTTATCCTTGGGTATATTCATATCCTCGATTATTTCCAGAAATTGGGCATCCACCTGCGCCTCGCTTAGCTCCTGGATGTGCCGCTCCCAATCCTCCACGCCCTGGACAGCGTCATTGTCCGACGACACCGGCCGTCCGCCATGGGTTAGGGTTCCACTGTTGACGCTTCCTCCTTTCGATTTTGAAGGTCTGCCGAACCAGCTTTCTAGGAGCCCACCGCCCGTAGACTTTACTTTTTCCTGACGAGACATTCTGCAAAGAAAACCAATAAATTAATAAGGTTATTTTCCATTGTTTTATAAGTAATAGACAAAAAAAAAGCTTGAGCGCACCCCATCTTTTTGAGACGCATTTTGGAGAAGAACTAAACGAAAACTAAACAAAAACAACTATGCATTTTTAGGACATGCGCAGAATATATGGAAAATTGAATAGGAAAACTTTTACAGCTGTTCTTTGTTTACATTTAACGGGCGAGAAGTGAGCGGGGCTATGATTTCTGTGATTTCTGATGAGTTTCCAATGAATATGCAATCGACGGATGGACGATGGGGGACTGGGGATCATTATCAGTTTGGTTTATTTACAATTATTTCTGGGACGCCTCAGAGTGTGGATTTTTTAATTAGCTTTTTACACAGCAAGTGGGAGGAGTGGGAGAATCTTTTTTTAAAAGGAAATCATTTAGGGATTAAACTTGATTTATAATAATTGCCAAATAAATTCTGGTAACAGGAATCCTTTATTTATACTAATTACTTAATACATTATAGTAATATTTAATATTTCATTAGAAGGCGAATATTAATTATTATTTCTAAAATTAAGATTTAATTCCTATAATAATCCCCAATCCGACTTTAATTATAAACATTACAAAGTAGACTCCACTGTGCTAATAAAAAAACCATTCGAAGCGTGAAAACGTCTGATTATAATCGTAAACAACAAAAATCTCACGAATAAACGAAGCAAATTGGACAAATTCATTAATAATGCCGCGCACTAAATTTACAAAATGATGCGATAATCACCGCAGACCAAAATAGGAAATAGCACGAAATACAGAGAGTCGAATAGAGAATAGAGAGTGAAGAGGGATTAGAATTTATGGTTATTGTGTGTGATTCATATTCGGCTGGGCCAAAATGCAAGCCGTTAGCATTTGAATTGGCTTATATCTATCTGTACATTTGTTTGTTTGTGTGTATTAAATATTGAAGGATGCGGTGGGAACCGCTTCGGCTTCGGCTTTAGACAACGCATCTAATGAATCACTAATGGCCAGCAGCAGCTGGAGAGGGGTAAAAAAAAAGGCAAAATAAAAAAGGCAAACGAGCAACAGGTTTTGCGGATTGTTCTTGCTCAAAGCACTGAAGAAAATTGTCTAATTTTGCAAGTTATTTATACCATATTTTATCCCAAATCTTAACTTTTCAAGGATATTTCATAAAAGATAATAATTTAATTTTATATTTATGTAGTTTGCCTACAAAAATGGTATTATTACTATTATTTAAACAAATAACCAAATTAAAACGTTTAAAGATAATTTTTTAAATCTTTTAACAGAAAGTCAGGCTCGAGACCAAATTTTTCTCACAGTGTTTGGCGAATGGGCGTGCCAACTCTCAGCAAATCATTCACAATTGTCAGGCGGCGGAGAAATCAAATTTAATATTTATTGTGACTCCGCAAAAGGCCAATTGTGAATGAGGCTCAAGTGTGTGTTTTGAAGTGGAGTGTGTGTGTGTGTGTGTGTGGGAAGAAGCACACGTAGAGGAGGAGGAAAAGGAGGCAGCAGACTGGAGCGACAAGTTCAAGCAGGGCAACAATTTCTTTTCAGGTCGCTACGCCGAGCCAAGCCAAGCCAAGCTAAGCAGCAGCACAAGCATTTGCGGAGGAAATGCTTTCAACAAGATTTCTTTTGCCAAAGAATTTACAGCAATTGCCTCTTTCTCTATTTTGTTTACATGCCGTAGAAGGCACTGCACCGCATCTTTCTCTCCGCCCCTCTCTTTCTAACTTCGTGTGAGTGTGTGTGTGAATAGTTCAGAGGCCGCTGCAACTGCGAAAATGTAAACAAGCCCAAAAAGAAAAGGAATAAGACTTTTAATAACCGCTGGAATTCCAAGAAAAGAGCCAGTTTTTGGAGAGACACAAAAAATGCGCTCACCTTCGCTTTGATATCTGTGTCGTCTGTGCTCACTTTTGATTTTTTTCGGTGGTTTACGTCATAAGACCAGAAAAAATAATGGCTTGGCACTCACATACACAAACACACACACACACACACTCTGGCACTCGCGATCAAACGGCTTTGCCTGCTGTCAGTTGTTGTTTTTGTTGTTGTTTTTGGGTTTCTAACTTTTTGTTTGTTTTATTGCGCGACGCTGGCACAAAAAAGCTGCGCGCACCGCTTCAAAAGTGTGCTTGCTGCTGCTGCGTGGTTTTAAATCCAAATACCAGTCAGCAGCCTTTATGCGGAGGAAGCCTAGCCACTGTGAAGTTGTTTTTATCTTACTTTTTTCTTTTTAGTCGCTCTTTCCTTTTTGCCACCACTTGTTGCTCGGCCGCCACGGATGACACATGAAATATACACTCAGTTCTTCGACTCTTTCGCTCTCCAAACACTTGGCCGTATCGCTGTAGGTCACTTGTCACCTAAATCGTTGCTTCTTCGCGTCCCGTAAATCGCAAAAAAATTAAAATTAAAACAGCAGCGTTTTGCTCAGCGCGTTGATCGGCAATAGTGTGACCAAGGCAAACTGCTCCGAAAATACCATTGGCTGTTATTTGAAATGTGAAGTGTGCCCGAAGGCATTAATTTATTTATTTTTATCGAAAATTAATTTTATTTGTAAATTTTAATTTGTTTCGATTAAGTCTGATAATTATTTGTGATGACAAAAGAAAAATTCTGAAAATTATCATTACCGTTTAAGTTTTTAAAAAATATAACTTATAATGATTACGGTCCCTGGTATTTACTGTTTTGTACAAGAATAAAATTAACAAGTTGGCATGCCCGAACGCAAACATCTGTTCTTTCAGACCGGGCGACAACCTTATAACTTCTTGTGGATTTTTTGATTTGTTTAAAATTCTCCGTTTTCTCTGTTTTATGGAAAGAGGCCAATTTTAATCAGAATGCAGCGCGATAGGGAGTCATCCGGGTCTTATGCCCGCAAGGGCAACCGTCCACCTGGCTTGAGAGGCAAGGAAATCGGAATGTACTACCGCAATCTCACAAGGCAGCGTAAAAAGGAGCGTGGCGAGGATGAAAACTCAATAGAACCCAAAATTCGACTAGGATGTAAAGTCAGCGTGCCCAGCGGGGTTCTCGAGCGCGTCAAGGAGTATATGGAGGAGTATAACCAAACACCGGCCAAGGAAAACTCAGATGTAGATGCACAATTCAAGAGGCAGTTCCGTCATCTGCTGAGCGTCAACTTTGAGGAATTCGTGGCGGAGACCAAGGAGAGGAACGAGGATGTTAGCTACACGAATCCCAAACTGGACGAGAAGCTGCGACAGGAGCTGGAGCAGCGCCAGCAGGAGGATGTGGCCAAAAAACGCCTTCAAGCTCGACAAAAGCTGCCCACGATGCGTTACGCCAATGATATCGTTCAGGCCGTAAAAGATAACCAAGTTATTCTTATTGTGGGAAGCACTGGCTGTGGCAAAACCACACAAGTACCTCAAATCCTTCTCGATGACGCTATATCTCGTGGCCGTGGATCAGAATGCCGTGTAATTTGCACCCAACCGCGCAGGATATCGGCCATTACAATTGCGGAGAGAGTCAGCTACGAGCGCTGCGAGAATGTCGGTTCCTCGGTGGGTTATCAGATCCGCTTGGAGAGCAGAAAGCCACGTGATAGGGCCTCCATTACCTACTGCACCACGGGTGTCCTCCTGCAGCAGCTTCAATCGGATCCGCTGATGCACAACCTGAGTGTCCTTATCCTAGACGAAATACACGAACGCAGCGTGGAAACGGATTTGCTCATGGGCTTGCTGAAGGTAATCCTGCCTCACCGGCCCGAACTGAAGGTAATCCTTATGAGCGCCACGGTACGAGAGCAGGATTTCTGCGATTACTTTGGCAACTGTCCCATGTTTCGCATCGAGGGCGTGATGTTTTCCGTGCGGATGCTATACCTTGAGGATGTCCTGGCCATGACGAACTACGACTTTGGCAAGTCCCGCGACCGTCGCCCCAAGCGCAATCGTCCCGAACAGAAGATGCAGCATGAGGCTATGATTGAACCCTATTTGCGGCGCATCAGGAACACATACGACAGTCGCGTTTTGGAAAAGCTACGCCTACCAGAGTCCGAGGGCTGCGAGGAAATGGATTTTATTGCCGATCTCGTTTATTATATCTGTGAAAACGAACCGGAGGGTGCCATCTTGGTGTTTCTGCCGGGCTACGATAAAATCTCACAGCTGTACAATCTCCTGGATAAGCCGCAGTCTCCCAAAGGCCAGAGGTGGCGCAACGATCTGGTGGTCTTTCCCCTACATTCCCTCATGCAATCCACGGAACAGCAGGCAGTTTTCCGGCATCCGCCGTCGGGCAAGCGAAAGGTCATCATATCCACCATCATCGCCGAGACTTCGGTGACCATCGACGATGTGGTTTATGTCATTAACTCTGGACGGACAAAGTCCACCAACTACGACATAGAAACGAATATACAGACCCTGGAGGAGGTGTGGGTGACCAAGGCGAACACGCAGCAGCGAAAGGGAAGAGCGGGTCGTGTGAGGCCAGGAATCTGCTACAATCTGTTTAGCCGCGCCAGAGAGGATCAAATGGAGGAGATACCAACGCCGGAGATACTGCGCTCAAAGCTGGAATCGATTATTTTGTGCTTGAAGCTACTGCACATCGATGATCCGTATCGCTTTCTGCAAACTCTGATCAATGCCCCCAATCCGGAGGCCATCAGGATTGGAGTGGCCTTACTGATGCGGTAAGTTCGGGAGAGTTGAATTTACTTTGAAAACCAACTGAAAAGTTTCTGTTTTTCTTAGAATTGAGGCTTTGGACAGTGCTGGCACCCTAACCCCCCTAGGCATGCACTTGGCCAAGCTTCCCATTGATCCACAGATGGGAAAAATGATCCTAATGTCGGCTCTCTTCTGTTGCTTGGATCCAGTGACCTCAGCGGCGGCGGCATTGTCCTTTAAATCGCCCTTCTATGCTCCCTTGGGTAAAGAGAGCCGGGTGGACGAGATCAAGCGTAGAATGGCTCGCAATATGCGTAGTGATCATCTCTTGGTGCACAACACCATCCAGGCCTATCGAGAAAGTCGCCATGCGCATGCGGAACGCGACTTTTGCTACAAACACTTCCTCAGCTCGATGACACTGCAGCAGCTGGAGCGGATGAAGAATCAGTTTAGTGAACTCCTCTACAACTACAAGTGAGAGGTTTTACTTCTTTCCTAGAAGCATCTTCATTGTCTCTCCTTTCTCTTTACAGGTTTCTCACTTCCTCCGATTGCAAGGACAGCACATCCAACACAAATTCGAGCAAGATACCTCTACTGAGAGCCATTATTGGAGCGGGCCTGTACCCCAACATGGCACATTTGCGGTAGGTTTTTTATTAGATTCCCATAGACCTCATTTAATGGCTTTTATTTACAGGAAATCCCGTCAAATCCGGAATCGTGTACGGGCAATACATACAATGGCCACCGATGACGGTCGCCGTGTCAACTTCCATCCTTCGTCCGTGAACAGCGGGGAGAGTGGCTTCGATTCACAGTATTTTGTATACTATCAGCGGCAAAAGTCCACCGATTTGTATCTGCTCGACTCCACAATGGTCTTTCCCATGGCCCTGATCATATTTGGCGATGGCGTCGAGGCGGGCGTCACGCAAAATACGCCATATCTGTGCGTGGCCAAGACGTATTTGTAAGTGGAAGGAAATATCCCTAAAAAGCAGAAATCTAATGTATATATTTTGCAGTTTTAAGTGCAATCAGGAGACGGCTGATGTTGTTTTGGAACTGCGAAGCCATCTGGAAAAGCTGCTGCTGAAGAAGGCCCTGTATCCGGCGCCCATCGAAGAGAACGGCTACGAAAGGCAATTGATCAAGTGAGTTAAGTGTGGGAAAGACTGGTTCCCTTATTAATAATTTTCCAATCCCTTCACAGAGCCATTGAATTGCTTCTCTCGCTGGACGAAAGACTCGGCGAGGATTACATTTCGTCCGATGAAATCGATGACATCTAAACTGCCTCTCATCTTAGCCTGGTTTTACATAGTTTATTCGTGTATAGCTCTCGGTAAAATCCACTTTGTGGATATTTTAGTAATAAATTATAGGCGAAAACTAGTCATGCAATAACGACTTCCACACTTTAATCGTCCTCCAGCAGAGCAAACACATTGCGGGACCTTGGCAGATCCTCCTCAATGGCGCACTCGTCTTCGTCTGCGTTCGTCTCATCGTTGGAGCTGTCCTCATCCTCATCCTCGCTGTCGGCAGCTTTAAAATATATAAACTCAATGTAGATAAGATACAATTTGTGAAATAACTTAAAGAACTCACTGTCCGAGCACACGGATGAGGTGTCGCCGTTGGTCTCGCTCTCCGGCTCCTCCAGCTCCACTTGCTGATACTTCTTGACCTCTGCGAGGTCGGGATGCTGGAACCAATGATCCCGGCGCTCCTCATATCCCGGTGGATAAAACTGAAGCACCAACTGCTGCTGCCCGGCCAGGCACATGCGCAGAATGTGATTGGCGGCCCGATAGCGATCCGGTCTGGCCGCCTTGGCCGTGAGGAAGCCTCTCTTGTAGGCCCAGGCATCTGAAATGGCCACTGCCGACCACTCGTCATAGTCCTCCGGCAGATGAAGCCTCAAAAGCTGCGGCAGATTGACATGCTCGCCGAGGAACTTTAGCGAGCGGTACGGCACAGCCAGTTGGGAGATCGGGAAGCTTCCCAGAAGCACTTGCAGGCTCTTGGGCGTCGACGAGGGAAAGACTAGACCGGGACAATCACAAAGGCGAACGAGAGGTGTTAGGAAAATGGTCTGAAAGTGCTTCGTGTGGCCGGGAGTGCGGCTCACGCTAACCACTTTCCGTCCCTTCAAGGCGTTAATCAGCGAGGACTTGCCCACGTTGGGAAATCCAATGCAACCGATAGTCAGGACTCCGTTGTGATATTTCACATGCTCGTGGGGCGTGGTATCGATGCTGCTGCTGATCTTAAGCTCACCCTCCACGGCCGCCGTGACCTCGTCCAGGATGTCCAGCTGATCGCTTCGCATATCATCGCGTATCTTTTGCTCCCAGGCTGTTAGATCCACTTCGCCCTGAACATACCGCTGGCACTCCTTGTAGATATTATACACACCCTCCATGCTCCGGCGATGAGCCTGCGGTCCACGCTGGCTTCCCTTTCGGGAACGCGGCAGAAAGGATGCGAACAGCACGACCGGCAACTGGGGATAGCGATTGCGAAAGTATTCGCGCCACGCCACCACCACCTGCGGCTCCACAAGATCCACCTTGTTGAACACCACAATGGCCTGCTTCTTAAGCGTGCCAATGATGTAGTCGTAGAGGGAGGGTGGGAACATCAGCGTGGCATAGCGCACGTCCACAATGATGAGGAGAATGTCCGAAAATTCGAGGACACGCCACAGTTGACGCCACGTCTCCAGGTTGAGTTCAAACAGGGAAAGTTCCTTGGAATCGCCAGCGCGTTGTTTCTTTTGCAGCTCATCAACGTACTCCTGGGAAGATGAAATTAACAGATGAACTTAACAACTCCAAGTATATCAGAGAGAACCTGACCTACCTTAAAGTAACGATTCTCACTGCGATCGAGCTGCTCTTTGGAGTTTGCCGGTGTCCATGGCGGACGCACTGGGAAATCACAGCCGGAAAAGAAGTGCTCGTCCACCTCCCGCTCCTTGGGACTGAGCGCGTCCAGCGGCTTGAAGCCCTCCTGCTTCATCTGCTCCAGTTCCTTCTTCCCCTCCTGGTAAAACTGTAAATTATAGCGATTTACGTTCTTGTTCCGATTTCCGCCACGAGCAAAGGGCTGCTCCATGAGTTTCCTGGTCGTCTCGGGCACATCGCTGTCCTCATACGACTCCTGGGTGCTCCTTAAGTATTTGGGTGGAACTGCCGGCGATTGCCATTGTTAGTCATACCAAACAACTGTCTCTGTTTTCTTTTTTCGCATTCACCGCAGGTGGGCAATGTTTTCATACCTTTCCCCGAGCGCTTTTGCAGAAGCTGGTCCTTCTTCTTCTTGCCGCTGAAGGCCACCTTGCGCCGTTGCTGGGGCATTGTTTTTGGGTCACGTCCTGGTCTCACTTCCGCTTAATTTTGTTTTATAAAGTGCTCTCGCCGTTGTTAATTGTTATTGAATGTGGTTGCCGCTTGTCATTTGCGAATTAAACGTTTCCATCGAGTTGACAGTTCCAAATCGGGATGGAGGGCTGTCGAGTGTTGCAAAGCTTGCTTTTAAAAATCACGACAAACTAATAAATAAAATATTATTGGCTTAAAAACTAATGGAATTTTTCAATATAAATATTTAAACAATTTTTAGCAGTTAGTTTTATTTTTTGCTTTAATTTGTATCTAAAATTAAGAACATCTAAAATTCTGTTCGTGTCACGAATAAGCTTTTGTGGGCGGTTACTTCAAATGACATGTTGACAACCCTACCGCCATGTCGTTCAAAGTGCAAATTATCTTTATTAGTCGAATTGGCCTATAAACGCCTAAAAAAATGCCCCTGAAAGGCATAAAAGTATTGGAATTCGTGGGTCTTGCCCCAGGACCATTTTGTGGCAAGATCCTGACCGATTTTGGCGCTACAGTCACCCGCATCGATAAGGTAAACATACGCACCACAACCGGACTAGGAAAATTTTTAAAACTTTAATTTATTCTATTATATTATTGATTAAATCTTAAATATAAATATTTGTCGCAGGTCCTCGAAAATCCCATGGATGTCCTGCAGCAGGGAAAGAGCACAATAAGCCTGGATTTGAAGGACCCCAGGGGTCAGCAGTTGGCACGTCGGTTGGCCAACAAATGCGATGTGCTCCTCGAAGGCTTCAGGCCAGGAGTGATGGAGAAACTTAATTTGGGACCCGCTGAGTTGTGCCAGGAGAATCCCCGCCTGATTTATGCCCGTCTCACGGGTTTTGGGCAGCAAGGCCGATTGGCACCGCGTGCGGGTCATGATATCAACTATGCCGCCATATCGGGTGTGCTGTCCATGTTGGGAAGGAGTCACGAGAAACCAAGGGCACCCATAAATCTCCTCGCCGATTTTGCAGGCGGCAGTCTCATGTGTGCTCTGGGCATCTTCGTGGCCCTCTTGGAGCGCCATAAATCGGGAAGGGGTCAAGTGGTAGATGCTTCCATGGTTGAGGGAGCTGCCTATGTCGCCAGCTGGCTGTTTACGTCCCGGAATATGCCTATTTGGGGGCGGGAAAGGGGCCTTAACCTCATCGATGGTGGCGCTTATTTCTACGACACTTACAAGACCAAAGACGGCCTCTACATGTCCGTGGGCGCCTTGGAGCCGCAGTTTTTTGAGGTGCTCAAACAACGTTTACAACTACCAGAAGATCTCGGCCAGTTCGGAGACAGGCATCAGGAACGAGGGAAAAAACTACTAACGGAAACCTTTCTCTCCAAGACACAAGCTGAATGGTCACAGATCTTCGAGGATGTAGATGCCTGCGTTTACCCCGTGTTGGATTACCGGGAGGTGCATAAGCATGATCACAACAAAGAACGGAAATCATTTGGGATAATCCAGAATATGCCAGCTCCCTGTCCAGCACCGCGTCTAAGTAGAACTCCTGGAAAGTTGCCAGAGAAGCCCGTAAATCAGTTGGAATTGATCGATGAACTGGAACTTAGTTCCCAAGAGCTTAAGGAGCTGCTGGAATCGGGAGTTCTTGAACTTCCACATAAACCCAAGTTGTAGATTAGTAATAAACCTGAATTTTCAATAATAGTTTTTAATATAATAATATGATGCAGGTGCCCCATTAAAAATATATATAATTAAATAAAACACATTTATTGTTGTTCTTGCATTCAACGTACTTTTATTCTCGCACACAGACACATTTTACATTTGCTAAAATTTCGCGTACAAGCTATCAGTCATACAATTTTCTTACGAACAGTTTTAGGCCTCGCATTGATAATTAGAGGATGGAGTGGTACTGAGGAGAGAGGAGGGTTGAGTCAATAATACGGCATATAAGGCATAACATAACATAATCGTTTCTCTCCTCTACAGATCTCAATCGCAATCGCGGGTCAACGTTCGATCTCTTGCTCTCGTTTAAACTCTCTCGCGCTCTTCCTACTTACTGGCTAAATTAGGATTAACTAGCATACCGAGTAGCACATGTCCTTAAATCTATTTTGGGCCAAAGCACCGCGCGTCAGCGTCTCCAATTGTCCGTGTATATTTAAGATAATCCATTATAATGCTCATATGTATTTGGGTAATGCATATAGTAGGTTGTAATTGTAATTGTAATTGTAATTGTAATGTTGGTGTAAATTTCACTAGTTGGCGTTTTGGTGTAAGTATGTAATGTGGTGTTAGAGTACGTGGTCGTTGTGTAGAGTCCCGCGTAAAGTAATCCTCGTGAGTCCTTGGGTTAGTTGTAGGTTGTGTAGTTGTTTGTTGTTGTATATGTATGTATGTATATAGTAAGTCTCAGTTCTCAGTATAAAATCAGTACCATATGTTACGTTTCAATTTGTTTTCCTTCCACACTTGTACTGTGCGTGTGAGTGTATTTATTTTGCATATCTCTTTAAATGTTTACAAAAAAATATCATTTCTCTGCTGCGCGTGGTGCTTTTGTTCTCACATCTTAGCATACATTTATCCTATTATATCGCTCTCTCTCACACATGCAGACAACACGAAGGATCAAATCACAGGCAAAGTTACAAAGTTTTAATTTTATTTATCGATTTTTAAGCTTAGATCAGACGACGACGACGACTTGCACTTGCACACACAAAAGGTAAAGGGTTAAAAGGCAAGCCCGACCCAAAAAGTGGGTCCACCATCACTGGCGTCGTTGGCTTGCTTTTCCACCCATTACCCTGAACTTAATCTAATGACATGAAAGCTTAAGAACTAAATGTAACAAACACAGTTGTTCCTCGATTTTAATGAGTTTCGATATTGGTTTTTGGAATGATAACACACAGGTTTATACTCAGTCACAAGTTACAAGCACTCACTTACAGATCGATCATAAATGTAGGCATATATGTTAGTATTTTGTATGTAAAAAGGGTAGAAATTTGTGCTAAGTGATCTTGTTGTTGGTGATTTCTTCTAGATACAGATACAGTACTCCTTTCTTTCACATCAGCCACTCAATTTTTCTTGCTTATAACAACCATCAATGTCAATCATCACATAATTCCACCTTCATTCAACGCACAAGCATCATTATCTCATAATCATCAGCACCAAGCTTCATACTCAATCAACACACCTGTGGAGAATGTGCAAAAAGAAAAGAAGGTTGAGAATTGTGATTATTATTATTATTATAAGTGGATAGATAGATGTGTGCATTAGTTTTTATCTAATTAACTAACTTATATCGGTAGTTTTAATCTTAAAATCACTTACGTTTCGCATACCACAGCCATAAACGTTCAATCTCCTTCTCAGGGGGTTTCTCAGCTTTCGATCTTCCACAGATTCAAAGAGCATTCAAGCGGCAGGTAGACACAAAGTACTTCATCATCCGCATCCAATCATTCATAGCGCTAATATTTATTTTATTTTAAAAAATTTTGGCAATACAATTTGTTCTATTTAAAGTTGCCATTTCAAAACTCCATTTTTTGATATGTTGAAATCTGATTCATCAATTTTACACTTATTTTTCTTTCGTTTGGACGGCTGTGCGATATTTCGTTTACAACGAAAAACGAAAAACATTACCAATTAGTAGATTTCTTTTGAAATGACAACTTGTTGAACTACTATATAGAATTCATTAAAGAAAGGCTGAACATTCGGATCAAGCTTTCTTTAACGAGTTCCTTGATTGTTTCTAGGTTCTATTCTAGTTTATAATATTAGAGATGTGGTAAATATAAAGCAGTTCACACTGGTTTCACTTGCTCTTAATGTAAATGAAATGTTTTGAAAAGATTTTAAACGGTTAGTTTTTCGACTCGATTTTTTGTATATTCTATTTCCTCTTTTCGTTCACAGTCGCGTCTTTTTCGTAGGTAGTTTCTGGTTATCTTATGAGGCAAAGGAGTACAAAATAATAGTGTGCGTCATCATTGAAATAAGTGTCCAAGTGTCCCGTCTTGTCTTTATGCGCGTTCTACTACATCCCTATGAAAAATAAAAAATAAAGCATGCATTTGTTTCTTTTTTTTTTGCTGTATACCCTGGTCCGTTGTTTGTTTTTTGTTTAGCTTTAGTATCTTTCGTTTACCTAATATATATATTAATTATACATGTTTTTATGTGTGTGTCTGCAGGTAGTTGCTTGGTTGTTGTATTTCTTTTTGTTATTTTTTCTCGTTGTTCCATTAATATTACTAATAAAACATAAAATGAGAAGCAAAAATTAAGCGTCATTGGTTGGAATTAATGAAGAGAGCACACTTAGTTGTTGTAAAAAAAAATAAAATAATTAAAGTTACTCTTATACATTTTGTAGTGTTGATTGTGGGCACGAGCGTGGAAGTTACAAACAATTTATGTATATTATTATTTGAAGCTTTCCGCAGATTTTAAATCAATTAAAAGTGCAACCAATATTTTCCCTTTTTGAAAGAAATAACATTCCTTCGTTCACCATTTCAATTGATTTGAAATCCACAGCGATTTCGGAAACAACATCCCACGCTCTTGCCTTTGTACGTCCCAAAGTCATTTCGTAATTCGTTTTTTAGTTCCTAAGTTTTCTTTTTTTTTTTTGTTTTGTTTTCAGTCGTCTTTGCGTGTGAGTTACATTTAGTTTCGGTTCGTTTTTCTTGTGTATATTTTTCATTTGAAATCCGTTTAAAATCTTTTTGATTTGCTTACGTTTCTAGAAGCATTCGTTTCTTAGGCTTAATTCATAATATCACACAACACACGCCAACACACGCGCGCCAAAGGAAAAGGAAGTAGTTTTCATCCATTTTCATACATTATAATTTTCGTGGGTTTATTATTCTCAATCACAAGACCTTTACAGTTCCTTCCAAGCATCCATCACAGATTCACACTATAAATATATTAGGCATTAGATGTCGGACAACAGTTTCTCCTTACAGACTTACAGATAATAATAGTACATCCTCGCTCTCTCAGCTCATCACATTCAGTTCAAATATGTTCACAAAGCACACACAGGTCATTCATGCCATGTTTTTTAGTTTTTTTTTTTTTTGTTTTCATCTTTTGGGTAGTTAGGATTGTGGGATTTACATTAAATATTTCTTAAAAATTAAAGTGCTGTGCAGTTAATGCTGCTACAAGTTAATGTTTCCATAGAGTTGCAATGCAGCATATTTAATCATAATAATAATGTTTTTTCTACCGATTTTTTTGACAAAATTTTATATAACAAGGTTTAACTAAATAATTTTTTGGTAATACCTAAAATCGGAGCTAAGAATCGCGAGAAATATGGGCGATTCCAAAATAAGACATAAGAGACTGCCCTCGAGGCGTTCTTAAATAATTGTCATTAGTTGCTGCTGTGGTGTTTTAGTCAATGGGCACAGTCTGGCTTAATTAAATGATTATATCGTAATAGAGGTTCGGGTTTCAGCTTAAAACTAGGGTTTTGGAGTTTTATAAACAATGTGTCTTAGCATTTAAACGTTGCACAGCAACAATATAGATCGGACAAACAAACTTAATAGATAAACTCTTTAATTTTTTTATCAGAGAATTCGGACTGGACTGCAAAAATAAGAGAATTGTGAAGAAGTCAAAATCAAAATCATGTTTAAACATATGCTGATTAATTAAAGAAACAAAGAATATCATAAAATGAATACTTACCAGTTTGGCTGCAAAACATACAATTATTTCAGGAGGCAAATAGGGAGGAAACATTAACCTCTAGAGCATGGGATTTACTGCGCGATAACCTGGTTGTTGATCTTCTTGATCTCCTTAACGGCCCAGGTGCACAGCATTTTGGTGCGCTGTCCCTTCGACCGCTTGCCCTCGACCAAGAAGTGGGTAATGATCGCATCGTCCAACATCGGACAGAGACGCGGTCCAAACGAAGTGCACAAATCTCCAATAAAGCCGGCAGCGCTGGCCATCATTGAATCGGAGACGTCGCCATCTTGAGCGATGCGCTTTATAAAGCTGATGATATGAGCAAGATGCGGTTCCATGTGCATCACGTCGGGATGTGCAGTCTGGTCCATGCCCTTCAAGCCTTGGATGATGCCCGTGTAGGCCTCCAGGACGCTTTCGCGCAGCTCGTTGATGTACTCATTCATGTCATAATTATTGACATCGATCTGCAGATTGGAGGCTACGCGTAGCATATCCAGCACGACGTTAAGATACTTTAAAAAGTGGCTGCCGATGCTCAAGGCGATGTCGCCAAATGTTGACAGAATCTGCGGCTTGACGCTGCGATGCAAAGTCGGTTCCGCCAAGTTGTTCAGCATCACGGACATAATCTCGTCGCAGTAGGGCACCATTGCATCCTTAACGGCACGGAAGATATCACCGGTGACGCCGACAGAAGCACAGCATACCTGATACTCCTGGTGATTCTTCAGGCCCATGATTAAAAAGTCCTTGAAAGCGGGCATATACTTGGAAAACTGGACGCCCAAAAGTTCCACCAGTGTGGAAACGGCCAGGAATGCATCCTCCTGTACGCCACCCGCCTTGCCAGTGCTCGAATTGAACATCGTAAGCAAGGCGGTCATAATAGCATCGGAAATCTGGGGGGCATCCTGTTCATGGACCTTCCTCAACACACTCTGCAGTGTGGCGCAGAGCAGCGATTGCAAATCGTTGAACTGATGACGATCGCTGTGGTTATTGATCTGCGTTTCCATCTGCATCACCTGGTTCAAACGCTCCAATATCACAAGTGTTGTGCGCTGCACCACCAGGTAGCAATCCAAGGGCGAGTTCTTAATCATATCCATGAGTGCCTCGTAGGCGGCACTCCTCAAATTGGCCTGAGCGCCGTCCGAACGATCGGTGGTCACCAGCAGCTGAGTTATGATGTACTCAAAGAATGGCGACAGAGCGTAGGTCTCTGGAGTTTCGCCCTCGGTGGTCACGGCTGCCTCGTAGGCGGCATCAGAGAGACCAATGAAGGCCCAGCAGACATTAGCGGCCACTCGCGGTTCCGACTTCAAGCTCTTGACAAAGCACTCCAGCAGAGTCTGTAGATATGTCTTGTTGATGGCTGCCTCGGGAATGATCTGAAAATTGAAGTTTGCAAAATAAGAAATATTATCCAGAACCGTGGTAATTCTTCCAGTTTTACTCACGTCGCAGATACGGCCAAAGGTCCAGGCCGTGGTATCACGCACAATGACACTGCTGTCGTACATTAAACGGATAAGCGTGGGCATGGCCTGCTCCACCAGCGGCTTCAAGGTGTTTGTCTCCAATCCGTTCAACACAGAGCCAAAGGTCATAACTGCTGCGTCGCGGAAGCGCCAGTTTGGCGACTCGATGTTCTCCTTGATGAAGGGCAAGACATGCGGAACAATTTCGTCCTCGCAACAAGTGGCCAGAACCATTAGGCAGACGGAAGCGGCCTTAGACGGACTCCACGAGTCCTCGTCATCGCACTCGTCCTGCTTGGTTAGCTTCTCGACGAGCACGGGCGTAAGGTACTGCAAAGCGCCGCGAGCATAATGCTTGGATACCCGCTGCGGGGCTCTACCCTGATCCGTGGCCTCCTGGCTCTCGATGGCGAGGTCGGTCTCCTCGTCGCACACGTTCGACCAGAACTCAATGCCCTGCAGAGCCACTGCATCGTTGTCCGACTTCATCGCTGCCAAAGTGATGGGGAACAAAGCCTGTGCCATGTAGGGCTCCATGAATTGATAGTACAGGGTTAGAATTTTGACCAAACACTGCAATGCCGCCACACAGATCTGCGTGTCCTGGCACTGTGTGGCCTCGCACACCACCTCCATGATGAAGTTACGTTCGATGTCCTTCTCAAAGTTTGACTTGGTAAACTCCAGCGAATTGAGCAACGCTGTGGTGGCCGCCAATCGGACATGGTTGCTGGGTTCCACCTTGCGCATGCCATGGATAATGGCGGTGAGAACATCGTTGGCCTGGTTTTCCATCACACCGTGCCGAATATCCTGACAGATGTAGCCAATGGCCTCCAGGGCCGCTTCGCGATGCATCTCGGTGGATCCCTCGCTAACCACCTTGTTGACCAGCGTCTGGATGAGCAGGTTCCAACGATTAATCGGTAGCTCAATTACGGCCACGTATGCCACGCACTGGGCGGCGCAGGAGGGTCGCGTATTCTCGGTACCCAAAGCGGCCAGGATCTATAAGATATCGTAGCGAACATTAATAAATATTTAAGGCTTCCAGCATCCCCATAACTTACGTTATTTTTGATGAGCTCACGAATCTCGGTGGGGAACTGGTGCCAGCGCTCCTCATACTGTTGACTGATCTTCTCGTCCTTGCTGGTCAAGTGGTTCTTCAGCTGGAGACCGGCTGCCATGCGAGCCACAGCGCTGTTTGTCGTGTTCACCAGGATCTCCGACAGCGCCTTGAGAAACTCGGGCAAATTGCTGGCGGCCGCCTGCTCCAGGAAGTTCTTTGCCGAAAGCAGTTCATTTTTATCTGAAATTTATGGTTTTTTTTGGTTAAAATTTTAAACTTATGATATTTATGATTTTAAATTTATAAAATAAAAATTAAAATGTTAAAACCAATTGTTTTTAATGAATTATTTGATATAAACAAAACATCAAATTAATTATTAACTTCAAATTAAGCTTAATTTTTTCCAGTGTATCTGAAAAACTGTTATCTTTGAGCTCCCCAAAAAAACATAATGTGGAGCCTATAATAATGGCCAGTGCGAATATCTCCAACCGGAAGAACCAGTCCCATACTTTGTGCTAAAATCAGCTTCCAGCAGATCCCTGCCGCTTTGAGGTTATGTGGGGGTACCGCCGCAGTTTATAAATCCTTAATTGTAGGAGCGCGTTTATGTGCCGGAATACATATGTACACACATACAGATGTAAAAGCGCGCTATGTGCGACAAGGGAATGTGCAAAGGTGTGTGTGTTCCCCTAGCAACGAAACATATGCGAGTGCTTATTGCAACCCTGCGCAACATACAACGCGCGCGTCCCTCCCGCCAGCCAAAAGAAAAAAAAAAACGAATTCAATGAAGAAATGAGAATAACCCTGGGCGAAACTTAATAATATCCTAGGCGTAGACATGCAAGGCAACTCACCTGGCGACACCGTCTTCTCCAAAATGGCAATCAGTTGCATGGCTATGTCGGAAGTCATTTTTGCGCTCTTTTTCGTCTCTTTTTTACTTTACTTTCCGTTTCTTTCTGCACGTCGTTGCGTTCGAGGGAGGGGGCGGGTTGGTGGCGAGTGTCTATATGTGTGTGTGAGTGGCGGAATTTTTGCGTAATTACTAGACAATTGTCAAGCGGCTGAAAATGAAATTGATACAGATTGTAAATTAATACATTTTAACCTTACAGCGACTACTTGAAGCTGGTTGCAACGCCTTGAATGTCACGAAATTGATTTTTTCGTGTGCACACACACACACACACACACACAAGCTGATTGCGAATCACAGTTAACTCACCTTTTGGCTGTTGCTTAGTCAAAGGTTTTACCTGCCAAAAAGCGCTGGATGTCGATCTGAAATTTACTTAGTTATATTTTCGTTAAAGCACACAAATTGGTTGCTTTTTTTCGCGGGGGGCAATATATTTTAGTGCCTTAAAAATGAGTTGAATGGAACAGCGTGACCGCGCGCGAACCGATTAATTATACTATCCGGCGTTGAAAACGATATATAAAAGTAGGCTAAAAATACCAAAACTTTCAGGCTCGGTGGCAACCATTAAGCTTCTCTGGGAACTGTCAGTTGGATTTAAATTATTTTTGAACAACAAAAATAACACATTCCGTATTTAGGGAAAATATATACCGTTAGAAGCTTCTTATTTTTCTATTTTAATGTAATAGTTGAAACTTTTAAACTGACTTCAAATTGGTGGTCTGAGCGTACTGTTTTCATTGCCCGGTTTGGAACTGCCACCCACATACACAAGTTGGCAGCCCGGTCAGCTGGACAAGGTGACAACACTGGCAAGCAGTGCTGACGTTCGGCCAAAAAATAGGAGAAACGTAGTAAAAACACTTGAAAAACTCGAAAACTCGTGTAAATAACTTCGGGATCTCTTTGCAACCGGTCTGCCATCCAACTGTTCGTCGGGAGAGTTAGTGGGACAGCTAGGAACAGCTGGCGCAACCCACGTTCCAATTACAGCCGCTGAAAGGGCGACAGACATATCGGAGCAATTTGGGAATCTTTGCCACAATTTCAAGATGTTCCAGCTCTTCAGCTTCATCACGCTGATGCAGATCCTTCTGCCCCTGTTGGCACCAGCGGAGGCTTTCTACCTGCCCGGATTGGCGCCGGTCAACTTCTGCAAAAAGGGCGAAGGCACCCCCACATGCAAGGTAAGTAAGTGTATGTGAGTGCGGCGGCGGGTGTGTGTTTGTTTTACGGCCGAAACAATTAGCAATATCAGTGGAAAGAGCAAGTAATGTGGGGTAGTGGCAATGTTCTGATGATGAATTCCTCTAATGTCGGTCAGGAACGGAAGCGCTGATAAGGCAGGCAGGCGCGCAGAGCAACAGCCGCCGCCGCCGCCGGCAGTTAATATCTTTTCCCTGCCAGTTCTACATCTCCGCTGCTGACGTCTACGCCGTCGTTGGTTTGCCTTTTTCGACACGCTTTCAAAACTAGAAGTAGAAGTGTGTTCCGATTCCCAAGTTAACGCGGGTCTGTTGTTTCAGCTGGTTCTTTTGTGGGTCTGTGCGTCTGTTATGCGGATAAGCTGGCCTTTAGCTTAGATAAGGTCCTAAAAGATATTCATGGGTTTGGGTAGATCAGTAAATTCTACAGGAATTGGAAATGTATTCATTTTATTACATGATATTTTTATGTCACATACTTTTATTGTTCTTTTTATTTTTATGTTAGTAATAGGTATTTATAGGTATTTCCTAGGCTTAAAGTACTTATAATATACTAGATGAACCTGTGCGCGCCTTGTTGCGAAATAAGTTAATTTTTATTTATTTTTTTTATGCAAAATCTACGAAAAATTTTCGATTGAGATTATGCCTATAACCTTCGGGGTGCAAAAATAAGTTATAGTACCAATTTTTACGTCATTCTGTGCGGTACTTACGAAGTTACGAGTGATCATAAAAACATATTTTCACTTTTATAGATATAGATATTGAAATATTTCAAAAGAGTACCTACAAGTCCATCAGATCAGAAAGTAATCAATATGCGAGCCTCAGCTAATATACAAATAATTGTTCTTATCACTAAATTAGAGAATAAGCTTTATTATCAAATTTATATTTATAACAGGCCTTTTAATGAATTGTTAGCCTCCCCCCAACAATACTTTTGTTAAGACAAACTCCCAGATAAGACAACTTTTATACCAATCCCAATATATCAGTCATTACAAAATAGGTTTCATAGTTTACAAGAACAAATTATTAATCGTTATACTAAAACACCGATAAACCTGACATACGCAATGCCAGATAAGATTAAAGGAAAGCCTACAATTACCAAGAATCGGCTAAACATATTGATTGATCTGTTTTATTTATTTATTATCTTCTCCAGTCGGATGTTGTGCTGTACGTTAACCGGCTGAACACGGAGGAATCGATTATACCCTATGAGTACCATCATTTCGACTTCTGTTTGGGCAAGGAGGAGAACTCTCCGGTGGAGAATCTGGGCCAGGTTGTGTTCGGCGAGCGCATTCGTCCGGGGCCCTACAATATCCATTTCCTGGAGAATCAGCAATGCGCTGTGGTAAGTCAACACCAATTGTATTATCGGTGATTCACTTAACTATATTTGGAATGTATTATCGCTGCCGCTATTGGCTTCGTTTTCACTATTCCCACTATCAAATCAAATATCTTATTTATAAGAATTATTATGCGATTGATTAAGCAAATTTACATCTGTTATATTTTATTTATAGGCGTGTACCAAGGAGTACAAGGGTGGCGATGCCATTGCCAACCGCCTGATGATGGTCCTGAAGAAGGGCATTAGCTTGAACTATCAGCATCATTGGATTGTGGACAATATGCCCGTTACCTGGTGCTATCCCCTGGAGAATGGCAAGCAATACTGTGGCACTGGGTTCCCGATGGGTTGCCTCGTCCGACCCGATGGCGATGGATGCCCAATTAACTCGATTTATAACCAACCCATGCATTACTATCCCTTCAATCATGTGGATCTGGAGATGACCTATCACAGCGGACAGGCGGAAGACTGGGGAATCGGCTTTGGCAACAGTGGACGGATTATCTCAGTGAAGGTTACTCCCAAATCGATTAAACACACGGATCCCAAGAATCCCAACTGCTTGAGCAATGAACCCCTGGCCATTAGCGAGAACTCCCTGAAGCCTGGAGAGCAGCTGAGCATTACGTACACGTACAGTGTGAAGTTCGTGGAGAACGACTCAATCAAGTGGTCCTCCCGTTGGGATTACATTTTGGAATCGATGCCGCACACGAATATCCAATGGTTCTCCATTCTCAACTCGCTGGTAATTGTACTCTTCTTGAGCGGCATGGTGGCCATGATAATGCTGCGCACTTTGCACAAGGACATTGCCCGCTATAATCAAATGGATAGCGGCGAGGATGCCCAGGAGGAGTTTGGCTGGAAACTGGTCCATGGCGATGTCTTCCGTCCACCGCGCAAGGGAATGCTGCTGTCCATTTTCCTGGGATCCGGTGTGCAAGTGTTGGTAATGGCCATGGTCACGTTGGCCTTTGCCTGCTTAGGTTTCCTTTCGCCAGCCAATCGCGGCGCTTTGATGACTTGCTCCATGGTCTTGTTCGTGTCATTGGGAACACCGGCTGGCTATGTGTCGGCGCGCATCTATAAGAGTTTCGGTGGACTTAAGTGGAAGAGCAATGTGATCCTTACCTCGATCGTTTGCCCAGGGTAAGTAATAAATATAATAAATATAAACACTTAAACTTATTTAATTTCCTTTTGCTTCTCTTTGTCAGAGTGGTTTTCTCCCTGTTTTTTGTGATGAACCTGGTGCTGTGGGGCGAGAATAGCTCGGGAGCTGTGCCATTTAGCACATTGATCGCCCTGCTGGCTCTGTGGTTTGGCGTCTCGGTGCCATTGACCTTCGTGGGTGCCTACTTTGGATTCCGCAAGCGCGTAAGTGCTTACAATGTTGCTTAATTTTATATAGAAGTAATGTAAGATGTTATATATTTGCAGGCTTTGGAACATCCAGTTCGCACCAATCAGATTCCACGACAGATTCCCGACCAATCGATCTACACACAACCGATACCCGGCATCGTGATGGGCGGCGTACTGCCCTTCGGCTGTATTTTCATCCAGTTGTTCTTCATCCTTAGCTCGCTGTGGTCAAATCAGATGTATTACATGTTTGGCTTTTTGTTCCTGGTCTTTTTGATCCTGGTCATCACGTGCTCGGAGACAACGATCCTGCTGTGCTACTTCCACCTATGTGCGGAGGACTATCACTGGTGGTGGCGCTCCTTCTTAACGTCCGGCTTCACCGCTGTTTACTTGTTCATCTATTGCTGCCATTACTTTGTGACAAAGCTCTCGATCAAGGACAGCGCCTCGACGTTCCTGTACTTTGGCTACACCGCCATCATGGTGTTCCTTTTCTTCTTGCTGACCGGCACCATTGGATTCTTTGCGTGCTTCTGGTTCATTCGCAAGATCTACAGCGTGGTCAAGGTGGACTAAACGAAACAAAAAAAAAAAGAGGCAGGAAGAAGGAGAAGCAGGAGAACGAGCTCTGTGCGAATGTATTTTTGTATGTGTAGCCACAAATTTACACTTAAGCCTAATGTGTGTGTGTGTGATTTCTGCGCTGTGCGCCTTCAGGCACAGACAGTTTTCTGTTTAATATAATTACGAATTGATATATGTGTACAATAACATATATACTTTGTATCAGGCATAAAAACCGTGGATGAAATGTAATGAAGCGCGCAATAATCTTTAAGCAGTAAGCAACAGACGGCTGAGTTGGAGTCCAAGATATATATCTTTTGTATAGTTCACAGCGTTCTGTTAATCTTTAGGAATAAAGTTTAGCAATGTCCATTTCCCCCAAACTTCTAGAAATGATTCCAAGAAAAAATAAAATAAAATAAATAAATAAAAAAAGAAATGCTAAGAAAACCCAGAAAAAGTACTGAGCCCAAGTAAAACCGATGTACTTTAAACACCGTTCTCTATTTGTAATAATCAAAGCCTAACAATTGTAATTAGTGGCTCGAGCAGGATCGATGAATTCTATTGTAATATTTTAAATACTTTAGTTTAAACTATTTAAATCTAATAACTTGCGACTAAAGAATAAACAAAAAATACAAATTATAAAACATCGGCGCCCTTTTCTGGGGAACAGAACTAGCTCTTTCCGTCAACCCTTGACAGTTGTCAGTTGTGGATTTAGTACGGCTTCTGTGGCCACAGCTTGCAAAAAACGGGGGCAGTGCAAATAAACACTTCCAGCTCAGAGCTTGGCTAGCGGCGCATCCATGTCCGAGATTGGAGATAGCGATGTGGACGAATACGATGAGCTGTCGGAGTTGCGACAACACCAGAAGCCCGAGCCGCAGACCTCTGTGGATGTGCGTTTTTCATCTATTAAGTTCCATGGATTATATATTCCTTGTTGTTACCAGGAGGCCTTCGACCTGGACGACCTGCTGCCCACTATCGGCGAGTTTGGCAAGTATCAGAAGCTGCTGGTCTTTGGCATTTGCCTGCCTGCCTGTATTCCGTGCGGCTTTTGTGCCTTTAACCAGTTATTTATGGCTGATACTCCGGATGACTATTGGTGTCGCATCCCGGAGCTGCTTGATCTGCCGCTGGAGCAGCGAAAATCGCTGGCCATTCCCAAGGAAATGGTGAGTAATAGTGCCCATAGGCAGCCATACGAGTGCTCAGGTAATCAAGTCAGCCCATTGATTGTGCGTTTGTCGTGAGTCAGAGGTCGATATAAGGGGTGGTTCGACGAGTAATCGCAGGGGCCAAAAGAAAATAAATAAATACGTAAAATATTAAAAGAATTTGAACATTTTTTACCATTTCCCTTGGCAGGATAATGACGAACTCGTCTACAGCAAATGTTTCACTTACGGCGTCAATTGGACCCAACTACTGGAGACCGAAGAAGTGGAGGATATCTTGACCTCCATGGAAACAAACAACAGCTGGCCTTTGGTCAAATGCAGCCAGGGTTGGGAGTACAATACGAGCAGTGTCTGGTCCTCGATTGTGATCGATGTGCGGCTCATCAAGAACGTTGTTCCTTCATCTCCCACATCACCGAATCCTTCGTGTAGGAGAAGCTGGCTTGCATCATTTCCCAAGCATCTTGTGTGACATTTATCTTAATCAAAGGAATAGTAATACATCTATTTAACCCATTCCCAGTTTGATTTAGTGTGCGATCAGGATATCTATCCCACAATTGGACTGGCTGCCCTCAATACTGGCGGACCCGTTGGAGTCTATCTCTTTGGATTGCTAAATGATCGCGCTGGAAGGCGGCTCTCCTACTTCACCTGCCTGGCCACTTTGCTGGCGGGCAGCCTGATGACATCGCTGAGCACAGACTTCTGGACATGGGCTGGCAGTCGTGTCATTGTGGGACTCACGATTCCGGCCGTCTATCAGATACCCTTCATTATATGTAAGTAGGGATTTGTGATTTATAATTTATTTCTGTTTTTGCGATTACAGCTCTCGAGTTGGTGGGGGAGAACTATCGCTCCTTTGTTACAGTAATGACGTGCACCTTCTACACTTCGGGCATTATGCTGCTTTCGCTGGTCACTTACCTGGAAAGGGATTGGGTTCGCCTCTCCTACATTACCTCGCTGCCCTTTTACGTCTATTTCCTATACATGTTCGTAATGCCGGAGTCACCGCGTTGGCTCCTAATGCGCGGTCGTTTGGAGGAAGCTCTTAAGATTCTGGAGAGCATGGCCAAGGTGAATGGCAGGAAATTCCCGGAGGCAGTGCACCTGAAGCTGGAGGCCCAAATCCGGCGGGACAAGCTCAGGAAGCAAAAGAAAAAGGTGGCCAATGTGGGGCTAATGGATCTCTGCCGCACTCCCAACATGCGTCTGAAGACCATCCTGATCACGCTGAGTTGGTTCGCCAACGAGACGGTCTACCTGGGCCTCAGTTACTATGGACCTTCGCTGGGAACCAATCAGTATGTGAGCTTCTTTCTTTCGGCAGTTGTGGAGCTTCCAAGTTATCTGTGCTGCTGGTACTTCATGGATACCTGGGGCCGAAGGTGGCCCCTGAGCTTGTCCATGATTTTGGGGTAGGAACCGAAAGCCTGCTTAATTTTTCGTTTATTAACTTTATAATCTTTATTTCTAGTGGCGTGGCTTGTGTGATAACAGTAATGCTTCCCGATAATGCCGTGGATGAGACTCTTGTGCTTTATTTAATATCCAAAGCTCTGCTCTCGGCCTCCTTCCTGATCATTTATCCCTTTGCCGGGGAACTGTATCCAACTCAAGTGCGTGGCATTGGCATTGGTGCTTCTAGTTACATCGGGGGATTGGGTCTCATTGTTATACCCTTTGTGACTTATTTGGGAAAGGAGAATCTGAAGCTGCCCTTGGTCATCATGGGCTTTGTATCGATGCTGGGCGGAATGACAGGATTGCGACTGCCAGAGACTCTGCATCATCGACTGCCGCAAACGATTGAGGAGGGCGAGGAGTTTGGCAAAAATTGGCAACTCAAGGATTGCTGCAGTTGTGCGCAGAAACCGTGGGTTTATTTAATCAAAATGTGAATTTCATTTATTTAATTTCTTATGTAATTTTAGTGATGTTTTATCTCAACCACCGTCCTACGAGAACTTGGATGTTTTGGCAGGCTCCTCCAACAATGCCTCTGAGGTGGAGCTGGAGATGAGGGACAGCAGACGGGTGCGAGAGCCGGCTCCACGGATTGATGAGCGCACGCCTTTGGATATGACAGCAAGCGGAAGTGCTCGTCCCATTCACCGGCCATCGATGAAGCGCTTGGTGCGCCAGATGAGCGTCATGGATACCCAGAGGACACACGATGGCACCATGCAGTTAACGCATTGGATTTAGCTTATTGCAGGATATTCAAGTTGGAAAAATTATTTAAAATCAGTCGATTTGCATTAGCAAAAACAATTTTTAGATCTAAGCCTAGCTTAATTTATTCTTTCAAAACAATCGTGTTACACTATAAATATCATAGACAATTAAATATAACTTAAGAGGCGCAATCAAGCACAATGTAAGCAATTGCAATTGAATGTGTAAAAAATATAAATCAATAAAGGGTTTAAAATACATTAAAGAAAGCTCTACAAAAGGTTTAAATACTTACAGAAAATAGCAATTACAAATGTTGCCTTTTGTTTACTTAATTTTATTTACAATCATATCATATTACTTTTCCTGAACTCAACGATTTCCCCATTTGAAGATCAAATATTGACTTAATTGTAGGGCATTGCTATTAAGCTTTGTTTACTTACTTACAATTATAAACAATACAAAGCACAACCGAAAATTAATTCCTTAAACATATCCGGTAAAAATATATAAATAAATAAATAAGTATATAGCATTTGGCGACTTCTCAATCAAATTGCAAATTGATTTATGCAATTTATGCGGGCAATTATGCAATTAATTGTTGTCAAACAAAAAGAAAACTTGTTTACGACGAACAATGGAGGAATGTGAGAAATTGCCCGCAGCTGTCGGACAACGACGACTGCTGGCGGTCAGTGTCAGCCATAGGAAGTGCCTGGTCAACCCATGGGAATCACTGAGCATGGGACTCAAAAAGGGGTTAGAATAAGTTGTGTGAAAAATACCTTTTCCTTGGTCTTTATTGGGCTGGAGTTTGCTCTAACAAAATATTCACATAGTCGCCTTATTTTTTAAATTTTAGCATAATTATCGGGTAAGTGTCAAAATGTAATAAACGAAATTTACAATTCCAAAATGTCAAAATTAAGAAAGCAATCGCTCCTGAAGAAATCCCATGCTCCTCCACCCCCACCGCCACCGCCGCCGCCGCCACCGGCGCCGGTATGCAGGATGAGTGTGTTGGAACTGCCAGAGGATGTGGTGCGTCGTATTTATGAATTTCTGCCCCACCTGGTGGATAGTGTTCGGCTGGCCAGTGTAGCCGACAAGTTCCGGTCGGCCTTCGAGTCGTGGGCTCGCGTTAAGCGGCATGTCCTTGATATCGAGCAATTGGAGGCGATGAGACTGCCGGATCTGATCATATTTTTTAAAATGGCGGGCCCCTTTATCCGTGTCCTTCAGGTGGACTGTGCCTCCTTCCAGAAGGAGTCGTTGCTCTCGGAGTTTATATCAGAGTATTGCCCGAATCTGGAGGAGATTCAATACTCCAATGTCAATGATGAGTTTCACTATCGCACCATCATGCCACGGATGACGCACCTGAAGCGGATCCGCATCGAGTGCATGGACACCGAGGATGTGTTGCACTTTGATCTGGACGCCAATCAGGATCTAGAGTCCTTTGAACTGGTTAATGGTTGTTACACAGGTGGGTTGAAGATATGCTTAATTTTTATTTAAAATTATTTTCGTAATCATTTTGTTTAGGAAAACATCTCTGTGGCTTTCCCAAACTCAAGAAGCTTGTCCTTCGCGACTGTTTGCTATGGAATTCGGGGGAATTTGGGATACCCCTCAAGTCCTTGGAAGTTCTGGAGCTCGACGACTGCTGCTTTGAGGTGATGAGCCAGAGTCTCTACCAAAAGATAGCCGAGTCCTGCATTAACCTGGAGGAGCTCATATTTTCCGGTGGCGACGCCAACTTCGAAGTGGTAGCCCAGCTGCCCAACCTGCAGCGCTGCACCCTTAAAACGTGGATAACCTCCAATGAGCTGAATATTGGATTCTTCATGCATCTGGCGCAGACTCATGGCAACAAGTTGACCCATCTGCATCTGTCCGGCCAGTTTGTGATCACCAACGAGCATGCCCGCTGTTTGGGTCTGCTAAGCTCCCTGAAGGAACTACGGTGGACCAACAACGATATCCTGGAGGATGATCACTTCAAGTTCTTCAACGATCTCAACCAGCTGGAACGATTTGGGATGGTTTGGTGTGGTCTGTTGGGGGACACGGGTATGATGCGATTGATCCGCAAGTGCCAAGAGCTGAAGACAATCGACTTGCAGAACTGTGACATGATCACCGATGAGTTTGTGATCAATGCCATCAGCTGCTGCTCCAAGAGTCCGGGACGGAACCTGGTGATTAATCTAAATCACATGAAGATCTCGCAGAATATTTTGGCGGTTAGTTCGAGGGAATATCTGTGTGTTATAGATTTTTAAAAAACTAAACCTCTTTCAGCACCCGGATTACATGTCTCCCTCGAATCACGTCAAGGTGAACTTTGTGAGGGATGATGACTAAAAGGAATTGCTAAGCAGTGGTTTAATTTTAAGCTTATTTTAAGTTGACTAACTCAAATAAAAATCCTCCATTCGATGGCCTCGAATTCCTGATATTTCAGCAATCGCTGCCACGAGACAATGGGATTCTCTCTTTTAGGACTGAGTCATGGTATAGTCGTCTGCCTGCCATAAGGAAGTGGCCACCAGCGACCACCGAAGTGATCAATATTTATGATCATGCTCACAATGCTCCATTACAGCAGCGATAATTGCGGACAAGCGTGTGTGCTCGCAAAAAAAACAAAAAATCGAAATCAAAACAATACGATATTCGATATAGTTCAGAATCCGCGATTCAATTCGATTCAAGCGAACGCCGGCAATAAATTTCGCATTCAATTGTTGCTCGATTGGAAGTGAACTTTGTGTTTGCTTTTCCAGTGGCCAATGATGTCTGTGTTAGCAGCAGGAAGCTGCTGTGGACCAGTCCAGATCATAGACCAGTTGGTTTGCACTGGGGGAAATTGCATTAAATTAAATACAAAGAAGATAGAACTACTTTGTAAAATTCTAAATTTTAATGATGCCTCAGAAAAATATTTAAAACTAAGTACAAATTTTAAGAGCTACTTTTTAAAACTACCAAGGAATTTCCTTCTTTACAGTTCGCATTTTTCTCTAATATTTTTGTGGCAGTGCTCTAAGATCAAACTCACCTGCGGCCAGTCTATATTGGTTAGTCATAGCGATACGTTTGCGTTTTATGTTTCAGCCTGACCTCGAGTGGCTCCTTAAATGGCTGTCGGCAGCAATCGCTTTGAGTCTCCTCCGATCGGTGCTCAGAGGGGGTTAAAGGGGCACCCAGACAAATGCCTTGACATGTTCAGGTGTCTGCCATGCTCTCTCGACTGCCTCACTGCCTGACTGCCTGACTAATTAGCGTACTTTAACTAGACCAGCAGCTAGCGGTGACATTTGGCGACCAGAGACCCAAAACCGGAGAGACATCTTCCGAGTGGCATCCATCCATCTCCTCAGAGGAGAGTTTGCATGAGTAGAGCAAATTAAGCAGAGGTTGAGATGCCATATCCCCCCGACCATTTATCCATTTTTCCATAGATACTATATACTCGAAGCGTGGCCAATCACGCCTGTGAATTATTTAAAAATCTCCGCTGGGCCGTCGTCTTATTTCATAAGAGAGAGACAAGCCTTAAAATTGTTACCCTGATGCCATAGAAATTCGTGTTGTCGTTGTTCGACGCCGTTACTGTTCGTAGCGTTCGGGGGCCTTGCGATTATGGGAAATGGCTTTTGCTTTGGCTTTGGCTCTGCTATCGCTTGGCACACACCTCTCGATGCGATGGATGAACTTTTAGTGTCGCTTAACGCCTGGGAAGAACCTCGAAAAGGGGCGGAATCTGGGGGTTTTTTATCTTAATGGCCTAATGGGAGTGAGTGGAAGTAAAAGGCAGACGATCGGAGGATCCAAGCGGCTTTTCTGGGAAAGAGTGTGGCAAATATGTAATGTCATAATACTGGCTTATATTGTCGTCAAACGAATTGGTTTCTTTCTAAGGAAGAATAAGGTAAGGTCAACTAAAAACTTGTTAAATCGAGTGTTTACTTTATTCATAATTAGGTTATCTTTTTGATTAATTATACTTGCAAATTATTTAACCGTTTTATAATAATTCCCCATATATGATGTTTAAGGATCTTCTTATAAATATAAATATTGATCGCATTGTTAAAACATCTATTTATTTATCGACCTTTGCCACAAATATCTATAGAGTAATACAAGCCATTAAATATGTATTTTATTAACAAGTTCTGTCACATTCACCTTTATTATTATAAGTATCTAACTTCAGTGCATGATTTCTATTATTTTATTTAAAAACCAATAATTGTCATGATATTAGATTTCTCCCCCTTTATTCGGCATTTGAAACAATCTTAACACGTTAACAAATCTCTTAATTTCGTTGGCTTTGGTGGAAAACATTTATATCCCCTCGCGGATACGAAATACATTTTTATGAGACACCCACGGACAGGCATGCGGTGAACGACCCACTTTGTTTTGAATTCGCAAATTATTTTGTGGCACGCCACATGCTGCAATAACAACACTAACGCGACTTGCCAACATTAATTTAATATTAAAATTACAATATTTTCGTTTCTCTGTCTGTTTTTGTGTTTAGTTTAGCTTCTTGGGGCAGATCCGAATGTGCCTCCATTTGATTCTCCGGGGATGTTTTCATGCACGATGTACCTCCAATGAGGATGATGATGCAAAAGTTAATTTGCAATGCGCGGTGCACACTCCTTGTTCTCCGGTGAACTTTTCGGGGGAGAAGCGATTGATTGGCACATTAGCAACAAATTGTTAGTACATCTTATTTAAGCCGTTTAATTAATTCCGCGCATTCTGACTAGTCGAATAATTTGGCAAAAAAAATTATACAATACAATAAAGTACAAAAAATGCAGACTTTGTGTCAATAAATCGAACTAAGAAATACTCTTAAGTACCTGAAAGTATTTTGTGTGTAGGACAATGTGTTAATGGATATATTTATAAGATTATTGATTTAAAAAACTTACAAATTAAAAAGTCTTAGACTTTGTAGATGATTTAATCGAATCAAATTTTAAAAATATTAAATTTACATTTGAGGCCTTTCTTTTTCTTTATGGAAACGTTCTTAGATTTTGGTAAAAAATCGAAGAAGTATCTTGAAATATATATTTTTAGTCAAAAAAAGAAAATTCCTATTGAATATGAATTTAATTGAAACTAAACTATAGTTTAGTTGTATAAAACTAAAAGAAGGTATCGTAACACTTGTATTAACTAAAACCCTTTGTGTTAGAGTACAATTCGAATTAAGAATCCAAGAAATATAAACCCAAAATGCGAGGAAAACAATCATTGGAGGCACACGAAGTGAGCTGGGCTTCCAGCTTCATCATCATCATTAACATCCACATCGTCATAATCATCTGTGGGCCTGCATCTCTGGCCAATTGCCAGTGGAAGACGTGCCTGGGCTTGCAAAGGTGCCCCGACTTGACTGGATCCATATATATATATAGTATGTTTGTATGTATATAATACTATGTCGGGGGGCAAACATAGAAGCTACCTTCAATTTGACAAAACGCGATTGCATGTTGCCTTTCCATTGCCGCTGACCAAGTTCTGTTCGGCGCTATCAATTGATACAAATCTATGCAGTTTTAGAATATAGAGACATAAAACATGGCCCACTCCGGCCAAACCAACCAACTGTTGCCACACTGAATGCCAATAAATAATACAGTGGAGCCCCTCAAATATATATATGTATATGTATGTATTCACTGTAGTATCTCTGCTCACCGACACAGAACATATCGGTCCTAGACAGGTCGAGGTCGCCTTTAGAGCGCCGCAGGTGAGAAAATGGCCAACAGAGCTACAGAGAGACAGAGAGAGAGAGGTCCAAAGATGCCACTTTGCTGCCTCCAAACATGCAACTGGCAACTGGCTGCCACTGCCGGAGACTTGGACACATGGACAGAAGAAGCATTGGAACTGTGAAGAAACCCATACCAAAAATTAGGATTGATCGTTGAAACACTAAGGTTGCTCTTTATTTATTTTATTAAAATCTGGTTATTAATCAACATTAATTAATTAATTAATTTTTTTGCCCACTAATTAATTGAAAGGTTAAAAAATAGAATAATTATAAAACATAACAATAAAGTATTGTTGAACTTATTTGTGAAGATAAATTAAGTTTAAAGCAATTAGTTATTGATAACAAATAATTCTAAATCTAATCTAATAAATAAGAAATATAATAAATAGATAAATTGTTAAAAATTAGTATGTTATGGTGCTTTTTATTGTTGTTATGCTGGTTTTTATTATTTGAGTTCAGTGTAGAATAATCTTCTTTACATTTTATAGTAGACAATTAGCGATGTCTGCGTTTGCTATTCAGGATACACAGGGATTATTTTTGGGGTATTAATAAAATGTTATAAATGTCTATAAATGAAATTTAAAAATCATGGTTTATCATTAATGAAGTATAGATTATTTTAAAGTTTTGCACAGTTTGCTAAATTTAATTTTGCAGCTCAAGTAAAATATAAAAAATATAAGAACTTTAATAGAACCGAAAAAAATGAAAGTTTAAGATTGTTTTTATATTATTATGAAGTAAAGAAAATATATTTTATTTATGCATAAATATTTACCTTTTTTTTGCAGTGCCGCGACATCTTCTTCCATCTTGGGAGCTGCGGCAATTGGAGCTGCCTGCTGCGGTTCTGTCTAGAACATCGTGTGCTCTTTATCACTGACAGATTGTGCTGGCCATTTAATTTATGGCGATTCCCACATGCAGCACCCAGTAGAGCATTGTTAGGAGTAGGAGAGATCTTGGTAACTGTGACACAGCATCGAATTGCCGCCGGCTCGAGTAATTCGACTCGAGTTATTTTGCCTGGACAGCAATGACAACCTTTAGAACACCATCATCCATCTGCATAAATCAATTGTTGACTGCGACGACTTACAAATGAGGCGGATATCTATGTTTAGCTGTGGTACCAATGCCACTTCCCTAATGCTAATTGCATGTGAACTGTCTCAATGTCAGGTGAATAAAGATGGGGATCTCTCGGATACCTCATTAATCAGTTTCGATTGCACGGATGTCAGTCAGCATTAGAGTTGATTCTTATAAAGAAACTTAGGTAATACCTTAAATTGGGATTTGGAATTTATGATATTTAAGATGTAGTTATTTACTTTAATTATTTTTATGTTTTAATTCCCTTTTAATACAATATTTTACATTGAAAGCCATTGTAAAAGCCCTTAAATATGATTACATTACCAATGAATACATTATTTTCATTTAATATTCTAAAAAGATTACTATATCGCTTCTTTGGAAGCTCTGAAAAGTATAAATAATTGAAAACACACACAGGAAATGTTTTAAAAAAGTAACACTATAAAAAGTAACAAATAATTGTTAAAATAATAATTCCATAAAATATTCAATTTTGGCTACTTCAAGACATTCTCTTTTCCATATTTACGCGTCATAACTATTTTTATAAGCCATAAACACATCGAAAAACTTAAATTTGCTTTAATTTATTCTTTCACTTACTGGTTTACCATTTTTAAAAATATCCTCATGCTATTTTTTCGCTCCACTCGACTTACCTTTGGCAATTAATGTCACGCTTACTTTTTATGGTCACTGCAAACTATTTTTGCTCAGAGAGAAAAGCTGGGAAAATACAAAATACAAACATGTACAAAAGGGAAAGCCTAGTGGCACGAGTCGTTATCCTTTGGCTATTTCCGTGCACTTTGGCTGCAATGGAGCGTACAGGGCACAGTAATGACGTCATGAGTGGGTGCTGTACCCAACCGCAACGAGTGACGTCAGACGAGAGAGAGATGACTAGTGTGACAACAGCGACGTCATCAAGTGAAGTGGTGGCTAAATTGAGGGGAAAACTCAGCCGCCGGCCGGTGTTTTTCCTCAGCTGCCGCTCTGGTCTGGCTATTTTCACCTGCTCGCTGCTCGTTGTACACCTGTACACACACACACACAGGTACACACACGTGGGCTCGCACACACACTATAATTTCATTCATTCATTCATGCCCGCCGTCTGCTGTCTCGCTTTGCTCCATTGCGCATGTCCTGCGCACAAAATTGATGACGTCTTTGTTTCGCCAATCGATTTCTGCCTCTGCTGCTGCCTCGGCTGTTTCCCCTGTGACGTCATTAGATGCGTGCCACCAGAAAAGGCAGTCAGCTATAAATAATGAACGCCAATTAACGCTGGAAATTGATCATTGGCAAAAAGTTAATTTGATGAGCGATGGACCGCAAACCGAAACCGGAACCTCCTTTCGAAGGATAATGAGATGCGGTGCTAATTAGATACAATTTTCCTAATAGATGGGTGTTTGTATAATATGTTTTGGTGTTTGGGGAAAACCTTTTCTGTAGAGAATTCAGAATGTGCATATATATACGCATATACTTTTTGCCAGAATTATTAGAAAAGCATAAGTTAATAAGTACATTTTTTACATCATAAATCTGTCCACTAATATATCTATTTAGCAACACATAAAATTTATTAAGAGTGAAACTAAAAGAATTTAAATTTAAATATTTTTATGATATCATTTACTCGGTTTTTCTGACTCTTTTTGACTCTGGTGTTAAGTTTTGTTTATATTTATAATAGAATAAAGCTTTTGAGAGGGAAATCTTTATTAACAAATGCTTTATATTTAAGGTTCTTTAAAATGTGATTTGGATTTAATTATTTCTTTGTTTAAATTTGTGGATTAAAACTTTTGTATGAGATCACATTATATCTCAAAGGGACACATTTCTATTTAACTTTAAGCACATTATCTGGTTTAATTCAATTTGGGCTTACTTTCTTCACACCCTGCTAAGGCCTCAGCAATTTCTATATAACTTATGGAGTATATACTTAATCTTATTACTAAATATTCTTGACCAGCCAAATAAACTTTCTAAACTTTGATAATAATTTCCTATTCATAAGAACTAAAACGATAGTAGGGGAATTAGGACCTAACCGCAGCACAAATCACTGTCATCATCCATAATTTAGAGCTGAATGGTTAGGTTAAGTAATTACAGGACGCGGCACACACAACCCAATCATTACGAGGGCCGTGTTCTATACTCCTCTGCCCATTTCCCAGATCCTCGTATTGATTTTACACGCATTATCCACTCGAACCACCCAAATGTGTGCACATACGTATATGATATATATGTGTGACGGATATATCTATAATTTTGGGCTTGTCCGCTGAGGTCAAAGACACACACGGCAAAAAGCCGGTAGTATCTGTGTTTTTCTCCCTTTGGAGAGTCCCACTCTCTGTGGGTTCTGTGTGTGACCGAGGTAGTGCCGACGTCATGTCGAGTCGCAGATACATTTTTATACATATATCCAAAGAGGGGGGCTGGAGCTGCGTCAGCTAATTCAATTCCATTGATAACACACAGCCGGCCGGAGATACCGGCGGAATATAGTTAATGACACCCAAATCCCAATACGCACGGTAGAAAAATACTAGCAGGAAGGTTAAATATGTGGAAAATATAGAATAATATTTTTCGTGTCTTTTAAAGATTTTAACTTTACTTTTTGGGTATTTACATAGGATAATTGTGATGAAACTTAGTAAAATATATATTTTATTTATAAATATTATTATTTTATACATTGTGTAATTATATTTCTTAAATATACTTGTTTATTTTCAGTGCAAAGACTGAAACGGAAAACACGGGACAAACAAAACACCAAAAGTGTTGCCTACTTAGGGGCGTGCGTGACGAAAATGCTAGGCAGCCACGCCAGGGAATTGCAGAGTGCAGGAGAGGGGAAATAGGGGGTGCTCCTCCAACCATGGCAACTTTCAGACGTGACGCGGTCAAGACGCAACGGAAGCAGACCATAAAATCAATGCCGCACTTCCGTTCGCCGCTTCTATCTCCTTCCGTTGCCTCCGGATTGCGGGATTGCGTGTCGATTGTTGCGTAGGGAACTCAATTCCAAGACAGTGGCAAGACCAGCGGGGGATTGGTTGAATGAAAGGAGGACTACTAAACGGAATGAAGGCGAATAAGCGGGTGGCAATGTATTCTCAAGGTCGTCGCTGTCAGGAATAAATGGGATAAGTTGTGCAGTTGCTCAGGGAAATGAGTTACGCTCGAGGAATCCTAAAAGACGAGGAGGAATTTAAAGACGAACCATCAAAATGAGTTTAAATTTGAATGGATTTCTCTATAATTTAAATAATTGTGAATAAATTAATAAATATATAAAATGATACACTTTCTATTAGGTAAATAAAAGTGTTAAAAATAAAATTAAATTATAAGATAGCTTGTCTTGAATATTTTCAATTTAAAATAATTGAATTATTTGTATATTAATTTAAAAATTAGCTATTTACCTAAGGATTCTATTAACCTCCTTTATTATATAATATATTTTGGTATTAACTTCAAACTCCCACGTTTTCTCTAGCCCCTAATCCTGTGCTCAGTATTAAGTCATATTTCAACATACATTTCATCACCGGCAGCTCACCTGTCTTTCCTGAATTCCTCTTTGAAATCTAGCCATAAAAATTTACCTGTGAGTCCGTAAATCATCTCCTTAACCATCGACTTAACCCACATAAAACCGCAAATGTGCATTGCTCCATTGGGTTTGTCTATATTTTTTTTTTCTGATGCCAGTGAGAGCGACTCATGCCAACTGGGCGTATACTTGATGATATTATGACATGTTGCCCCCCCCGCACTAAAAATGTTATTTAGGCAGAAAATAGCACAAAATTGCCACGGCAAAGGAATATACCTCTATATATTTATGTAAAGTTACAAATATTAATAGCTAAACGGAGTCAGAAACGGAGACCCAAAAAAATAATGGTAATAATGACAATAATTCGCTGCAAAATGCACCTGCAGGCTAAGCAGTCAGCGAAGTTTTCGTTTTTGGTTTCGTTTTCCTTTAAGTTTTCCTTTTTTTTTGTCTGTTGTTGTGTTGTGATTATTTAGTTGTTGTTGTTGTTGTTGTTAGTTAGCCCAGAGGAAGTCACCATTTTCTGGGCAAGGCGCACATCGAAAGTGCATTGGGTACAAAAAGGGTTGGCGAATCCCCAAATGCAATTTATGCAAATGAGCCAAGAGGCGCCGTTGCAAATGCAAAGTGCCGCATGCTAATTGAAATTTACAGGGAGTTTACGAGGAGGCCGGGGGTGCGAGGTAGGCGGCCCAAGAAAATCAAAGCCTAAATAGCAATCAAAAAGAGCAAAAATTCCTTAAATTAAACTCACGAACTGGCGGCATCGGCATCGGCGCAACGATGCGAAAATGATACATGCATTAAGGCCCAGTCGGTCGGCTTGGCTTGAGTTGTCTTGGCTTGGACTTGGCCAAAACGAAGCAAATTTGGCTCGGCACATTTAGAATATCATCGCAGTGCAACTACAAGTACAATAGCAACAATAAATAATAGACAAAAGGCACCCAGACAGAGACAGAGACAGAGACAGAGAGATAGAGAGAGACAAAAGCAAGGAGTGCCAAAAGTTGCCTTCGACTTCCACTGCGACTTCGACTTCGACTTTGGCTTGGCATGTCATGCTTAATACAGCCAATAAAACCGCCAACAACAAAAACAATACCCATCGAGACTCTTTGGCAGCAACAAAAACATCAGCGATAGCAGCAGCAGCAGCAGTTGCAGCAGTCGCAGCAGCAACAACAAACATCAGAGAGCAACTCCAACGCTAAGCTGTTTGCATGCACTTTTTGGGGCCACCAGCGGGTCAGCGAACAGCAGCAGCGGCACCACTAGCACCACTAGGTCCACCAATACCACCAGAAACGAACCACCTCCACCTCCATTGGGCCGCCAAAAAGGAACAGCAGCAAGAAGCAGCCGCCTCACAGCAGTGGTTCACTTGCAATATTGATTAAGGGAAAGCTATTTGTTTTCATGGGATTTGGGATAATAATGGGCTTGCAAATAAAATACATCTTCTTCAGATAATAAATTGGCTAAAATGTAAAATTTATTACATTATAAATTAAGTAGGAAGTAAATTAAGGCGAGGATTAACCATGTCTTACACATTTTAAGCTAAAAACGGAAAATATCTTAGTCGCTTTATAAAATAAATAGTTTTTAAAGAAAATAGAATAGAATAGAAAATTATAGAATTTTAAATATTTATTTAAATAATTTTTGCAAAGTATTAAGACTATTATTAAGACTATTATTATATGTATCTTCTTCCCCAAGAAAAGAACTAAAGGTTCTTCCCTTCAACCAATCCCTTGTAGACCCTAAAGCCTCATAATTTTAAACCCTTCCCAGCAACTTCAAACCACTGTGCTTTGGCGGCAGTACATGCATGGATTTGGTGCCTGCCACAGACCAGTTCCACTTGCGTCGCTCCCCAAAATCCAACTAATATATATGTACATGGGAAGCCACACCACAGCCGAGCATAGCACACTGCACCACTCACCACATTACACACACCGATCCCCCGGAGCCATGGCTGAAGTCAGGCCCCAAAGTCGGACTCGGTGCCGGAGCTAGAGCCGGACCCAGAGACCCGAGCCAAAAGCATTATGGGAAAAAATCTAGCCAAAACGAAAGGAAGAGCCACTGCGCCCAAAAAACTAAAGTCGGTGCCACTGCCTTCGCCTCTGTCGCTGCCTTACACAGACCAAAATTCAGTTAAATAATAGAGCTTAAAATTCGTTTACAAAGTATTAACAGTTGGTCATTATACATAAGGGATTTGTATTTTGATTTAAAGATATAATTAAATTTAGCTGGAATCTTCATTAAATGTTCTCTGATATTATATTTTATTGTATTTTCTTATTATAAAATGGTTACCTTAAAAAAAACATATATCTATATATTTTCTAGGGATATTATTTGGCATAATTAGCAGCGAAATTTCCACTTTTCCTGGCATCTTAACAGCTTAAAAAACACAAGCAGCTCTCAAGGAGTTTTGCTTTAAGATGTCTGGCTAAGAAGTAATATATGTTTATATTTTATTATTATTTTATTTAATTCCTTAATTTAATTTTTTATAATATTCTTTAAAGATTCTTCTAAAATAATATTATTGAATATTTCAACAGAGAACTGTTTTTAAACATCAATAACCAAATAATTTTAGTTAAAAACAATTTGTCTAAAAATTTTTAAACAAAGATTTTTCTCTTTGTGCAATCGACGTCGCTGTCGACGCAGCAGTCGGGGCGATCCAGCGATCTCACGTTTTGTCTGGGGCTTCCAGCTTGCTTGAGCTTGAGAGCTCGGCAGCTCCAGAGCCCGCGATCTCGGCTCGTACGCTAACAACAGTTAGAAAACGTGGCTTTGGAACCTGTCTAAAAATAGCCACAACGAATGCAACCGAACACACGAACCTGCGACGATCGGGTCCCAAGAAGAGCCGAATGAAATCGAATCTTGTGAGCCGACCTCACCTACTACTAAGACGCCGCCTCCAAAGACGAGTCTCCGAAGAGTCTCGGAACACGCGAAGAATCGGCTTCGTTTCGGGTTCCGAGCCTTGCGACTCTCACTCTCTGTGGCATCGACGCCGGCAGCGCAGCCTGCGTTGAGTCTTCGGGTTTAAATATATTATTTTTATTTCGCCGATCTTGGGAGAGAAGATCTCAACGGGCTTTTGGCATTATTTTCCTTGTTGTTGTTTACGAGCTGCAAACGCCGGTGTCAATGGTAAAGTGCATTAATATCCCCACTTTTCCGGCGGGAGAGAGAGAGCGGATGTGGGGGGCGGCGGGAAAATTTGGATCGTGTTATTGGTATATTGCCTAAATGATTTGTGGTGCAACTTATTTATATTTTCCACTTGATTTTTTATTTTAGTTGATAAACGGAGGATGAGGAAAGAGTGATCTTGTTTATGAAGTGCTGGGGTTGGCAGGATGACGGAAAAAGGGCCAACGAATTGGAAATTGGTTTGCTATGTTGTGTGAAATGGATTTGTCTTGGAGCGAGCTACAATTTTATTTTTGAAAAGGGGGGAAATGATGAACCTTGACGAAAACAAGGAAATATTATAAGTGTATATATTTTACTTTGAATTTTAAAGAATAAGCAGATTTTAGGTTTTAAGTAAATACATTATATAAAAGCGGACTAAAATATAATAAATAGAAATCTTAAATGTGATAAGATTCAAATACTTATTGAAATGAAGTAGATTTTGATAAATAGTCCTTGGACGGACTAATTCCCATTGAAAATAGATTTTTTCAAATTTAAAAATTATTTGCAGAACAGTTTTTGCTAAAAACAAATAACTTCTTCTTTTCCTCCGCTTATTAAAGAGTTTCAGAGAATTTCAATGCAATATAAAATATATTTTTCTTAATTAGCTTGCTAAAATAATTATCCTCCCCCTGAGCTATTTTAATTTGTATGTTACTTGGCAATGTCTAACCATAGGAAGTCCTTTTCATTAGAACAATTCAATTTTGTTGTCTCTTGTTTTATTATCCTGGAAATTCCTGAACGCCTTTGCAACATGGAAAAGTTTTGTGCCAGCCAGATTCAAGCCCACTCGCACACGTGGGTTTTTAGTCAAATAAACATATTCCCCGGAAATCTGGTGTATATTTCCGCGAATATCACCCACACACAATGGACCAAGTCCTGCGCCCTCTGTGAAATGATATGCAAAGGAAAGCCCACACACACATACACACCGCAGAGACTGGGCTGGGAAATTATGTGGGAAAAGTGGGTGGCGATGGGTGAGAGGTGGAAGGGGGATAAATTCTGGGCAGGTGAAACGAGAACAACCATCAATCTCGGTAGAGCGACAAAGAGAGATGGCCAATGTCTGCTTTATGACGCACATAATTTCCGTTTTCGCTTTTCCTTCTGCTTCGCGTGAGAACTGTCCCACTGCACTGCTTTTCCGAGACAGCAGCACGGGGGGGATTTTCCGGCGCAGGCGCTCTGCCAGCGACGTCATCGATTTTCCTCGCACGAGCTGCGCTTAGTTGTTGTTGCTGCTGCCGCTGCTGCTGGTGCTGCTGCTGCTGCTGCTGCGCTGTTACCATGGCTGCAATGACGTAATAGCCAGGCCGCAAAGGTAGGTCGTGTCACTCTCACTGGCTCACACTTGCTCTCTCTCGCAAACACAAACAAAACCGTCAAAAAAAATACGAAAAGCGAGAGCGCAGCAGCTGCGACGCAGACTGAGGCGAAGGCAGCGCTGCTTTGGCGTTGAATATAGTCGCGTGTAACCGTAAAGATAAGTTCAGTCGCGTCACAGACGCCGCATTGTTAACAACTTTTAGCCACACAGCCACGGCTCAGCCAGCGGAAAACCATAAATCGAAAATCCAGAGAATCTATTCTGCGGAAGTTCAGAAATTTCTAATTTTTTCGCAACAAAACCAAGAACATCTTCTTATAAACCTACGGAAAAACCCACACAAAATCTGTTCGCGTTCAGTATTAAACAAAAAAGAAAAGAAAACCCTCTCTATTGACACTCGAAAGTTAAACAATTGCAACAAGTAGTTGTTGTTCTATGCGGAAACGGAAGCCGGTTGACAACGCGGCGTATGTGTAATAATTGAACAACGCTGCGTATACTTAATATTTCAGTTTAAAGTGCGCGCTTAACAAGCTGATACCTTTTCAACATTAAACATTAAACATTTTGAAAGAGAGAAGATACATATTTTTTGTAGCAACAAACATTTTGGAAGGATTTTATTGAAAAAGAAAGTGTAACTAAAGGAAAAGATTTTCATTTAGCACGTGCTGTTAAAGAACAATAATTTTGATTCGTGATTCTTTGTGTGTGTGCGCGTAAGTGTAAGCAACGTCCTTGTGCCTCCTACTACTACTACTACTACTACTACCTACATACATATATAAATACATGTCTACATATAACCGAGCTATATACTATAACGTGCGTAAGTCATTACGTCGCCAGTTTGGCTTACATCGTCACTGGCTCACTGCGCAAACGCCGAAAAAGTAATCAACAAAAAAAAAAGGAAAGAAAAAGGAAACTGACTTTCAGCAAGTTCAAGTCTAAGGACAAACAACAACAGCTGTGGCAAGGACAAGGCGCAATGAAGCCCGATTATAACTATAACTATAGCCAGCAAAGGAAAGCCAAGAACTTGAAGAACCACCAGCATTAAGAAGGGAAAGTCGGAAAACTCTGACCGCCGTGCTGGATCACAAGCGCCGCTCAGGGCGCCGAACAGGTGTGCCCCCCTAGATACTATATATCTACATATATCTGTTGTGTTGTATATCTGTGCTCTTCTGTGTGATATTGTGTGTCATTTTTGGGCATTTTGGGAAGATCATAGTAGTATATAATGCGCGATCGGCTTGCCTCGCTGATTGTGGTGAAGCAAGAAGGCGGCAGCAATCGTATTGGCAGTCATCATCAGCCGGCCATTAAGTGCGAGGCCTCACTGTACGAGGGCAGCCTGTATCACGAGATTAACAATAATTCCTGCTACCGGCAGAATCTGAACACCAACAATCAGTCACAGCAGCAACACGCACAGCAGCAACACTTACAGCAGCAGCAGCAACAGTCGCAGCATCATCCTCAGCAGCTGCAACACCTATTGCCACCACCCTTGCCGCCCCTGATATATCCCTGCCGCAATCTCTTTCCCGACGGCTGCGATATCACTCACCTGGCCTGCTGCAGCTCATCCTCCAGCTCATCCATCTCCTCCACCTGCTCCACCACAAACTCCTCCCCATCTTCCTCCTCCTGCACCTGCAACAACAGCCACTTTTTTGCCAATGGAAACACGTGTATGTACCTTTTATGTTTTTATACATTTATTTCATTTTTTGTTTAAGTTTTCCGGTGATGGGTTTTCCTTAGCGTTTCTTTCTAACTCGCTAATCGCACACGCGGCGTATACGCAATATGAGGCGCCCATTGCCAAATCGCTCAAGAAGCGCCGGCATTCCGCTAACTGTTTGCTCAATCCGCCTGAGGGCAGGCCAAAACAAAAAGGTAGAGAAATATGCAAAAAAAAAAAAAACAAAAAACAAAATAGCCGAAAACAAGATAAACATAAAAAGGGGGCGTGACTGCGGGGGTTAGACAACGCACAATGACGACATAAATTTGCATGAAAAGTGCTCAAAGTGCATCATAAAAATGGTGAAAATATTGAACAAATAGTAAAAAATACGAGTGCAGTCGAAGATAGTTGTGGTCAAAATAATAGTGGCAGGAATTTTGATGAAGGTTTTGATTGAAAAAAGGAACAGGAAATAAGGTTAATATTAAAGGAGAAAAATAAGTTAAAAAATAAAATATACCAAAACAGAATAGAAAAGGTTTTCAACTTTTTTTTAACGAATAAATAATAAGAAATTTACTAAATACAAAAATAAATTATAGAGTGCAAGACCCCTTTGAGCCTAAATATTTTGGTTAATTTTAAATTTCTTTGGTGTAGAGATATAATTCTTTAAAAAGTTATTACTTAGTTACACATTAAACCCTAAAATCAAGCTTTATTCACTGTTTATTTCTTCCTTTAATGGTTATATCTGTTATTTAGACACAATGTATATGTGTTTGGGTGCCTTTGGCTATGTGTGCCTGTGTGCGTATAGATTTTCCTCTTCAGCTCGTCCCATTTTTCTGCGGTGCTGTGTTGTACACATGTTTACCAGCGTCAGCAAAGCGTCGCAGTGGCAGCAGACGGCAGCGGACGCAGCCTGACGCAAAATGATTTATAAGCTGCACAATAAACACACAGCAAACACCCATACACCGAAGGACAGGGGGTCCGCACACACAGACACAAGGCTGGGCGAGGGATAGCCAGCAATGCATTTTTATTAATAACCAGAGAAGAACCAAATAAAAACATCATCGAATGCACAAGGCGAAATGATACCCTCATTATTATATTTATATATATTTATTAAATATAATTAGGTAAAAATTATAAAATAGTTATAGTTATTTATGATTAGGTTGAAAAATATATTTACATTTAAAAGAATTGTAACTCACAGATTCTTTTTAATAAAATATCTATAAAATATGTCTTAGAACTCTTTCAAACCAAAGAAGTTCTTCTTTTTTAAGGTTCTTTACTTTCCTTCACATTTAATATATTTAAATATATTATAAAAAGTTATCTTTAGCGGAAAGTAACAATAGATTTATTTGAAAATAGATTTCCAGTTCTGTTCTCTGTGTAAAGTGCAAACATTTGGAAGAAGATCGATGGCGGCAGTGACATAGCCGCCAGCTTTCTGTGTACTTTGCGCAGGTGAGTGGGCGTTTGTTAGTGGTTAGTTCTGCAGGGGAAGGGGGAGGGAGTGGTAGACAGGTGCACGGTTGAACTGGTAAGCGGGGGAGAGGCACTCGCTGCATTGCAGTATCCGTTTTATTGAGCCCACTTAATCGCCTCTGGTGTGGCGCTGCAACGGCTTGAAAGGCTTTGCCAATTCATTTGCTTTGGCCAAAATCGGTTACCCACTGCTGTTAGCCGCTTCTTTAAGCGTCTAGGCGGTTAGGCCCATTAAGTGTTTTCCAGCATTCAATACGGTGCGGTTAGATTTGATTTAAAGTCGTGTCTCAGCCTTAACCTTACGGATATTTGATATTTTTTAAATAACCAAGAAACCAAACTCCAATTTTTAAATACTTAATTATCCGAGAGTGAAATAAAAGTCAAGAAATTAAAATTAAATTACTTAAAGTCTTCTTAAAATGTGTATAAATGTTATACATAAACAAAGCAAGTTATTCGCATCGATAGCAACTAATTAAATTTAAAATTAATTCTCTGTGCACATCACAAGACTATTAGCTGTGGCAAAAACTGAGATCTCTATTTATAAGTACGCCATATATCGTGATAATGGCTATAGGCGCCAAAAAGTGTCCGACAGCGAATGACAGAGCAGAGCAAAACAAATTGGCGAAGAACCGCTGACCAGGTGAGGTGTCCCAATGGTTGATATATATATGAACATATAGGTACAGGGATTGGGGGAAAAGGGTCAGTCACAGTCCCAATCTCATGACGCCAGCGGGGCCATGAAATCGGCCAGTTTAACGGATTACAAGCGGCACACAATTTGCACAGTATTTTCCGAGGCACGAGTGCAGGAAACGTCATCGAAAATGAAAATTGTAAACTGCCAGTGCGATGACGAAATAGTCTTTTGGGGATGGCGCTCTCTTTGCGTCAGCTGCATCTCTATATTTCTTTTTTATATAATATATAAATATATTTGTATATCATAATCGGATCGGAATAAGTTCTGTGGCAATAGTTTTTCTTTTCTTATAGTTTTGTTTTTGGCCTGGCCACGTGCTGATGACGTCGTTTGGATGCTGCGGATGAGTTGGCTAAATGTGTATTTTTTGAAAACAATTACGAGTCATCAGCCTTTGGTTTTTGGTTTATTTTCCTGCTTTTACGAGTGTTTCTATATGTTGTTGGGTTTTTGCTTTTATTTTCATTTCATATTCACTGCAGGGCGTGTGAAAATATTGTTTCTTTTCTCTCACAATTTGCTTTGATTGCCCATACGCCCCGTTCAACATGGCAACATCTCCTGGGCGTAGCCAATTGCATTTCAACATGGCCCAAAGCGAATATAAAACGATTGCCTTGGCAACACAGTAAAACAAAGTGTATAAATGAGGATTAAGATGATTAGTTTTTCTATAAATTCAGATCAAATATTAATCTGCAGATTTTACTTACACAGATTAAACTTAAAGAAATATATTGCTGTTTGGTAATCAAGTTCAGGAAATATTAAGCTTTAATGTAATATTAACTTGAGGGTTTCCTGGAAATAATATATTCATTTATTCATTAGATTGTATTTTTTCCAGTGCCCTTATATAGTTGTTCGATGCAAGTGTGGTTTTTTGATAAACCTCCCTGGACAAAGATCTCCATGAACTTCGCTTCCCTCTCTGATTAACCCCAACCCAAATGAGCTTGATAAATGATGCAAAATATATAGTATTCGAAAAAAAAAACACCTCACATATCTATGACACCCGAAAAAATAGAAAAAAGCTACTACTTCATTGTATAGTTATTCACGATCCGTCGTGCGTTGTGAGTTATCTCTGCGGCAGCTGTCGGGATGGCCATTGTTGATTGTTGCCTCTGTTGGCCATTGCTCATTCAGATACCCCGAAGAAACCCAAACCCGCGGAGCAACTCCATTGCGGAGAGAGGAGACCAAGACCAAGACCAGTAGTCGCCTGCCTAGAGTTGCGTTTTTGTATTTATCTATTTTTTTTTTTTACATTTTGTACATATATTCGGGTATTTACCATGATGTTTAGAGCCCGCGGCGCAGGTGTACCAAAAGGCGTTAGCTTTGTAGCCTACTAACATGGTTAGAGGAGGATTTCAGCATTTTTGCATGTCTTAAAGTTCTACGATCTTCGGAGCCATGTTTAATGCCCAATTTGATGGACATTTAGTTCTGCTAATTTGAGGGTTTGAGCTACCAGAAAAAGACAAGAATATTAGAGCTGAAAGTTTATCATTGGAGTTGTGAAAAAGTAAAAGGAATTATTGTCTATAAAAATTTAAATAAAATAAGGAAGAAAATGTTTTTTGAAGCAGCCTACTTAATTCCACAAATTTAAAGGCTTATTAATATGACTCTTAAAAAGATTTTAGTACTTTAGCCTAAGTAATTATTAAATCAATTAAGCTGTCATAAATCTAAGATAAAACCTTTCCAAATACTTCTTAGCTCTCTGTGCGAGGGATTGTGGGATTATCATCCCAATATTTAAACCAACTCCAACCTATCTCAACTATTTCGTCTGGCACTTTGGCTGTCCATTTTCGCACTACGCGAATGAGTAAAAACCACAAGAGTGAATTTGTTAATTTGTGTGTTTCGAGGTGGTTTTTGTTTTGTTTTGTTTTGTTTTGGGATCTCTATTTTTTTATATACATAGTTGCCAGTTGGGATGAGGCAGAGGCAGGCCCGAGTCAGATGGACAGATGGATTGGAAACTCTCGATATTAGCGTCTCATGGGGACTGTGATCTGCGACTGCTTAATTATTTGCGTTGATTTATGCGAATTTTATAACGAAATGCAGGGGCGCCCGGTGGCAGGGGAGTATCCATTATTGTCTTGATCGCTGATCGATTGCCGATGGCCGATGGCCAGAGACATCAACGAGCCACAGGCCAGAGACCGTAGATCGTAGACCGTAGACTGTGGCCCATAGACCAGCATTAGTTCCAGTTCCCCCTCGTTTGGGTTATCAAGAAATCAAAAGAAACACAAATCTGGCGGATAATAAAAGCGCTGCAAATGGGCAACCCACCTCAATTACGTAATAATTATAGTTTGTCTGGATTAATTGTATTTATTATATTGATTGTGTGAGAGCGAGCGTGTTTCGTTATTAATTGCCGGCAGGCCGTCTTCGAGTCGTTCAATGCGCTTTTCAATTGGTTCACACGATGCCAAAATAAAAAGCCCAAAATAAATACGGAAAGCGTAAATTCCTATCATTCATCCCCCCCTTCCCGCTCTCTTCTGCATTGCTAAAATAATTTCTAAATTCGTCTGTTTTATTTTTAATTTAAACAATTGCCGCGTAATTAGCCAGCTTCGATTTATATCCCAGCCTCAGGCTCTTCCTTCTCGATCCCTAACGGACTGTTCAATATCCAAACGGGAATAGAACTTGTCCCCGGGTCGTTGAAATTATTTCAAGTGGTTTTTAATTCCGCATAGTTGGCTCTTAGTTTTCGGTATTTAATGGGTAACAAATATATTAGCGACGAGGAAGCCATTCCAGTTTTATCCAAGTAAAACTCGATTTCGTTTAAAATAACTATGAATAGTTTCAAGTGTTGATATATTTATTGCATTTTGTTCATTTGATTCCAATAAATTACTTATGATTTATCTGATAGATTTTTAAATAAAGATTTAAATCATTTGTAGTCTTGAGATAAAAAAACTAATAAAAAGGAAAGATATATTGCAATGCCAGAATGATTAGAAATGACTTAATAACTTCATAACTTATTATTATAATAGAAGGGAAAAATGCAGAGAACTGCTTAGATATAACACCTAAAGACAATCTCGACTGATCCGGTCTATTTTCATTATTTTTTATGTTTAATAGAAGACAATCTCGACTGATCCCGTCTATTTTCATTATTTTTTATGTTTAATAGGTACCTTTAATTCGTTTCCCTTGTCTTTCTCTCAACATTCCTTCGCCACGTTTGTTTTGATTTCGATTTCTATGCAATTCCTTTCCCTTCGAGTGCAATGTCCACTAATCACGAGGCGTTGGGGATGCGGATGTCACACCGGTGGCATGCAAAAAGAACGTGAAGCCAAGTCGGTGTCATCAGCACCATCACATTGATGGCACCACTCCGCCACACCGCCGTCATCATTATCATCTGCTGATCGGCGGCATGGGAATGCAAAGGCGTTCGAGGCGTCGCCAGAGTTCATCCAACATCGGACAGCCGGACAGGTTTTCCTTAGATGTTTTTCCCCTGTTTTCCCTGCCCCTGTATTTTCGGTTACTTTGTTGGTTGTTGGTCAATTTCGGACTGGCAGGCTGCTGCTGTTGTTGCTGCTGCTGCTGCTGCTGCTGCTGCTAGCGGCGGCTCTCGCATATGTAAACCTTAATTTGAAACTGATTGGATTGCCTGGCCGATGGCCTCTTGTTGTTGTTGCCTTGTTTTTCTTTTTTTCACATATTTATAATTTTTTTTTTGGTTGTGAATTTTTGGTTATTTCTTAATTTTGCCATGCACTTGATGAGCTCGATGGCTTTGATTTGATTTTTGAGGTTTTTGGCAGTTGGCAGTTGGATTGCCTTGAGTCTGTCGATCTTCATGAGAATATAACGTAGAGTTGCAAGTTAAAAATTATAACAAGACATATATTTTAATACTGTGGTTAATATTTATTAAATATTGTAACCATAAATATAGCTGTAATTCCAATAAAACGCTTGTAATCCACCTGCCACCTTTGGCTTCTTCTCCCAATTCAAATGGTAAATGCTGTAATTAAATGCAACAAATGCATTGCACAACACACACACTCTTAACAAATTTCTGCAAGGACAGGCCAGGCAATAAATTCCAATCAAAACAAGAAAATACCAAAAACACGTTAAGAATTATAACCAAAAGGAAAATCAGGCATCATCATAGTGGAATCAAAAAGAAGACAACAAATACAAGCAAACATTAAGCATTTAATGTGTCGTATGAGAAACCAAGAAAATTTATTGTCCATAATGTTTGCTTGGTTAATTTTATTATTTTAATTATTTGCCTCTTGGATTTCCTATGCGGCGGCATCGCCATCGCCTTGACGAATGTGTTCGCACTGCAATGTTGTGAAAATGAAAAAAAAGATGCTGCAGTTAACAAGTTTTTCCGAAAAAAAAACAAATCCCCGCAGTTCTCCCTCAATTGTGCGTGTATCTTTTTGGTTTTGAAATCGAATAAAAATTGTTTGCTAATAGTTAGGCGGTTTGCTGTTGTCTGTTGTCAAGCTAGAAGATTCGTCTTTCTGCCCGGCCAGTTCTTGTCTTAAAGGAAAATCCGCCAACGGCAAACAGTTTGCTTAAAAAAATAAACACACACACACAGACTAAAAAATTGAGAAAAATAACGACTTTACAACAACGTGATGTACAATTTGTTGTTGCCGTCTGCCTAAGTAAGGCTTTAATTTGAAAGATTTTTCTGTTTTTACTCTTCAATTTACATTGGGTTTCGTCGAATTGGGAAACCATTTTAATGGGGTATATTTTATGGTAATTACGCTAGGAAAATCTTCAAGGATATAACTTATTTAATGGCTCTGAAATAAAGATTGGTAACTCGTTTATCTTGAATTAAATAAAATAACCAATAGGTTTAATTCAATATCATATTTCAGTTAATATAAACAAGTATGCCGAAAAGGTTTATTTTTAAATGCTTGATGTAAAGGGTATCTCTATAATTCAACCATTTTCCTCCTCAAGTTTCCATGTTTTCTTTGGGTTACATTGTCAATTGGCTTGTTTATTTCATGTTTTGGCGCGTAACTTGTTTGCTTGCGTGTTGTTGTCGTTGTCGCACTTGAAGTCTGGAGCTTGAAGTTTGAAGATGCGTTGAGAAGAAGCCGAGATTGCGGCGATTTCGTTGATTGGCAGACAGACAGGCCCACAGCAAGTCAGACCAGACTGAGAAGTCTGTCGAGGTGTTCAAGAAAGCCAAATTAAACTATGCGAAGCTGAGGAACTTTTGCCTCAAGTTAGCTTTCTTATTTTCAGAGCATACAGATTAGAAATAAATATATAAATAATATTATATAATCGACTGAAAAACAAATTTTTACAGTACAAACTTTTTTATTTAAATTTAAATCCTAAGCATTAAATCTCGAATGCGCAGAAAAACTCCATCGTAACAATTAGAAAGGTCGAAGAATACCCTTGCACCCTGGTATGGCTGGTATCAAAAATTAATGTTCATTGCTAAAGTTGAGCCCGAAAAAAGCAGAAACTGAAACTAAAACTTTGCAGCGTGGCAAAACAACGCCCTTTTGGTCGTAACTATTTATAAACTGCCTCCTTTTTTGCGCTCACTGCAGGGACAGAAGCAGAAGAAGCAGAGCTCACGTGCAAAAATAAAACCGAGCTGGGAAAAAATCGAAGAATCTCCCCTGCAAGCCTCCCCAAGCCTCCGCCAAGCCTCAAGCCCGCAGGCAGCTTTTCACGACCCACTCTTGATGGCGTAATCATTACGAACACAGATAGGGGAGTGTGCACAACACACAAACAATTGGGTATACACGGCCGGGAGATACACCCCCTGAAAGTCCTCTGTGACGTCATTGTGGAAAAGCGCTAGGTCGGGGTCGTCACTATCTCTGATTTCGTTGCTCTCTCTCTTTTTCTCTCTCTCTCTCTCTCTGCGTCTTTTGGCTTTTCATCAGCTGGGAATAAAGAGGCACCACCCCCTTAGTTCGCCCGGAGAGTGCCTCACGACTCTCACGTGGCCCTCAAGGTCGTTTGGGTGTTCGCTCTCCTTCTTTTCACTTTTCTTTTTCCTTTTTTTCGGGGAGTTTTTCGATGATTTCACACTTGTAGATACCGCCAGGACTTGGTTACACTTACACATAACACACGCCTCCTTTTCGCTCACAACTCTGGGCTTGTTTTTCTTTTTATGGATGGCACTGTATGGCAGCAAGGACCTTGAGAGTCGTGTTTGGAATTTAATGAAGGAAATTTAAGGAATTTTAGGAAAAAACTGAAGATGAGGCAGAAAAGAAGATATCCTTAAGGGAAAATATCTTAAAGTCTTAATTTAAGACAATGCTAAGAAATTTATTCATTTAAAGTTAGAAGAAACCTTAAAACATAATGATAAAATCATTATTAATAAATAATAAATATCAAATTAACTCGAATCAGCTTGCAAACACAATTTTTCCCATGATAAAACCAAAACAATAAATATTTTATGAGCGCGCAGCCTAGGTCCAAGCCCATAACTCATAAATTAATCCAAGAAAAGCCAACCTCTATTAGAGGGAAATGCGTCAAAGAACTGACTGCCCAACTCTAACCATTCCTTTTTCTTGGGACATGCAACATAAGCAATAAGTGAACACAAAACAGACATGCAATTAAAGAAACCAAACGCAAGAAACAACAAAAACAAAGTAGCTCCGACTTGGGGGGCTCGTGCCAGAGTCATATAATTAAAGGCCTCGAAACACACTCCGGAGTTAACACAAATCACAGCCAGACCATGCCAACAGATATATAGTATATGTGGCATATATACCACATTCTATATACACACAGATATGGTTATGTGTGGCACGCACTTGAAACTGATGACGTCCTTGGCTTTGGACTGCTGCACTCCGCGACTCGGGGTTCACAGCGGATCGATAAAGCCACGCAGGACTATTCGTGGCGAAAAAAACGGCTGTTGCCAAGCCCCAAATAGAACTGGTGACGTCAAGACGGAAGCGAGACGGATGCATGCATGAGTTACTCAGTCGTCCCACTCTGCGTATGCGTAATATTGAGTATACGCCATGTGGGAGAACCTCTTGGGGGAATACATGTGGCTAATGACCAAAGTTGCAGTCCTGCAATTACAGGAGCAATTAAACTAAGCCAAGTTAGTTGGATTGGTTGGATTGGTAAATAAAAATTCCAACCTGAGACTAAATCTAAATAATTCTCTTTTGATAACGAAAATAATTAATAAACTCATCAGAAATCAATTACAATATGAATTAAATAATAAAAGTGAAAATAGTATTTTCAAAATACAAATAATAATAAAAATATATAGCTCTGATATTTAATATTAGAAGGCGGAAGTTTGGATTTAAATTTCCCTCACACTGTTCCACTCTGCGTATACACAATATCAAGTATACGCCGTGTGGGTACAACAAACTTTTGTCCCACAATTAAATGGCCAATTAAACGGACCGTGAAGATCTATTCGATGTCAGCATACAGTAGCCCAAGTGCCTGGCAATTAGAAGTCACAAAAAATAAGAAATAAAATAAAATAAAATAAGAAACTCTCCGGTGAGCTGCAAGCTCGAAGATGCCATCGCAATCAGCCGCATCAAGATTGGCTTAATTGAAGCAGCGACAGCCACAGCGAGCGTGTCTCATTACCAAGTCAAACACAGGCAGAGTTTTGGCTAAGAGACGCAGACCGAAGACTGAGACGGAGTTTCGGCTATAAAGAGAGAGAGGGAGCAATGTGACAAGATTGTCAAATAGCCGGCAGCAGTGACATCAAGCACAACATCGATGCAAAACGCGTTCCTCAATCATTTGTATCACAAACACAGCACACAGACTCTGTGTATATTTGGGCTATAAAATACTTCTTTAAATTTCCATAATTTTTGCCTTAGCCGGTTTTTGCATTTTTTTTTTTTTTAAACAGACGTCGGTTTTTGTATTTTTTGGACGAACGTGCCATAAATTCGCTGCTCAAATTCAGAACATTGCAATTAAAATAACGGATCAGCGGCCAAAGAGAGTTGGCTAACAACAACAACACACAAAAATGTGTATATTTTGTATTCAAACTAATCTGCATTCTTCCCTCCCACTTGGCAGCTTCATAATTTCGAAATTATAATCAGAAAAATATGAAAAAAAGAGCCAGCAAACTTGTATCTTTGGCTTGACTTCATAAATTTCTGTGCGCATTTCCTGACCAAGCTAAAAAAAGGTTTAAAAACAAAAATACAGACAGACAGATGCTGATTCAAACTCTGAGCGCTGACCTTGAGAAATTATTAGCTGCTCTGCTTATAAAATTAGAATACGAAAAGAGAATTCGGTTTTACTTTTATTTTCACCCCGTTGATGTTCTTTATGATTTCAGCTTTTGCATTTTGAGCTTTCGCTATTGTGATTGAAATGAGCTGCTGATCAGATAGGTTTCCACAGAGACATGCAACCTGCAGCTGGAATATAACAAGTTTTTTTATAATATTAAATTGTTATATATGACCAAAGAATTCTTTTATGATCGCTAGTGGCTGGTTTTTTCTCTTTTTGGCCATGTCAGGGGCATAACAAATGAGAAATTTGTGATAAATGCAATTATAAATGAATCGATTAGCAGAGAACATGTCGACGGGGGGGCTGTTCTAAAAGATTGCCAAGTGATTAGAACTGAATGAGAATCTTGCATATAAATTAAACATAGTAGGAGAAATAACATGACAGAAAGAAAAGAATATAAATTTAAAATGCATCATTTAAGATACTTTCTAAGCCTTAAGATTAAATATAAAATAACTGAAGCTTAACAAATGCAAATTCTTTTGTCTGAAAGGCTTTTACAATTAATTAAACTCTAGTTAAATTCTTTACATATATTTTTTTTTGTATCAACCTCACCTGGCAAGCCCCAAAGATTTGCATTTTTTAGACATTATGAGTATTACAATCTGATCTTCGCACCTTACCCAGAACAGGATCTAAAAATGGTGAGATTTTTTTTTATATTTTATTCTGCGGCACCTCCCAAGCGTAATCTCCGCCGCCACCATTAAGCGGCTAATTTATGCGCTACTAAGAGAATACATTAAGTCACTCTTCCCGATGACTCTCCACGATCTGTATTTGTATCTTCGGTTTTATGATCCTCGCTGCCCATTCAATGTCTGGGCTAACTGTTTGGTGCATCATAAAAATGTTTAATTAATTTTTGTTATATTCATCATAATATCTGCTTTAATGAGTTGCTTTTAGCAACAAATTAACACGGCGCGACGCGTTGCTTATTTGAGTAACCAAAAAAATTGACTTTATTCGTGTTTATTTATTTTGTGTTTTAATTCTATGCAGTTCAGCAGGGAAATGCTCTTGTAGAAAGTTTGTATATAATGATATTTGCAAGGTATTTACAGTATTTATTTTATTTTAAAAACAATGACAGAGAAAAAGGAATTTTTCTACAAAATAAACCTTTCCCTATTTATAAACTCAACTTCCCACCATTTAAATCTTAAACTTCAATTTAAACTATATAAATATAATCAACGGTTTCTATGCTATTGTTCAGCCTGCCAGGCTCTTACATGTTAGCTATTTCGATGCACTTCCCTTTCTTCAAAAATCCCCTCTTAGCTCTGAGCTCCTGGCCTAGTCTTTAATCTGAATGCCCGCATTGTGTTCCAGTTACCTGATGCGGCGCCCACCATCATCTCCATCTCCATCTCCATTTAAGCTCCAGCACTGGGAGACCCCATCGACGCCATCGTGATTGCGAAACTAAGCCATAAGCCGGGGCCAAGCCGTGCTCCAAGCGGACTCTGGCCTTGAAAATCTAATATTCTCATTCTCATATACTCAATTAAAGCCGCTGCCAGTTTTAAAAAGAAGTAGAAAAAAAACGGCGCTTAGTAGTTACATTTTGCAGATGCTTAAAAGCCGTCAACGAACTCGATTGCGATGTGCCAGACAGCAAATAAAATTTAGCTAGAGTCAAACATATATATCCAGTATATATATATATATATATATATATTCTGTGCATCTGTGAGCGACTTGAAAGTTCTCAGACTTCGACTGACCATGTGTGAATCTGCAGTTGCGGATTTGACTGCATCTTGTTTTTTATTTTATTTTATTTTTTTATTTGTTTTTATGAAGAAGCCTTCACTTTTGTGGTCAGCTGGTATTCCCCCGGGCTTTTGTATTCTCGGAGCACACACTCCGTTCATCTTCGACAGCTGGGAACATATTTCGTTCAATTAACACATTTATTTATTTTGCAATCGATTTAATTAACTCTCTTCAGTGTCCATTTGGGGCCTAAATACAGGTTCTTGGCATAAGTTATGGCACTATTAAATTCCGACTGGCGACAAATCAGCGCATTCAGAATGCAGAGCAAAGCCCATTAATCGATAAGCGATATGACAGTTATGTATTAGGAGCTGATAAAACTGAATTAATTATTATTTTTCAAATTTAAAATAAAATTTAATATAAATTATATTAATAGGAGAACTCCTGGAGCATAAGTAGGACCATATTTTGAAACCATGATCATTTTTGATGAGTAATAGTTATTCTACATATTCTAATTAGTATATTAAATTAGTTAATTTAGTTAAATTTGTTATCCAATGACTGCTCCCTGGCAAACACTTCCACATCCTGTGAGCCACTGTCAAGCTGAAGCCTTGAACCACAAAAACAGATCAGAAATTGGTAACAAGCGAAGCCAACCATGTTAACCAGGCGCTGGTTCAGAGTAATGCAAATAAAAAGACAAAGGCTAAGACAAATAGCAGATCCGAAACGCGCCCAGTTTCGGCTTTTCGATATTCAATTTGTTTGGACCTCTTGGCTTTTGGGGGCTCTCGGGGCGCTCTGACTTGCCCAGTTAACTGTTAACGGTCTAAACGGCCTGGCTCGATCGCAATTGGATAATGAATGATGCTTTGAACTGTGGCAAATTCTTTTGTCTGTCTTTTAACATTGAACTTTTCGCCATCTCCAGTCCAGAGAGTCACCGGCTAAGATACAGATACAGAGATACCGCGATACACTTCGATTCCCACAGCTCTGAATGATTTATGGCTAAAAAAGATATAAAAAAAAATACAAACGTATATGTAAAGAGTGAAAAAGACACTATGATTTCGATTGCGGATCTAACGGATGAAACAAGAACCTTGTTATGCATTTAACACGCCAGAGGAAAGAGGGAAATATATATCTACATATATATATTCCCAACAATGTATATAAAAAGAGTCACCGTCTAAGTACAATAACGATAAAATGCTATGAATTATGGGTCAAGTTTTTTGTGTTGTATTTGCCAGTATGAGTTGCCAATTAGCATAATCGCTCGATCGATGAATCGTTGCACAAGGAAAAATGGTTATTAATAAGAAGATATACCTAATGGCTTTTCATTGAGAGTTTATCGTAGAAGCAATCAGGAAAGGGCTGATTTTACAGTTAGAATTAGTAAGTTTATCTGGTATAAAAAGGTTGATAAACTCTTCTAATTCTGCTGAAGAATATATAGTTTGCAAACGATGTAAGAAACTTTTTCTCTGGGGGGTTTTCCAATTAGTTATCCATTCATATTTCTTTCGGTGTGCCCTAGTGGATCGCTGGATTGTTAGATCGGTGATCGTCAGATCGTCGGAATCGTCACAGCAGCCATCACTTGCCGGCAATTGTGCATCGATCAAGAGACACCGATTTCGACCTTGTGCATCAATCCGAAGTCGCAGCGAAAGAAATGCGTGCAAAAAACTGCTTCGGTTTTTGCCTCGATTTTTCATTTTCAGTTTGGATTTTTTTCGGTTACAGGCACTCCGCGAAGGTCTAACAAATTTCGGCTTCCAATTAAGTGGAGTCGAAATTAAAAGCAATACAAAAATAAAAAATAAAAATAAAACCCAAGAAATAAATGTAAAATTGCCGATGGTTTCGGAATCGGATTTGACTGCGCTTCTCGCGTGCTGTCGCCCAATTGACGTTGCCAACTTGGAACAATTAGCATAAATTAAAATTGGTTTACGGCGCACCAAAGCACACACATACCCGTCTTAGCCAAAAGAGACAGAGAGGGCCTTAGTTCGGCGAAAAAGAGACAGCTTGAGAACTCATGATGCGACCGACAATCCGCTAACGATGAGAGTAAAAGTGATCCAACCGGTCCGGTTCTGTGCACGGTGCGGTGCTGCTTCTATAGTTAGTCTCTGAATTTATGACCCGAGCACCCACTCCCCACACCCCACACTCCAGCGTCCACTGGCCACTGCCCACTAACCAAAATCCGAAATCCGAGATCCGATTCGATGCGATCTTAGAACTAAAACGCAGCGATTCGATTGCCGCATATAAAGCGATAAACAAAGGCAAAGTCACACAAAAGAAATATATAATCTTTGGAAATGCTTATTAATGAATACTCTTACTTAAAGATTCAATATATATTTAAATAATAATTAAAACTTTGAATGAACAGGCTTAGTTTAGAGAGGGGCATTACCTTAAAAATCAGGAGAACTCTATGGCTTACGGAATTCTATGTATTATGAAGATTTGGGGTTGTATTTAAATTCAATTGAAATGCAATAAAATCTTAAAAAATTTCTGTGGATTAAAGATGGTTTTGTAATAATTGAATATAACTATATATAAGTAATATATGTACCAATTATGGTATGGTTCTATATATTACCTCTATAGTTAATAGTAATAAAAGTTGCAATGCTGCAAATGCTCTTAATAAAATGATGTAAAAATGAAAAAAAACAATAATCAAAACAAAATAAATATTCATGATATAACCAATCCCTAGGAATATTTTATTAAATATTTAGTAGCCTTTATATAAAGGTACAAAACTGTATAGAAAGTCAAAAAACAAGCTATATAGCGCAGAGAACGCGCTGCGCATGCGCCGCATCATCTGCGGTGACTTTGCGCTGTTCCTTTGCGTTTTTTCTACCTTTTTTTGCGACTTCATAACTGTGACTTGTGTTTTAGCCGTGATTTATATTCGTGTTGGCTCCGCTCGTGCGCTTAACTTGGCTTTTGCTTTCGTTTGGCGGCCTGGCCGCTGACCAGTCGCCGCTAAATGCGCTAAAAAGCGAAGATTTAGAGACATTCTTCCACAAAAGCGTTGATTTGACTAAATTAAGAATCGGCGCAGCAACAGCAACAGCAACGGCAGCAGTCGCATCAGCATTAAATTGTAATCAATTTTTCTGTCTTATTTTTTCGGTGTATTGCCACCGCTTCCCATGGATTTAGCACAGATTCACAGATCATCGCAAACACAGACTGGTTTACCCAAAATAAAAGATGCAATATACATTCTGAGCCATGTTCTTACAGCTTCATTTTGCGTGTCGCTGCTCAGTGAGCTGTCGTCGGTTAGATTATCATTATTTTTCTTTAGATTTTTTTTTGTGGAGCATAGTTTTGGAGCCTTTTTTATGGAGTTTCTTTTGTTTTGGTGTCAGGTTACTTATTTAGATTGCACTAATCAAAAGCGAGCAATTAACAGATCTAAAAGTGTTTGTTATAAATAAACCCAAGAAAAAGGAATTAATTAGTATTTGTTTGATTTTTGTGTTAATTTGTGGGACCTGCTGTAAATTAAGAGTTTTCTATGAAACGAATTTATTTGATTTTATTTAATTGCACTACAGAAGCTCTTATTGATATAAATACTCTTTGTATTTAAGATCAAAAATATTTCCCACATATGTTTGATGTTTTTCAATGATATTGTCTTTAGTAACATAATTTTTTTGTCATTGAAATGGGCGTATGATAATATTTAAACTATAAATTAGGAAAATGTGTACATTAACAGATCAAAAAAGGTTGGTTATTTGTACTACAAATTTTGTTTCCAATGCGGGCTCTTTAAGTTACCATCAGCTAAACAAAAATAAACTCAAAAACATTTACTTTGCATGCCTCAGCAAATTAATTGTGTAATTAAGATTCCCCCACAAACATTTGGGCAGAAAAAATAGAAGAAACAAAAAAATAACAGAGAAACGCATATGGAGATGGCTTCCTCGTCCTCGTCCTGCCGAAAAGTCGTGACTCTTCTGCCAGTGAAATCAGTGTGCGATCTTTTCCCGCCAATAATGCATATTAAAATGCCACGCTAATTGTTATTATAGGCCCTCCTCCCGCACTTTAGATACCTTGTAGCTCCTTCTCGATTTTTTCCCTCACTCGGACTGCCTGGCAATTAAGTAATAGACAAACAAAGTTTGCTAAGGTTTGCGTGTTGGTAGCAACATCTGCCACAGCAGCAGCAGCAGCAGCAGCAGCAGCAACGCCAATTGCTGCAACAACAAGGCAGCCACTGGAATGGACAAATTTTTATGCACAAGTGGAGAGCCTGAAGTTGTGGGTTGTTGGCCAAGGCGTCTTTGACTATTAATTACAACAAAAAAAAAAAAAAAATACAAAAAACTAAAAAGAAAATCGATGCTACAACTAACACGGTGTGGGTGAGTGGGATAGGATAGGAAGGAACTTTAACTTTTAAAGGATGTTATTTACATATTATAATATTTTTAAGATAAATGTACATTCTAAAGAATCTTCGGAAATGCACTTTTTATATTAATAAATATATTTTTGTATCTCTTAGTATTAGTTTTAGCTTATAATTTATTTTTTTTTTACATTTTTAATGGTTTCTTTTATATGTTTACATAAGTTGTAAACTGTCATGGACATTTTTAAACCAGAACCCTGCCTTTGGTTGAAAATTTACTATTAAATTCATAATCCTTTGTGGTTTTCCCGTAGGAAAAATTAAATAATAAAGGTTTCCAAACCCGTTCCAATTAGCCAAATTCGACTGTAACTGAACAAGTTGAAATGCAATTGAATTTAATGTTTTCGGCCGACATCAGAAGACGACTCTCCGCGACGACTGTGAGAACCTAAACAAAAAAAGGCGATAAAAAACGCCGAAAAATAATACAAGATCCCCGGCTGTTTTATATCGCCAAGCTTTCGTTATGGGGGAGCGTTGTCACGATGCTGGCCCCTTTGGTTCAGTTTTCGCCTTATATATTTCTTCTTATTATTTCTAAACTGAAAGCAAGACAGCCGCAATGAGAATGACTTTGGCGCCCCCCCAAAAAATAAAATAAAACTAAAAAACAAAGCCAAGACCCACACGACCATAATAAAACAATTATGACGAAAAAAAGAAACAGAAAACAAAACCGAAGCCAAGACTGTAGGGCGACCTATCGATGGCAAACATTTATCACACCTTAGTTAACCCGAACACCTTGCCGAGCCTGAAACAGAGACAAACGTGGCTGGAATGCGCCGGGTTCGAGTTAAGATCGACCAGAAAAATGGAAGGAAAATATGGCAAACGTCTCGACTTTGACTTACACTGACTGCAATAAGTTAATAGTTCGAATTCGAATTCGATTTCTTTCGGGGGAGAAGCGTACGCCAATTCCTAGCTGGAAAACAAAGCTTGTCGAAAACCCAAAGAAAAAATTGCAAGGAAAATCCAGGCGAGGGGACTGAAACGAAATCTAAAGAAAACGAAAACGGAGTTTGGCTTTTGGGTGCGTTCCGTGAACTCCACGATGTTTTTTGTGTGTCAGCCGGCGTGCCAGAGAAGCAACACCAAAGGCAATGGCAACAGCAACACCGGCACACCGGCACACCAGCACACCAGCAACTAGCAACTTGGCAACAGCAACAACTAGTGCTAATGATGTAGCCGGATCATCATCATGATGATGAGGCTTCGGGGCGCTTCGTGTGCTTCATTATTGATTTAATAACAGACTTGAAGACACGCTTTAACTGCAGCAAGTTGACTTCGGCTCAGAGTCAAGTTGTTGCCGATGATGCCACGAATTCCGCACCAAGCCACACCACCACATCAGAGTTGAAATGGAAAATTGAAGAAAAAAAAAACATACAGCAAAAATGAGACAAAATTTAAACCAAGCCAAACGACAACGTCATGTCAATTTGGGGATATGTCTGCACACAAAAAAATAAGTGTTATAAAAAATGGTACAACAATAACCGAAAACTGCTGAGGATATAATGGATATAATTCGTTTTGAGAAAGCTAATATGGTTCCTTATATTTTCTTCATATGTGTGACATATTTCTATAATCTTTCAATGTTTTTAGTACGAAAATAAGTCTTATTTTTCCCTGTGCAACTAAATATTTAGGATGTGCTCCGAAGATGGAGTTGCCATAGACTAACCGATCATGTCGAGCACGTTGTGATGATGATGTTGGATGTTTGACGATCATGTTGGTGCTTTATAGTTCGTAACACACATCAAGCCAAGTCGAAATGGGGCTTTTCCCTTTTGGTGTGGGCGGTGTCCAATGGGGATGGTATAAGGATGGGAATGGGATGTGGTATGGGATGTGAAAGTGAAAGAGTCGCGGTTTTATTGCCTATTAAAATATAATAAGGAAGCCGAGGCCAGGATCACTTCGTTTAGGGGGCGTGCGCGTAACTCGATTTGTTTTACGATTTTGGGAATGGCGTTATGAGGAGTAATGGGTGGTGAATACAAAGTGTAACCCCTATTAGGCACACTTATGAGATCACAAAAGCCTTTAAGCTTGAGCTAAGGTCTCTAGGATTGTAAATTATTCATTTTCATGACAGTATGAATGGTATGGAGAATTTGAAAAGAAACCTTAACTGAATTTAAAGACTGCATATACCCAATTGATATGAATATTTTCAAGAAAATAATAATGTTTTTAGGGAAATTAACTATCTATTTAATGGTGCTTTTTAGTACTTCTTAAATACTTCTTCAAAACCCTCTTCATTGTTTCAAAAACATATCCCTTCCACCCAAAGATTTTCCCAAGAATCTCCAATTTTATTAGCTGGCCATAAAGCCGTTTGGGCCGCTTTGTGCATGTGCCAAAAACAGCCAAAGGTAAGCAAATTCCCAAATAGATAAATCTATTGTATCTGCCAGATACAAAACTCAAATTTAGATATGCAAACGAAACGAACAATTTTCCCGTACTCACACTAAATCAAATCTTCACGAGACCAGAGCTGAGCTTGAGCCTGAGCCTAAGCCGGAGTTGGAGTTGGAGTTGGAGCCTCGACAAATATATGGGTTAGGCTCAATTTGCGATCTCTTGGGCCAGTTGGGAGTGCAGTGGGAGGAGTGGTGCATCTTGCAGATACGAAGGCAAGACAAAAGGCAATATTGGCGTTTTAATGCATGTTTTGCCTTTGGTGTTTGCTGTGCCTGCTGCTGCTGCTGCTGCTGCTGCAACCTGCTGGGAAAAACACGGAGCTGCTCGCTTTGTTTACGACACTTTCGGGGGGTTTTTTGGCTTTCCGGGGGGCGGTGGGTTAATCGATTTGGGAACCGCGATCCCCCCCCCACTCAACTTCCCCGCCGTTAACCCTCTGTTTGCTTAGGCAAACGAAAGCGAAAATCAAAAAGCAAAAAAATAAAACCCAAAAACCAAAACGTGCAACAATGGGCATCAGAAAAAAAGGGTAGAGAAGCCAGCTCGAAATTAACACTAATACGATTCCGAAAAAGCGCAGGAGTAGCAGTCGATACTCGTACTATGCCAGACGTCGCGTGTTTTGATAGCTGCTGATATTTCACTGAGTTCGAGTGAAAAAACTTGCGAAAAAAACTCAACAATGCAACTTGGCAATAAGAAGCCAATAAGCAGTAAAAAATGTTGATCTTTTCTAATGATGGATTGTGCAGTTGAAATAAAAATGTGGCCTGACGAAGTGGGAAATTCTAAGATAAAGATACATATATATTCAGAAAAATAAATTGGATGTAAATAGTTATAGTTTTCATATATAATAGCTATAAAGCTTTATTAGAATTGTATCTTCCCTATGCTTAGATCTCAAAATTATTCTCTTTAGAATGCCATATAAATCTAATTAAATAACATAATATTTTAAATTTAATTCTTGTTTATTTCCGTGCCAAATATTTTGCCAGCCCAGCTTCCCACCTCAAGCCCCAGCTGCACCTTCTTTAGTATCTTTAATTCGCGACTGAGATGCGCCTGGCAACCGATCGGAAAAAAATCTTTGCCAGAAAGCGAACGAAAATCCATTCCATGCCCGTAATTATGTAAGCGGCGTTCCAAAACTGGCAGCTTATTTATCTTTGTCTCAGCCATGTCAATCAGTCGGAGGCACTGGCACAGACACAGGCACCATCAGCTCCACTGGATGCACTGCAGCATCACGTGCACCTTTGACCCGCATCGGGTGAGACGAGTTTTGGTGGGGCGCCGCTCAACATGCAAATTAGGCGGCTTCAATCTGTATAATAAATGTGGGGAGAAAAAAAGACAGAGGCTGGGTAATTCGCATCGGTATTGGAAGTGGGATTGGATAGGAGCTAGACTAGAAGTGGGACTGGGAGTGGAGAATCGATCGAGGGTGAGGGTCTTCCAAACGGGCAATCACTTGGAGATTTTGGTTGCAAGTATATTGGTTTGAATTAAGGAATCATGATTAAACTATATTTGGGGAAACAATCAAGGCAAATTTTGGTTGGATAACAAAAAGGATAACTCTATCTGAATATTTATAAAATAAAGAATTACCTTTTGATCTTAGAAAGTATTTACAAGAACCTAACAAATAAATTTAATAATTTACTTGTAATTAAAGGATTGCCCCATTAAACTGAAATTTATTCTCCCCTCTAAACAAAATTAGATCATTATTACACTCCATCAAAATTAAGCCACTTTCGGAGTATTTTCAAATACTTTTTCGCAGGCCAGTCATCGAAATTAAGTCAGGCCCGCTTAAGTTATTCAAAGACACTTATATTTAGCTTCATCCGCCGACTTTGACTCATGTTGGCTGACTCTCGGCGATGAAGAGAACTCATGCTGATGAGGCTGATGATATAACAATTCAATTAAACCAGTTTACACAATGCGAACGAGCAGGGCGATCGCGGAGGCATCTGCAACTGTTCCCGGCTAAAATACCTAAGCGGCCACGTTCTTTTATGAGAATTTCATGCAAATGTCGGAGCAGAGCTTCTAACCAGCTCAGGTTGCAATGGATTTTATCCTCTTTAGCTTGTCTTATTTTTTATGATCTTTTTTTTTATTCAATTTTATTTTAACGAATTCACTTTTGCATAATGCTCCAAGTGGACACTGGGCAGCGAAGAGTTGACCCATTGCCACGATCCCAAAGCATCTGCAGTTGGCGACAAGTGCCAAAGCCATAAGTATTGGCCAACTCAGAGACTTACACACAGAAAAATGGGAATTAAGTGTGGCTTAAAAATCTATTTTTATAAATATAACTTCTAATTAAGAGGGTTTGAAAATTAAGTAAATTTAATTAATACAAAAATTCAAGAAGGTGTAGTAACATTAACAAAAGGATAGACATTTCATCTCTTATAATAAATTTAGTTTCTTCTATAATTTATTTATTTAATAAACATTTATCTGATTTTTTTTACGGTGCAATCACATGTAGAAGCAGATACAGATACAGATTGAGATGCTCGTGTGCAGATACCAGATACACTCACACCGATTGGGGGGCAACTGGTTGAGGTTGAGATGCGCTCAAAAATGACTTCAATCCGTTCGGATTTCGCTTATAAATCGAAGGGGGAATGGAACCCGCAGAGATACGGGTACGGGTACGGGCACGGGCACGGGCACGGGTGCTATGAAATGTCCAAGATGGCCTTCGATGAATTTTTGCAGCGATTAAAAAGCGATGACGACGATGTCGCCGCTGCTGGTTTACTTAGCATTCAAAGTGGCGCAAAGAGATTTATACGAATTATTGCGACAATTTCAGCGTTTTTGCCCTGCTCTTGACTCATTCAATTGAAATTCTTGAACAATGTTGTTATTGTTATTGTCATTTAATGATGCTGTTTGCCGGAATGCCTGTGTTGTGTTCATCTCGACGTCTGAGATGGCCAACACTTTCAATGTCCAACTCGAGCTGACCTTTTGCCACGGATAAGTTCTATATTGTCAGCATCGGTATCTGTCGCTGCATCTGCACCTAAGTATCTGTTAACGTATCTGTAATTGTGTACATGGCTGACACAGTTTCAAGTTGCATTTAATTGTGCGGGGTTATGGGGATTTAATAGATACATCTATCACCACCACATGCTTCTTGGGTGCCAGCTAGATTTATGCTCGCCATGATTTATGCTCAGGAACTTTGGATATTCCCATAAAATTGATTTAAACAACCAACACTTAACTGGACTTAACATTAACGAGATGCTAAGAAGAATATTTCTATGATGGAAATTTTAAAGAATTCCTCGCGAAGGTTCTGGTTTCAATTTTGTGGCGGAAAAAAAGACATTGAATAGAATTTCCATTTAAATAACCAATAGGTATCCTCTACATATATTGAAATTCACATTGAAATCACTTTCTGAAATCAGTTTGCAATTTATGAATTAAATCCGCTTGTAATTATGCCATTTCCAAGAAGTGTTGTTAGCCAATTAAGCCAAGATTTCAGAGCAGATACTATATTTTGATTCCCAGAAAAATGTACTCTTCGACTTGAATGAGAATTGAATATTTCCCTATCCCTTGCCATGTCAAAAGTCACGTTCCTTGGGCAAATTACCAAAGATGTTTACTTTTTTTTTTTGGGTCTCCCACACTTATAATATTCGCTGATTTTTTATACATATATACGATTTATTAATAATAAATAAACACACCTATTTTGTGAGGCAGCAGCCAGAAACAATGACGCCGCCCAGAAGGCCCGACTGGGTTCCCAGATCAATATGAAATATCATTCCAAATATGGCCTTGGGTCATTTAGAAAGCAATTCATCGAAGAGGCTGAGGCTGATGCTGATGTCGAGACTGAGGCTGAGGCTGAACTCTTCGATCTGCGAACAAAGAAAATAAAAATAGAAATAAAGGAAAAGATGCTGAATAAAAAACTACCGTGGGCTACTGCCAAAAATGCTACCGGGAAGAGTGAGCGCGATAAACATTCAAGATTAACCATTTTAACCATTGTCTTTGATGGCCCCAAACCAAATAAATCGGTGAACCAAAGCCGAAAAACCAGCGGACAAAAAAGGCACATTAAGAAATTTGTAATTTGGGTTGGGTATTTTCTTGACTTGGCTGGATCGTTGATTTCTGGCTGCATCTTCCCCGAAAAATGTGCAGTTTTCTAATTGTTTTTTCTTTTGGTCCGACGAGATGGAGACTTTCTGGCCGGGGCTCGTTAACAAATTTATTACAATAAAGTGGGCAGGAAAAAGAAGGCGAAGAGACGAAGAGACTTGCCTGCACTCGTGCTTCTTCTTCTTGGCCATTGCATAAGTTTGCTAATTTTTTTCGTTCGTTTTTCTTCTTCTTTTTATATAATATCGTTAATACATATTATTTGGCAAGCTTTGTTGGTGCTCCCCCATACACCGTACTCTGTACTTTGAACTGCGAACTCCCCATGGAGGCAGCGTCTCGTCTCGGGTTTCTTTTGGTTGCCTTGCCTGATCAATGGATGGACCTGGACCTGGAGCTGGACCTGGACATGTAGGCATCTGCCGAAATTGACGGGCCAACGCAGGGGAATCGCTGTGCAGTGACCCAAAGAAATGGTAATGCGAGTCTCGAAGACGACTTCGCTCTTCGGCTGGGTCAAAATGGCCCCGGCCCGGCCACTCAGTCATTGAGTCAGTGGGTGCAACAGTCGCCGTTGCCGTGTGAAGATCTGTGAGAAGTATACAAATGGGTCTCGGGTTCAGTTCACTCAGTTACATTGAGAAAAATGTATAGTTCAAGGAAGATTTTTAGTTTTAGGAGTTTTTATAAGAATTTAAATATTATCTATAAAAACCTGACAGAGTCTTGAAATATTAACAAACTAGGCAGAATTAATTACTCTCTACTCTTCTCTATTTAAGTTTCTATTTGTATTATATTTCTACATTTAATTTACCTTCATATCATCTTGCTTTATTTTCTTCCTGTGTTGCCAAAGGAGTTTACTCATTTTGGTGCAGGTTTTTCTTGGCTGCAACTTGGCGGCTTTGATGGTATCGCCTTTGAAATCCACGACAGCGACAAAGCCAGACTCCATGGCCTAATAGACATGGAGGAGTCCCCAGACTAGAGAGACTTCAGTCTCCCCCAAGTCTTCGGTCTTTTGGTCCCCAGACCCCGTGAACCAGCCAACTTCCTGCAGTTCCCGAGTACCTTTGATGATGATGATGATGATTCGTCTGGGCCTTAGACTTTCACTATTAATTGTCGATTTTCATCAATTGTTGTTCATTGTTGTACTAACCATCTTTGTTGTTGTTGTTATTGTTGCTTAATGGGTAATGGGGTTGGTATTTAAAGTTTTTTTATTTTGCAAAAAAAAAAGCGAAGAAGAGAAGGAAACCCAATTTCTGTTTCATATCGAAATTGGATCTATTACTCAATGAAGATGCGACCAAGTGAGAGACAATTTGATTGATTTATGCAATAGCCAAGCCAGTCTTTGGACCTTTCCTCCATTGTCAGTTAATTGCTCAATGCAATAGAAGATACAGTTGTTATATCACCGAGCAATTTAGGGTTTACTTGAGGCATTTCTCATTTGCATTTGGGCTAGCATTTGACACAGTTTTTCCATCGAGATGGCATTCTAAGCAAAAAAACGCGTTTGACGAAGCCGACAGACAGAGTTTTGAATATTTGTCACTGCCAAAATATAAATCCAAAAATGGGGAGCGTCATAAGAACACACAGTTATGTGCATATGGTTCTTAAGCCGAGTTTTTTAGTTCAGCCATAAAAGTGCAATGCTTAATAATCCAAGCAAGTTATGCGTTTGTTTGTTTTTTAAAATATCTTCTTGTTTTTCTGGGAAAACTTGAAATTCTAGTCAAATCGAAAAATCGATTCTGCGATGTAAGAGATATTTAAATGATTTATGGGGAAAATATAATTGCTCAAAGCCACTTTACAAGAATCTTTACTTTATTTTTATTACTTAAAGTGCAATAGCATCTTTAATTTCCACTTTGATTTTAGTGTTTATTTCCCACCGAACGAAACTTAATTTTGTGTGCAATAATTTAATGTTTTGCATGCACCTATCATGAATATTTATACATGGTATATATTTATATGTGTATTTATCTATCCATCTTTTTCCATTATTTTTTTATGACTGCCCTCTATGAACTGTGTCCACGTTTTTCTGTTTTGTTTTGTTTTTTGGCTTGGTCCAAGACAACTGACACGACAGCCCCCTCAGCCGCCGCCATAATAACAACAACTTCCAGCCAAATCATTTATTAATTTGTCAAATTCAAGCCAAGACACAACCACCACACGTTAGGAAATACAAAAAACCCAACAAAACTATATATAAAATCTTGTGGGCTATGATTATTATTTTCGTGTTGCCGCTTTTTAACTAATTCTCGCAGATAAAAAGTGTCAAAAGAGTCAGGCGGCCAGAAGTCAACTGAAGTTGCTGAAAAATCGCTGGAAAAAGATTAGCCACAAAATATATAGACACAAACGGCTGATTACCGAAATATGAGCATGTGTGAATAATAGTTTTGTTGAAATTTGACTCATTTAATTAATGGTTAATGCAAACTGCTGACAGTTCATGAGATTTCTTAAATTATGGGTGCTATAAGGGCGATTTATTTTAATTTTAAATCAATTTTTGATTGCCCTTTTTGGGTCATAGATTAAAGAAGTAAATAGTATGCAAAGAATGCCAACTCCAATTTCCATTCAAAGACAAAGCTTAAATTATGCAAATTATGAAAAATGATTTCGCATCGCCTCAACGAACTTTAGGCAGGCATTTTGCAATGCTGCCAAAATATTTATTATAATCAAAAGCCGAACACCCGCAACGTGGCCGAGGAGCCCAGCCACAGGAACGTGCAACATCGAACAACACAATTTATTACATTTTATGTGCCGCATTAACCGAACGATGGAGATGTGATCCTCGTTTAGGTTTTATTTCTTGTTTTCTTCTTTAGTTTTTTTTTTGCGATTTTTTGGTGGCTACATCTTGGTTGCAACGTGAGCTCACCTCTTGGCCAACCCCGCCGACGCCGACACAATGAGGAGGTGTCTCTCGGATTATCCACAATATCCACAAATATATCCATATATTTATTTATGTGGACAGCGGGCATGGGACTGAAGCTGAGCATTTCTAATTAAGACATTCGATACGGGGCTTGCGTGTGGAACGCGAGACAATTGGGCAACATTAGCACACGGCAGCGGCAGCGGCAGCGGCAGCAATATGAATCTGCTCATATCTGTTGCGGATTTTTGGCATTTCACCAACCATTTAGCATTAAGCTCACCCTGGAGACTCGCCTCCATTTGGCATTCATGCCCGCTTGACTTTCTGCTTTTTTATGCATATTTTAAATCGCTAGAAGACCCTTTCTTATCCATTTTCCCTGAAATATCCTTGCAGGTGCAGCAGCAATAACAGCAGCAGCAACATCAGCCAGCGAGCCGAGAAAAATTAAACTGCTGGGGAAATTGAAAGGCGAGAAAACAGACAGCAACGACAGCGACAGTGCGGCAGCAACAGTAGCTGCCACCACCGCGGCAACCTCTACGACAGCAGCAGAAATTGCTGTAACAGCAGCAACATCAGCAGCAGCAGGAACAGGAGGAGCTGCGACAGCAACAGCTACTGCGACGACAGCAGCAGCAATCCAAACAACCAAAATCAGCCAAGTGAGGCTTAATAACCCAGCGACAACAAGCATGTTACTTTTGCAACCCAATGTAAGTTCACTTTGGTTTATGATTTAAAAAATTACTATACTTAAATATATATAAAATAGATTAGGAATGATATATAATGGTATCATATTATATTTAAAAAATATATCAAACTTATAATTTTTTAATTTAAGCGCCTTATCGTAGATATTACGAAAAGAAAACTGAAACAGATGTCTTTTCATAAGCTCATGCAAAAATATTAATATATTTGATAATTTCTAACATTCTTAAAAATGAATTTTAATTCTTTTTTATTTAAATATCGAACCTCCCACTGAGATGTAGCAAAAAAAAACCCTAACCAAAAGTGATCAACAAAATCTATGCAAATTTCCCAAGTCGAAAACATGAATGGCAGTGCTAATTGGCAGCTGCGAAGTGTTGACTCCTCCTGAGTGGAGTCAAGGTGTTGCGGTGAGGATATCAATTGCACCAGCAATTAGATAGCTATTGTTGGATGAGTATAAATGTTTGGAAAACATTTTGGCATAACCATAACCAATTAGGAAATCAGCAAAGAACAGTTTTTGCTGTCTTTAGGGGTTGCTTTTCACACAAGAGCCAATGGGCGCTGCGGTGGGGAGTGCGCATGTCGCCTCAGAAGGGACTAGACTCCACCCTCAGGACTAGAATATGCTAGGATAGTTAAGCAGGGCTAGGATACCTAGGCAAGAACGCTTCAAACTGTAACTCATTCGTCTGCGGACCGTCTTTCGTTGCAGAGCTCCTTTAGTTCGCTGTCGCCCTTCGATAATTTCTCCACGCAAACCGCTACGACGACCACGACCACGTCGGCAGCCGCAGCTGGACACCACCACCACCATCATCTCCTCCATCAGCATCACCAGCAGCAGCAGAATCATCTGCAGCAGCAGCAGCAGCAGCAACAGCATCAGCAACAACTGGAACTGCAGCAACAATTGCAACACCAACAGCAGCAGCAACTTGTAAGCCCGCAGCAGCATTTGCTTAAGACGGAGTCGCTGCTCTCCCATGAGGAGGATCAGTTGATCAGCAACCTGACCGACTCGGCTGTGGCCCACAGCGAACTCTTCTCGGATCTCTTCTTCCCCTCGGACTCCAACAACTCCCTGCTCTCGCCGACCACCAGCGGCTATCCGGATAACCCCGCCGAGGACCTGACCAGCTCCATTGAGAACCTCACCAAGTTGACTTGCCTGCGCGACAAGCGTCTGTCCTCGATCCCAGAGCAGCAGTTGAGCTCGGAGCAAGAGCAGCAGCTCTGTCTGCTAAGTCTGCGTTCCAGCAGCGATCCGGCCATTGCCCTGCACGCCCAGCAGCAGCAGCACCAACAACAGCAGCAGCAGCAACACCAGGAGCAGCAACAGCAGCAGCAACTCCAGCTGATCTCGCCCATTGGTGGGCCCTTGTCCTGCGGCAGTAGCCTGCCCAGCTTCCAGGAGACCTACTCCCTGAAGTACAACAGCAGCAGCGGAAGCAGCCCTCAGCAGGCTTCCGCCTCTGGGTCCACTAGCGCCCCTTCCTCTACAGCAGCTCCCACACCCACGGACCAGGTGCTGACCCTTAAGATGGATGAGGACTGCTTCCCGCCGCTGTCCGGTGGCTGGAGCGCCAGTCCGCCTGGACCTTCTCAGCTCCAGCAGCTGCACACTCTGCAGACCCAGTCGCAGTCCCAATCCCAGATGTCGCATCCCAATGGCAACAGCAGCAATAACAACAGCGGGGCCTACAACTACCATGGCCACTTCAACGCCATCAATGCCAGCGCCAATCTCTCGCCCAGCTCCTCGGCCAGCTCCTTGTACGAGTACAATGGAGTCGGCGCCACCGATACCTTCTACGGGCAGCAGCAGCAGCAGCAGCCGAGCTACCAGCAACATGTAAGTAGCGCTGAATCCTTTCTAAATTATTCTTAAACGATGACTTTTTTTACACCTACAAAATAGGAAATTAAAATATTAAATAAAAAATTAAACATCAGAAGTAATTATTGAAATTCTTATAATTTATTTTTTAACCCTTTTAGAACTACACCTCGCACAATGGCGAGCGCTACTCGCTGCCCACTTTCCCCACGATTTCTGAACTGGCAGCGGCCACAGCGGCCGTGGAAGCAGCAGCGGCTGCCACCATATCCTCGGGCTCCTCTCCGTCTCTGGGTGGTCCTCCTCCTGGTCGCCGGGCTTCGCTGCCCGTCCAGCGAACCGTCTCGCCTGCCGGCTCCTCTGCGCAAAGCCCCAAGCTGGCCAAGATCACGCTCGGCCAGAGGCACACCCATGCCCACCCGCTCCAGCTAAGCTCGGCCCCTAATTCCGCGGCCAGTTCGCCGGCCAGTGCGGATCTCCAAGCGGGCCGGCTTCTGCAGGCTCCATCGCAATTGTGTGCAGTATGCGGGGACACGGCCGCTTGCCAGCATTACGGAGTGCGAACCTGTGAGGGCTGCAAGGGCTTCTTCAAGCGGACGGTACAGAAGGGCTCCAAGTACGTCTGCCTGGCGGACAAGAACTGTCCGGTGGACAAAAGGCGTCGCAACCGCTGCCAGTTCTGTCGATTCCAAAAGTGTTTGGTCGTCGGCATGGTCAAGGAAGTGGTGCGAACTGATTCGCTGAAGGGACGAAGGGGACGACTGCCCTCGAAGCCGAAGTCTCCCCAAGAATCGCCTCCTTCGCCGCCGATCTCGTTGATTACGGCCTTAGTGCGCAGCCATGTGGACACCACGCCTGATCCCTCCTGCCTGGATTACAGTCACTACGAGGAGCACACGATGAGCGAGGCTGACAAGGTGCAGCAGTTCTATCAGCTGCTTACCAGCTCCGTGGACGTGATTAAGCAGTTTGCCGAGAAGATACCCGGCTACTTGGATCTCTTGCCCGAGGATCAGGAGTTGCTGTTCCAGAGCGCTTCCCTGGAGTTGTTTGTGCTGCGCCTGTCGTATCGTTCCAGGAGCGACGACACCAAGATGATCTTCTGCAACGGAACGGTGCTCCATCGCAGCCAGTGTCAGAGATCCTTCGGCGAATGGCTCAACGACATCATGGAGTTCAGTCACAGCCTGCACAACCTGGAGATTGACATTTCCGCCTTCGCCTGCCTCTGTGCCCTCACCCTAATAACAGGTGGGTAATCTCAAGATGTTAAATATTTCTTGCATTTTTAATGATGACTGCCAATCTATGAATTATCCTTTATTTCCCACCTTTATTAATATATTAATTTATTTTCAATGTAATCTCCAGAACGCCATGGCCTGCGGGAGCCAAAGAAAGTGGAGCAACTGCAGATGAAGATCATAGGCAGTCTGCGTGATCATGTCACCTACAATGCCGAGGCTCAGAAGAAGCAGCACTACTTCAGCCGGCTCCTGGGCAAGCTGCCCGAACTGCGATCCCTCAGTGTCCAGGGACTACAGCGCATCTTCTATCTAAAGCTGGAGGATCTGGTACCGGCCCCGGCTCTCATCGAGAATATGTTCGTCACCACATTGCCCTTCTAGGCGAGCGAGCATCACCAAGCGTATCATCACAACCTTGCTTCCTTGAACTAGCCCTAAGTTATGCCCCCTAAGATATAGCATATAGTATATACAGGTATCCCTGAACTAGCTTTAGTAGAGCCCGAAATAAAGGAAATCTCACTGAAAAAAGAAAACCGAAATAAAACGCAGACCCAGGCCATATCTTTAGACATAGAGTAGGGCTAGATAGACACACCCCTCGGATAATTACGGACATGAATATTTGAGAAAGGGGTTTTCGCTGCAAAATCAGCTCCTGCGTGACTCGTCAAGGCTGGAAATTACAACTTGTTGACGTTAATTGTTAAATTGTTTCATTTCAACTGTCGAAATCAATGCGCACGCAATGGACACGGCGGCTTATACAATATCCCTCGGAAGCCCGGACTCTCAAAGCTTGCTCAAACCAGATGGACAGACAGACAAGGACGGACCAGACGCTCTCTTGCCTTTTTGCTAACTTCTAGTCAATTGTTTTTAGGCAAACAAAAGGAATAAATAAAGACAAGCATGCAGCCAGTAGAGTTATATTATTTATACCTTAGATTAAACCAGGCAGTTCTCTTAAATAAATAAAAAACCAACACAGTTTCCACAAATCGGAAGAGGATATCCTCACAAATAAAATGCCCTTTCCTTTCTATCCTTAATCGCAGACTTTCCAAAGTAAATGTAATCTATTTTCGAAATTACTTTTAGATCCCAATTCCAATTTGTGGAGCTTAACTATCATATCAAATAGCAATGCCATGCTTGCCGTTAGCCAATATATAACATTTAGGCCCCGCATATAGTTGATATCCCCAAGAACCCAAGTACCCAAGTATTTCTGTTAATTCGTAGACTAAGGCTCCTAATAGTTTAATCTCTGAATATAGCCTAAGGACTATTCTGTTCGATTTATGCACCGACTAGTGCACACTGAGAGTTTAAGTACCTTTTTGTGATGATTGTGTCTGACACAGAGAGAGTTGCACACAAACACACAAGCTAGCAAGTAAGATATGGTATAAGTACATAAAATATATTAAATATTCTGTAGAGTAAGCCCCAGTATTCGGTAATCCTATACACATTTATAAATCCATAGTTAGTACGTTCCAAACGAGAGAAATCTTTATTTAATCTGAAAAAAACCAAGTTCTCAAAGAAAAGCAAGATAGACGGATCTATCCTCTCTCTCTATATGTGTGTGTTATTTCTATAGAAAACCCCTCTATGTGATTTTGTGATAGATTGGCATTGAACTCTATATATATATATACATATATATATATGTATGTCTATAATACGTATACACGCATAAATATATATTTTTATGTCCAACTTTTGTATGGTTTATTTTATATGTACAACTTTTCTTTGATAAATCGATCGTTAGATAGCAAATATTTCAAATGTATGCATGTTATGAGGAAATTTCAAAAGTACCAGCCTTTAGAAACTTTCCAATTAACGTTTGTATTAACGCAAGACATTTTCTAAGTGTAAAATTCAAGACTTCTATAACTAAATGTTTACAAACACAAGAAAAAAACCAATGTGAATAACATATCTCTTCTAGCTTTCGAGTGCACGTAAAACAGAAACCCAAGTGTTACTAAATCTATTTTAAATATATATATATCGACATGCCTGGGCGGAGGAGACTTGTTTAATACATTTTTCATTAACTTTACAACTTTAGATAGATCATTATTAAATTATTGTACATGTAACACATCCAATGTTCGACAACTAGATTTTGTACCGTCTTAAAGAAGAACCTAGGCCAAGCTAAAATATAAAGTTAAGAATATGAACCATGATCTGCATGCGGCTAAGCTGAAGCTAAACAAAAAACTAACCTAGGTCGAATTAATATGATGAGTAGATTTAAAGGGATTTCTCATGGATTTCCGATGTCCAAACATATTTATTTTGGTAGCAAATCACCGAAATCCCTAAATTTCTATTCTTTTAACATTTAAACCTTGGGTTTTCACGAGAATCTTTTCAAATTTACTTATCATTAGTTAATCCGATATGATCAGATATAAATCCTAAGCGAAACCATATAGAGCAATAATTCATAAGGACATGAAGCACCTTGAATAAACTATTAAAGCTAAAAACTAAACCTAAACTTGTAACGGTTAGGAGCGGGAATAAAACAGGAAAAAATAGGAACAGTTAGGTGACCAAAACAGTTTGAAACGGGACGAGACGTTAGATAGGTTCGGGTTCGAAACCCTCAAAGCGATGCCATTTTTTAGCCGTTACAAACAATGAATATCAATCATGCACATGAATATATATATTTAATATTATGAATATACTACATATATCTAGCTATAGGAACCTACTTTGTACCTACACAGCATGGAAACATCAGACCTACATACATACATATTTACACCATATATATTATATATTTTGAATAGAGCGAAAACTTTTACAAGTTACGAGTACTTACTTATGGCGCAAAGCTATATAGCTAAATATGGCCATACCGGAGCGAGCATATACATATACATATATTTTGGTTTAATGTTCTTTTGTAATTTTATAAATGCATACATAATAGATACTACTTACGTGAATGTCAAGTGTGTGGATTCATATTTTTGAGATACAGTTACAAAATGAAAGATAAATATAACAAATGAAGCGTGAAATTTTTCGATGAAACGATTTTAAACGAGAGAACTTTTTAATATTGCTATGAAAATGATATATACACATTAATATACATATATATTTTACTATGTAACAGTTAGTTGTAAGCTAGAAGCAGCGCATAAAGCTTTATACAACAGAAAGCAGAACAGATTCAAGAAATTGGCACAAATTAAATTTATATAGAATTAATTAGACGTTTTTCGAAACATAATGTTATATATTCGTAAAAGGTGCATCCGATGTTATATCTTCAACACACACACAGCAGACCTAGCAACTTAAGCTATATCCCAGACCCCGTTATGCGCCTACTACTAGCAATGAGAGCAGAAAGCAGAAAACAGAAATAGAGGTGAAACCTAAAGACGCTATATGTATACACTAACATATATCTATCTGATAGATGAGTACCGATTATAGCTATATAGCCCGTTGTGTAATTTAACTCTAATTTGATCGTTTCATTTAACAGTTAAGTAACCAAGCGGTACGCATATGAGAGATAAGCATACGAGTATATCCTGCAATTCAATTAACTATGCAATACACAATACCAAGCAAAGCGAATCATTTCATTTCGATTTTAATATAAATTTAATAAAGTTGTATAAGCCCAAACAAAACAACCAACTACGTTTTTTCTATATCTGTCTTTTGAGCAAATTAGTTATATGAAAAACCAAACCGTATTTACATAAATGTATACAAAACAAAACGTATATTTTCATTGGTTTGAAATAAATACAGAAAATAATTTACTTTTACGATCTTTCTTATTTCTGTGGTGAGGTGTGTGGTTTATTTTACTTGTTATTTGTTTTACCAACCAATGATTTGGTTAGTTTGTCTTTCAAATATACAAATCTTGTAACGAGATTTTAAGAACCTGACTTCAGCAAACATTAATAGTTAGTTCTTTTTGGCCTTTTTCTATATCATATTGCTTATACTGAAACTATATTGCCTGGGAGATTGGGTTTTTGGTCTTTCCTAAGTACTCTTATTTACTAATTTCCAATCGACAGTCTTAGGCACACCTTCGTTCTATGTACAAATAGTAAATAGTAATCCTCACACGTAGACTGGGAGATATGAGATGATGTTGTCGCGGCAGACAGGACAGCGGGTCTCGTAGCGCAACAGTAGCTGCTGGGAGCACTCTTTGCACAGACAGAGGTGCCGGCAGGGCATAATGACGATGCTCCTGCTGCGCTCCATGCAAATCACACAGCCTCCTCCTCCTCGGGGCGGAGAAGCGTTCACCGGTTCATTGCGCATGGTTTCCATGAAGCGCGTCAACTGTTGATCGGTCCACAGGTAGACGCTCTGCGTCTTCGTTGAGATCTCGAAGCGGGCGCGCTGGAGTAGGTAGATGAGCAACAGGTATACGTAGCGTCTGAACATGTAGAGCACCAGGAGCAGGGTTAATCCTATAGAGAGTCGGAATACACTGTTTAGCAGGCTCAGGCCGCGGGCCACAATTGAGTGCATTACGAACTCCACGACGCAGTCAAAGATGACCACGATGAACCGGGGGAGAAGCATCAGCAACCAGAGCACACAATTGCCCAGTTCGATGAGTAGATTGCAGAGGAACAATACGACGGACTGACATAGATCCCGGGCATTGCGCAGGCCGTAGGTGGTGCCGCGGTAAAAGTACTCTGTTACACCCTGAGTGGTGTAGCACAGGTCGCAGTAGATGCGATGTATTTCGCTGGCGGCGCACCTCAACGAGTTCCATACTATTGTGCTTCCTTCCACCAGGCAGTAGCCGATGAAGTAGCTGACCCACAGGAAGTAGTAGACGCCGGTGATCAGCGCATCGATCACACTGGTCACTGGACGCAGCAGCCGCTCATCCAGGAACTCCACTACCACGTCTAGAACGTAAAGCATGGCGGGGGATGCATCTCATTGAATAAACAAACAGCAAAGTAAAACGAAAACAAAACAAACGCCGGTAGTGGAAGTGTGACCAAGCGAGGCTTGTTATCCAACACCAGCCTATCGAGCTATCGGTTTCGCGATCGATTTATCGACTATCAAAATTTAAGTTTTAAAATTTTAATAATCCAATTTACCAAAAATACTTATAAAATTATTGTTTAAAACGATTTATTGCTGACTTACAAGGTCAGCTCAATACTTAATAGCTATGCTCTGGATCTCAAATCTCAACTTAACTCTCAAGGCCTCCGTTTCCGATCCCCTTTCCAATCCCCAGTTTGCTTAGCAAACTTATAATCTCGCTGTTGGTTCTCATAACAGCCATTACCTCCTGTTGCTGCTGTTGCATCACCCTCAGTCGATTCCTTTCCTCGATCTTGGCCAGCTGATTATTGTTGTTTATTGTTTTGGTGTCCACGTCCAGTTTCAGCTCTGATTTGATGTGATATAGTTCATCGCGGATTCCATTTAGCTTTCGCTCGCAATCTCGCACATCTTTCTCTAGGATTTGTGTCTTGAGATAGACGGTTTGGGCCAATTTATACCAATCCGCCAGGCATTCGGCGATTTGAGCCACAGCAGGATTAACATTGTCCAGAAGTAAAGCCTTGATGCGCTTGCCATTGTGATCCACCTTGATCTTCTCCAGCGCATGGAACTGCTCATCGTTGTAGGTCAGGGTGCGTGTAGCGCGATCCCGGAGTAGATGCTGCCAAGAGTCTCTTAGCCGTTCCACAAGATACTTGGCCTGGGCGCTTGCCCGGGTCCGACAGGGACACTTCTTGCCGTGCATGGAAGATGACCATTGATCGCTAAGGAAAATAAATTATTTGTAATTTAAGAAGTCTAAGTTTGAGCCTTGTGCAGGTCCATATTCTTTGTGAAACTCACTTCAGTTCATCATCCGTCACAAAATGTTTGTGCAGTTGCGAGATCACATCAGCGGCTCCATCGAAATCGCTTTTTACGTTCTCCAAAGCAGTCATCAGGGCCTTCAGTTCTTGATCCCCTTTCGTCTATAAGAAAATATAAAACATATAAGATTTGTATTCAAAATTAAGCATGAAAGCACTCACCACTCTGGCCATGCTCTGAACGACATCTGCATAATCAATAACTGTGGAAAGCAGGTTTTCAAAACTCTCAGTTTTCCTTTAAAAATAGAATAATATTACTAGAACTGAAGGAAAGCCAGAATGGTATCTATACTCACTTTAAAAGAAGAGTAAGTGTGGTAATTAGCATCTCTATAAAGTGTTCCACACCCTTTTTGATGAGTATATCCATTGACGTGAAAATATCTACGCGTCTCTTGCATTCGTGGCCCACACTGCACGCTGCCTTAGCCAGGCTGGCGTCATTTTCCACGGAGACATTTGGTGGAAATACGGGAAACTTGGGCAGATCCAATTGCTGCGGTAGCTGGACATTGTTGTCGTCGTTGCTGTATAGAAATATTGGCTGCTCCGTGGTGGTGGCTGGGAATGCTTTAGCTATGGTTCGTGGTGTAACCTTCTTTTCAAGATGCTCGTTGTTAAACAGCAGAATTTGCTTCTCCAACGGCACCTCTGTCTGCAGGAAGATGCGCTCCCTAAAGTTGTCAATCTGCTCGTCCGGCTCAAGGAACACTTCCACGGAGCTTGTGCGATTGGTGTAAAACACATGAATGACGCGCTTGCGCAAGATGAGGGTCACCTCCTGGAAGAACCGATCAAAAGACCAAGTCTTCTCTCTGTTCTCCTCCAGCAATCCGGCTAGGAGAGGTGTCACCAGCGTTTTCAATCCCTGCGACAAATGAGCATGTGGTGGCAGAGTGGTAGACCACTCAATGGGTCCATTTTCGGACAGCTGAGTGCCAGAAATCACGCCAGAAGCTTTCTTGGTGGTGATTTGGTGCATGGTTTCGCGGTTTTTTCGTCCCCCGAAGGGCCTAAAAGGCAGATTTCCGGTGGCTACGTGATACAGAGTAACTCCAATCGACCACAGGTCCACATTGGCAGTAAACGAACGCTGTATGGACTTTCTTAGCACTGCTCGCTCGTAGAGATCTGGATGGAGGTACTCCTCAGTGCCGTAGAGCGAAGCAAAGGGCTGATTATCCTCCAGTTCACGGGCAGCTCCAAAGTCTGTTAACTTATAGATAGTCTGCCCGTCCTCTGAGATGAACTTCATAATATTTCCGGGCTTGAGATCGCGATGCACCAGCTTGTTGTCTCGCAAATGCTTCATTCCGGCACACAGGTGCTCCAGCACCAGCAGGAATTCGTGCTCTGGCAGTCCGTACGAGTTCTCTGGGTCGTCGAGGATGTTAAATAGACTGCCGCCGGTGCAGAGCTCCATCACAATCACCTTGCCACGTCCCTCCTGGTCCTCCTCGATGGCCAGCAGCTTTACAATATTCTCGTGGTTGACCTTCTTAAGAGCCTCGAACTCTCGCATCTGCACATCCGCCGGACGCATGTGACTATACGGATTGAAGGTCTTGACCGCCACGGATTCGCCGGTGATTTTGTTAACCCCCTGAGATCGGTGAAAATGGAAAAGTGAGTCAGTCGGAAAAGTCGCCACTGAACTGTAGTCTTACCTGAAAAACGGAGCCGGTGGCTCCTTTCCCGAGCACGCTGGTGGTGCACCACACATAGCTCACGGAGCCACGCAGGAAAGACATTTTCGCTTTCCTATTTTGCACCTAAATCAACTATTTCTGTATTATTTTGATTTTTGCTTGCATCGAAAGTCAGAAAACAAAAACAAGTGCATCGCCATACATATCGATAACACCGATTACATCTTGTTCATCAATGAAATCGGTAGTTGCGATAGCCAGGATTAAAACCATTTTAATCGATAGCCCGCATATCGACTAGTGTTCCATCTCCAGTTTTTTGTTATTTTAGGTGAGCGTTGACATTTTTGCAGCGCCTTTTAGTTTATTATTATTTTTAACAAACAAATTATGATGTTCAATCCGCACTCGCGTTGGCCTATATGGAATATCCTCTGATTTTCCTAAGAAACACATGACAACCGCGAACGCAGATCAATACATTCTGCAAACACTGCAGACGTGCCTCGGCGGTGTGCGAAAAAATAGTAATTAAGGATTAAGGCCGCGATTAAGTCTAGCGAGACAAACTAAAACGATGCACATACGACTGCATTTAGTGCGCTTTATGTACATTAATCTACTGCTAAGGTGAGTGGCCCAGATCTAGCACCAGAGGACGGTGATCCGCTCCGGAGAGTTTCTCTAAAAGGCGTTTTTCCGCATTTTTTTCCTCTTGCAGCTGCTGTTTCTGGCTCTACGACAATGTGGCGGCAGCAGATGCGCAGGGAAGAGTCCAGGGCGACGCTGCTGGCGGCAGTGGTGGTGGTGGTGTTGTTGTAAATGGCGGCCCGCCCGGCAGTCCGGATGCAGCTGAAAAGATACACAAAAATCCCCGAAGGACAGAGGCGCCACCAAAACCAGAGCCACCGCCCGCGCCCCCCGAAGAACATGTGCCCAAAAGTGCAACGGAAGACAGTGGAGAACTTATTGCCTCCGCTGCGGAGTCCGAGACTGGCAGCCGGCCAAGAACAGGGGACACGTCAGTGCCTATGCTTACGCCGCGGCCCGTGGAGAAACCCTCGCCTCCACATCATGTAAATAGCCATAGTGAATATGTTAGTGAATTCGATTTAGCGGCTAATGAAATGCTGCCGCCGCTTGACGAGGCGGCAACGGAAGCCTCCTCCCCATCCCTTAGCTCCACCGCCCAAGTGCCAAATAATCAATTAAATCATATTTATAATGATGGCAATAATGCCGGGGAAGTGCATAGTGTTAGTGAATCGCAGAAATTAGAGGAACCAAAGCAGCAGCGGCCGCTGGAGGAACAGCCGCAGGAGCCACCACAAGGTCAACAGCAGGAGAAGGAAAGGTGAGTGTTTTTATTGATTCACACTTGTGGTCATTTATTTGGGACCTTAAAAAAGGCTTTTTTTTTATTTAAAATGACTAAAATCTGATAATATTTAAGTAATACTATGTCTAAACGGAGTTTTTTTGGGGCAAAAATGGATAAATTCTAAATTTAGTTTACTAATTTCCGCAAAAAATTATTCATTGCCATAATAATACCCTCTGCTGTTTGATTATATTGAAGTGCACTTGACATTTCGGTGCGCCAGGGGTTTTAACTGATAAGTTCCCCTGACCCACTGACGTGCCTTTTTGTTTGTGTTTCCATGTGAAGCATTTCCCGCTGGCGTAATTCAAGTTATCAATACGAAAGAATTTCCCAATTAACGTGACATATTACTAGAACATGAACTATTAATGGGCATTACTAAAAGAGTTTTTTTAATTGCTTTTCATTATAGAAAAAAGAGAAAAATAAAAGATAAGGTTGTTGGTTTTTAAGGCAGATAAAATGTAAAGGGAAACTTTGTAATGATAATCAAAATGTAGTTGCTTTTGTAAGAAACACTTTTATATATCTTAAAGCATTCGGGTATCTATTACATTCTCTTATTTCCTTTTTATTGCTTACTAAACAAAATTTATTAAATATCCTATGACGCTGAAGTAGGTTAAGCTTGTAGGTCCCAAGCATTCCATTGGCCTTCATCTACAACTCGAGCTCTTATCAGCAGCTATTTGGTTATTACTTATATAGGGGTTCTTATTTCCCCGACAAACCCTTATCAGCAAAAACCCGGTTCGCTGTTGTTGTCACGTCTCGGGGATGTGGGCACGACCCAAGTTCGTTCACATGCTGTAGCCCATGAAAATCTGGACGAGATCAAAGATGCCTTTCACTCACTCACATGCTGGCAAGGTCACCGCTAAATGTTTTGCTGGGGGTTTGCTTTTGTTTACTAAAAATAGACCTGTCCAATTTAGTGATTATCGATGGAGACATATGATACAGGCCAACCACCGGCTACGTGGCAGACGATTCATATTCGATTTTTCACAATTCTCAGGGCATTTCCCCAGCTTGTGCTTGTGTTTACTCATTTGCACGCGACATCAAGCGTTCGCTTTTAATCTTTGCCTCTAAAAATGCATTTACGAATTGTTGATAATTGTTTTTCTCGGCAGGCGCAAAGTGTATATAGTATACGAGTACGTTATATGTACATATATATAGTAAAATATATATATAAACGAGCGCATGCATTTGTTTACGTTTCATTGATAGAGTTGCGGGCCCCCACAAGCTACTTGATATTGATTAACTGCAATGCAAGTATTTGCTAACTACGTAACTGCGGTTTATTTTTAGAAATTTGAAGGCGCCAAGCACGTACATCGTAAGCTATCTTATCGTAATTCCCATATTCATCAGTTTGGATTTATTTAATGTGCAGCATCATGATTTATTTGGTAATTATTTGAACTTGTCAGTGTTAACTGATTGTTGCTATTTGCTTAAGTAATTATTTGCGGGTGATAACTAACTTGTTTTTATTGTCACAACGAATTTCTAGAATTTTTAAGGTTTACGAGATAGTATTTTATAGATACTTGAGTAGTTTTGTAGTAAATTTGTCAAGAAGAGAAGTTAGTAACTTAAATATTAGGCATTTGGTTTATTAAAAGGTTTACAAAATTACTTTCTAATGAAACATATAGCTTCCTAAGTATTCAAAAGCTAATCAAACACCATATAAATTTTCTTATAAACGTAGTCATATTTAAATCAATTAAATATTTAATAAATATGTACAGATTTTAATTGATTTTATTGTTTATTATCCAGAAATTCCTTTTTCGCAATTTTTTGGTGCATTAATGGCCCGGGGCTTATTAGGTTTTAGCAGTTAAACCGACATGTGGTAAAATATTTTAAATAATAACTCATTCGGGGGCATTTCATAACCGGGGGCTAAACTATATGTGAATTATATACGAAACTGTCTCTGTCCATACCCGTATCCAGCACCCATACCCATTTCCATACCGATTCCAATCCGCAGTCGCCGCGGCGACGACGATCACCCACGCGTTGTCTTGTCACAATGCCTTTTGCCGGTAATTTGCTTTACAGTTTTTCAATTTATTTTCCCCCTCCGCTCGGCGTGAGTGTACTTTCTAAATGCCTCCTCCGACAGTCTGTCTGGCCTGGGCCTATCTGTTTGCTACTCCGCTGGCCGGCCGGCCGGTCATTTTATTCATCCCAAAAAATAAAAAGAGAAGTCTGGAAAAAAGATCATGCTTCGGTTTACGATTCGCAGGCTCTGTGGGTGCTACAAGTGGCACAGGAAAAACGTATAAAAACAATGAAAGCTGATTAGTTTAATGGACTTGAAGATACCGGTTTTAAGGTACTTTTTAAGTACTTTTTAGGTAAAACCAATTGATAATTAATAGCGTTTAAAAATGTATATTTATTTGTTAAATAATCGTATTTGTAATTTATATTAAATCAAACCGATATTTAAAAAGATATACCCCCTTTGTACACTATTAAAACGAGGTATCAAATCGCTAGACCAAACGTTTTTTATTGGTAGATCCTTTAAAGGCTTCGTTGAGCATATTTCCATATCGCCAGCAACTCGATTTTATTGCGCTGACTGGCTATATCGAGGGTGGTAAAAGTGTTAAATGGGTTCGAATCAAAGCTGGCTTCGATTTGATGTCATGTTTGTGTCTCGCTGGCCCCGTAAATGGCTTTATCAGTACGAAATTTACTTTCATTTTTTGCATTTTCCTCGAACAATTTTCGCCAGCGCCTCCTGACAGACATAAATAAATTTTTCCAGCCGCTTCGGTAGCACGCAGCCGACAGAATCAAAATCCATTTGGCCTTCCAGACATTTCACACATTCGCCCGCCAGTGCTCGTAGTATCTGTATCTGGCAGGTGATCGGCGAGCGAATCTTTCGCCGGTCGGGGAATTACTTTCACTTTCGATGCAAAGGACTCTCCACCATCGAGACTTTACCATTTGGGCTTTCAAATGCATCATGATCTTGTTTAGTGTAATCAAACTTGGCAAAAAGCCATTATCATGTGTGGAACACGTCTGCACAGGGAAAAATAATAAAAATTAATATGATAATCGAGAAATTTCTATGCCAAAGGGTGTGTTTGGAACCGGTGATAATGATAAAACCGGTGATAAAATACTTTTATTCTTTTGAAGATAATGTTCAAACATTATAAAAATTAGTATCCCTTCTTAATTCATTTTAGCTTCTATTTATTTCCCATAAAATGGAAGTTTTATTGTACCAAAACTAAGTTTATATTAGTTAAAGATTACTTGTGAAATAGAGACAATATTATTTAAAAGCATAACTTGATTGATTATAACCATAATCACCTCTTCTTCAAAAACCATCCTTTATTATTTCCAGTGACTTGTAGACCGTGCCCATAAAATTCACAGATCGTCAACGGCGATCAGCCAATTGTGGCACTTATGCAAATGTCTCGGACATTCAGCTCCAGCGGAGGATTACATTATGCATGTGCAGTACCCAAAAGCCACTACGATCCGCTGTCAATGATCGCTCAACGATCTGCGATCCGATCCTCTCCCACGATGGAATGGATTGTTCGTCGATTTTATCGCCTCGCCTCAAAGTCCGAATATTTAATTGATTGTGAGCGTGCGCCCATTGACTTTCGTCAATCAATTTCGATGGGTGATCGTTGGATCGTTGATCGTTGATCGCTGATGCCTGGATGCTTGATCGCTGATCGGCAGGCGATCGTCGTCGATTACTGATCTCGTTCAACTGCATTGATTAAGCCAGTGTCGTACGCCTTCACCTGTCTCTTTTGCCGGCATTCCTATCGCATTTTTTCGCTCTTTTTTCATTCATTTATTTAGGCGCCTCTCTAATGAAAATCGGAAAACAAAAAACCCTCTCGCGATTGAGAGAGTCTGACATGAAAAGCCGGTTATTGCCGGCGTTTTTCTCTCATGTCTTGTTGCTCTTGCATTTTTTATTTGTTACTGATTATCTGGCGAAAATGCCGGGGAGATATGCTGGCCCAAGGGGGTGAGTGGGGCCCAGACCAGACCAGACATGGACGTAGACGTGTAGACGTTTTGGCATCGTGCGGAGTGAAAAATGTTTGAGACGCGTAGGTGTCCAACTGGGGGAAGGGGACTGGGACCAGGCAGCTGCTGCTGCTGCGACTTTGAGTTATTATACGATTTTTGTTGTTAAACAAATTAATTTCAAATTCTTTAGTGAAAACTGAACAAACAGTGGTTTTTTGACTGCACTTTTGGGGGCGGCGTGGGGAATTATTGCACTTATTATGCTCGTAATTGAATTGTAAAGAAATAACTCCGGCAAATGAAATTTTATAAATAAAACGTCAATAAAATGTTGTAGTAAAGATTTGTAAGGGTTATGCATATAATTTAGGGTTTTATTAGGAAGTCAAAAGATTATTTATGTACCTAGTACATTTTTTACATTTTATTATATCAACAAGATATATTTAAAGATACATCTGCATTTGGCTTTAAAAAATATAAATGTTAGCTAACTAAACATAAGGTAAAATGCACAAAAAATAAGCAATATCTTAACTACCGATCGAGGATCTTGGCAGCACAATCTTTAAACTCAAAGTTCAATTGCTTTGCTGTGACCTAAACTCTGAACTGGAATCCACCCTCTGAGGCTTCCAGAAAAAATCCCACAAAAATCCCCAGCTGCAATTGCAACTTTCTTTCGCAGCTAAGACTTACTCCTACTCCCCACCAATCCTCCTGATTTACCCTCTGGCCGCCCACTCGCGAAGCTGAAGGCTCTGCCAATACTTCGACCACTTAGCAACTCGTGTGTGAGCTTAGCTTGGGCCGTGCACTGTGAAAAAACTTATTTAAATTAAATTAAATACAATATATAAGCATAAGCACCCTTGCAAGTATTATAAAGACAATAAAAAGTAAACAAAAACTACTATAAAATATTATATTTAATTATTAAAGGTAGTTAACGATCTCTTTCAATGTTACCTTGTTATCTTGTTGTGTAGGATGCTGATGTTTTTCGTTGCTGTTGTTTGTATTGATGTTGCTGTTGCCATGGCTCATTGTGTAAGCGCTTTGGGTTCGAAAACACTTTCGCATTACAAGTGTTTATCTTTCAATGGCGTTTGCTGCAGCAAGTGCAGCAGCAGCAGCAGCAGCAGCAACATCGATTGCAACTGCAACTGCAACTGATGTTGGCTTCGTTCAATTCAATTGACACTCTTGGCCCGCTGTAACCTTTTTGCCGTTGTCGTTGCACAAAAGGAGTCAAAACAATTTGCTAAACACACACGCATCAAAGACAATTGGCGGCACTGTCACTGCCTATCTCTTTCGTGTTTTTGTTTGGGGCAAATTTGATTTTTATAGACCTTATTTGTTTACTGTCTCTGAGCTAAGCCTAAGCCCACGTTGCAGAAATTTACGATTAACAATTTCACTTTTCACTGCACTTGGAATTATGCTCGGCTTAATATTTGCACAAATTTATTGGCCCGATGGCTTCGGCTTTTGCCCATCGATCGCTATCGCTGGCCGTAAACCATACGGGCGCAATAAACATTTTATATTCAAATATATATGTATATATACAATATCGTTAGATTTGCCATTACATACCTCCCATTTCCTCCATTCCCAAGCATTTCAGGGCCCCCGGTCCCACGCCGCATGCTAATGCTCCTGGCTGGCCAACAGATTTAGACATAAACCTGTCACAAGAGCGCAGACAAGACCAAACCCCCAGACAGGCGTCTCGGGGACTGGGAACAACGGATTGGATTGGATAGGATCGGATTGGGATCCATTGTGGGGGCTAAAGCCGTTTCCGACACCTTTCCGCCACCCAACAACTGCAGCTGTGTCCCCGGGCAAGGAACACAGCTCGGCGGCCACAGCCCACCAAGGAAAATCTTTGTTGGGGGGAAAACTGCAATATTATTAAAGAAGAAAACAAATTTATTTACCCGCCAGCCTCCTTGTGGGTGGAGAGAAGCCTTGAATGTTATGGCACATAAAATTTAAATGACTTTTTCCTATCCTCTTTTAAGAAACGAAATTTTAAAACTAACATTCGTTTGTTATTCGGTAACTCAGCCTTGTAAAGCCATGTTGGAAACTACCGAAGGTTTCCCCCTAATTAGTCAATTTCGATTTTCCTGCGGCCTTAACTTTCATTAAATTTAATTTGTTATTTTTTTATGACACAATCTTATTGACTTTTACTAATTTTACGACAAAGGTAATGCAGACATTTCATAAAATATATTTACTTAAGGGTATTTCCTAATATAAGCTTACATAGTTCGGTTGGTTATGAAGAATAAATTATTCTTTTAAATATAAATTTTAAATTGAATTATTTAGTAATTTCGTTAAGTTCTATAACAAGTTATTAAAGTATGCAATACTCTTCCTTTTGAGGAGGTAATAAATTTGTTTTAATTTCTAATAAACGTTTTGCTAAATAGTTTTTTTATGCACCTTTTTAGGGATTTCAAATGCTAGTAATTTTTGTAACACTTCTATTTTCATATAACAAAATATGTTAAAAATACTTATAAATAAGCTAGAAATAGTATTTTTCTTATTATAAAATTAAGAAGCAGGGAATTTTGGGTGAATGCATGAAATATGCCCTTGTCAGACTCGAGCGCTTTTGAAGCATTTCCACTTTACGGGCTTTCCTTTCTGGCCATCAATTCGGCTTTATTTGAGGCGACGCACACAAGCCGCCTTAGCTTTTCAGACATGGCTAACACACACACACACACACACACACAATACACACACCCCAGCAGGGAAGGCTGTGCGACAAGTTTGCCGGCAAAATGCAGGCTAAGTTTCAGCTGCAAGTGCACGCCGCTGATTGCGAGACGATGCCGATGTCGAAGTCGATGTCTCGAGTGCTGAGGTAATGCTCTCCCATTCCATAGCATCGCATCGCATCGCATCTCATCTCTCCGGAGACTGCCTCTCGCTCTTTCTCTGCTTCTCTCCGTGTGTCGCGGGAGCTCGTTTTCTCGGTGATATGGCGGCAAATATATCTGCACACTTGGACCACAATTACCTAGAGCCGACTCTGTAATACGTTCAGTTCCCATTTCCATTTCCAGTGGTGCGATCGTGCGCTCCGCTACCTCGCCGGTGGTGCCACCTCGTCCGCATCCTTACTCCCTGTTTGTGGGTGTCTTTGGGGATCGCGAATCGGAGCACCAATATCGAATATCCTAGTTATCCTTTAAAAGGACGCCGCGTGTGTGTCTGTGTGTGTGTGTGTGAAGGTGCCTGCAGTGCACTTTGCCACAAAACACTTGAAATTTATTTGGAATTGTCAAGTAACCGCCGATACAAAGAAATAATATAACAATTTAAGGATAATATTGGGAAATACATTTTTTAATGGCTAATTGGATTGATTTATTAGATATTCATTTAAGATATGGTTTTTAAATCATTTTAAAGTTGAAATAAATGTAACGAACTAAATCCTCATTGAATTAAAAATATATATTGAAATCATAGAGGCCTTTTAAAATATCCTTTTTGACTTGCAAATATTTTTATACCTAGAAAAGCCTGATATAATATTAATAAAATTAATTCTACTTTAATGGAAGTTAACTCAAGCATAAATTTAAAATAAAAATCATTTTCCTTGAACATATTCTAAAGGTCCTTTCAAAAAATTATTCCCGTTTCTTAAAAGCAATTTTTTTTAAATGTATCCCATGTTTATTAATTATGTTGTTATCCTTATTTTCTTCCTGTAAAACAAAAATCCCGAAATAAAACAGATGTGACCACGTTTAAGACAATATCCCCAACTTATAGTTGACAATTCAAAGCTTTAAATTGATTTCGCATATCGATCGAGTAAATATCCATAATAGCTCTTAATTGCAAAGGCTTTAAATTTATTTCGCATATCGATCGAGTAAATATCCATAATAGCTCTTAATTGCAATTATTTCCGCCAACACCTTCTGTTTGCCAAGTGGAAATATTGATTGTGGCTTTGGCTTTTGGCTCAGACTCTGGCTCAGCCTGTATTTGATCTGCCAACCGGATGCCCATTAAGCGAAACTGCCACCAAATGTTTATAGTTTAGTTTTTTTCATTGACTCAATAAGCGAGCCAAATCACTATTTGTAGCCACCTTTCAAGTTGTGTGCAAATTTCGGTGAAGAGTCAACAGAAATCGGATGATTTGTGAGGAACAAACACAGGATAGTTGCTTCTCTAATAATTACACCCACATTAGAATATTTTTTGTAAGCATCCAATGTGCCAGTGTTTATGCAGTCAGTTGTGATTTAGTGCAATATTTTGTGTGCATAAAACATTTCAATGCTGCCCGAGAACAGCAACAAAAACATACATAACAAATATTTTTGGCAGCAGTCCAGACATTTAAAGATCTTTAGATTGAGAACTGCAATCATATTTTTGTTTAGTTTTTCATTTTAATAATTTTGTTTTGGTCTAACTTCATTTGGTTTCTGGGTTAACATAGACGAGCTTATAATTACCATAATTATTAATTAGCTTGAATGAGCTATTAACTAACTAAAAGAGCTGATTTTGTTTATCTTATTGAGGAACATAGAGTTTAGCTAATTAAAAGTGATATATCTTAACCGAAGAGGAATTTTCAGTAAATGTAATGGCTTAGAAAAGTTTTAAAAATCATAACTCAGTATTCTTTCATATACTTATATGATGATTCAATTTAAAGTGTATAAAGAATATTTAAATTCCCATCCTTTTTGAAAATTTTCTCTTATAAACTATCTAAGTTAGACTTCCTTCACTGTCATTATAAAATTGAGGCCTTTTTAAAAAATATTTTCACTTTTCGCACGCAGAAAGAAAACTAAAGCAATTTTCACATCGTTGCTGGAATATTTTGTGATGTATATACATATATTAATTTATTCAAAATGCAGCCGAAAAGAAAAGCCAGAAATTCCTGACAAACTTGTAGACAAGTTAACGCAAAAAAAAACAAAAAACAAGATGTAAAACGCAACTGCCGGAACGGCCAAGTTAACCCAAAATGCCTTACATGGCTTGACTTACTGCCCAGGCAGACAGTTTGAATACTTTACTCTTGGCGTTGTGGTTGAGGCAGACAAGTCATAAATATATATATATATTCATACAGCCAGCTGGGGAGTTTTCCTTCTTCAGAGCCGGGAGTTGCAGGATTGTGGGCGTTGTTGACACGACTCGCGGTGCAAGCCAATAATTATTATAGAATACTTTGGTATAATATGTGAATTTACATATGTTGTACCGACAGAAAGCCACCCATTTCTCGCCTCCAGTAGGAGGCTGTTAGCTGTGACCAAAAAAATGCGACAAATATTGTAAATAATTTGGAGTAGTCCTCTTGATACATTTATAACGATTTAGGGATCTAATTATTATGAAATTTAATTCAAACTGCCTCTGAAAAGTAATTTTTCTTTTAAATCTATGTAGTTTCGAAAAGCTTTCTCAAATATCTGCTCTTAGTCGCCTTTGCCTTTCGGTTAGCAGCCTTTTGATACACTTTTCCCGCCAGCTGGAGAAAGAGGAACTAAACGCGATCACTTACGGTTGCAAATTTCGGTTAATTAGCTTGGGACCTTTAAACGAAAAACGGAAAAGGCTGTGGAAGAAAAGCCTGGACCAAGATAGACACTCTCTTGTTTATTATGTAATAAAAATGCATCCAAATGTGCGCTAATTGTTGCATGTCGGCCCTCGAAAGCATTTTTTTTCTCACTTCGTTCGAACCATTTTCCGCCGCCTCGTGACGCTTTGAGAGGCTTGAGGTGGTGGGCCAAGTCCACTCAAAGGTTTAATTTTTTTTGTCCCTGCTGTCATCTCAAGTTTCCGGTTTGTGTAGCACTGAAGATGCAATGGAGACGAGACAGTGCTGAGGCGTCAGGTGGTGTCTGGGTGTTTAGGTTGTACACCTTTTTGTTTATAATAAGAATAAACTTAGTAAATATAGATTATATCTGTGGTGAACGTGGGCAACAAAACTAAATTAATTATAAAAATGGTTCAGCTAGATATTAAAAACCTTTCAACAAAATATTTTATTATTTTTAGTTTTCAAGACAATATTTACTATTATTATCTTAGTGAGGGTGTAAAGTCTTCGAGTCTTTTTTGGAAAATGTATTTGCTTAGGTCAGTTACTTCAATTTCAATTGCATTTTTATCAGTCTTCGCTGCGTTGCTCGTTGATTTTTATACATCTTCAAAAAGGCATTGTTGTAGAAATACATTATTTGTTTACTCGATTTTGTATTTATTTGGACAAATACGAGAAACAATATTAATGGTTTTTTATTATTTATGACAAACAAAGATTATTTATTATAAATAACCTGGAAATCTATTAAAATTTATAAAATAATATATGATAAAATGATAAAATGATACTAAAAAGAGCTTAGGGAATATATGTTTCTATATAAAGATCAGCTTAACTTAAGCACCCATTTTCCAACTGAAACTTAAAAAGCCTCTAAAAATTAGAGAGTAAATAGTCTCTTAAAAATAATAATACAAATTTAGCTCACTTGAGTTCTACATATATGCACAACAATAACAATAAATAATCTGAACTAGATAAAACAGACTTTGCCAGCATCTCATACCTTATACATACTACTTATATGCAAATTTACTTAGTGTTGTGTTAAAAGCCTTAATCCAAATAAACTTCTTGTGACGGAAATGGGAAAACCCGGCTAGAGAGAAAGTAAAACATCCATTGCGACTTAATCTACAGAATAAAGAAGCAGGAAATTCACGCATATATTCAGGCGTTTTTACGGGCAACAATAGAGCTGCAGCCATGACATAATATATGAATGTATTCCGTGCTATATGCACTCGAGAATATGCATTTAAAAGAATTTTTATTCAGGCCCCTCCTCCCGTAAAAGTCGCAATTAATTGCGCGAATTGTTGAAAGCGGTCGGTCAGTGACCAAAATGAAAAAAAAAAGTAAGAAATAGCTTTACAACATTGAAATGACGCATATATTTTGGCTATCTCGTAATTAAAATTATCTTGGTCTCAACTTGACATAATTATATCAACGTGCATAATTTATTTATAAACTGTCAACGCCCCCGAAAATATTTACAATTATTTACCTCACGCACTCTTCACACTCTCGCGAGCGACACATTTCCTTGGATGGGATAAATAATATATACAAGAGCTGTCTGGTTAATTAGTTTGATGGCTTTTACATTTGCCCTGTCAGATCTTGAGACCATTTTTACACCCAAAAATTCGTCAAAATTGCAAAAATATATGTACATATATTTGCAAGCACCAAAAATGACAATGTTGAGAAATTGTTTTTCTATTTATAATCGATTTCTTGTTGGGGTTTTTAAATAATTATGTTTTGCTTTGAGAGGAATCTTGCTACTCAGATTGGCAAGTGAAAACCCCCAAGAAATAAATGTGAAATTCCCACTAACTGGAAGTCAGCTGATAAGATCGTTTAAAATGCATATTATTTGTGATTTCGCTGAGCGAAATACACCGCTCTCTCACCTTTCACAACTGCTGCTGCTGCTGCTGCTGCTGTGCTGGGCTGTGCTGTTCGTTCGCTCGTTGAAACAATAAATACAAAAGGTTCTCATTGTCACTTGTGGAGTTATTTGTTTTTATATTTACATACTTCGCACCTCCGTCGTCAGTAGTCAGTCAGTCGAGTATTATGGCTTGCTCTAGATATTTACCTCTCGGCTGCAATCAGCTGGATAAGGCACCACCAACGTGGCTATTTATGGGTACTAACTTGCTTTGCGGATATTAAAGACTTTCGTAGCACGGTCACAGCTGTTTGTTGTTTGATTTACCAAATACGTATATTATTATTCGCCGCAATTAGAGCCCCCAAAAAATATATACCGAATGTAAGAAAAATGCTGCTACAATTCGTTATGAAGTTCATTTGTTGTGAGTTGAAAAAGCTGAAAACCAACCTGACCATGTTTCTAATATTCTTCTGGATTATATGGTTCTCGCAAATAATAGCCATATCGACGGTGTTCATGAGGTATGAGGGATATTGAATGCCTTTCAAGCGATTTCATAGTTTTTAACAACCTGCATGCATAAAGTTATTAATTTCGCCAATTTTATTATTATTGCAGCTTTCCGGAGATCATCACGGAGCTGCCAACTGTCACAGTTACAGAGCTGCCTCTGGATCGCATCAAGAGTCGTCTAGATTCGGTTATTCTGGAGGATGCCCAGGCTCCTGCGAGCAATAAAACCGACGAGGAGCAGCAACCTTTACAGGATCAGCCTCCGAAATTGAACGAGGCTGAAAAGGAAGTGCCTCAAAAGGGTAAGGAAACTTGAAAAACACACAAAATGCTGCTCAAAATATATTAAAATAACCTATACCATTTCAGATGAGCAAATGCTGAAGATAAACGACCCTGGAGGAGGCCTTGAAACGGATGGATTAGCCACACCAGAAGCTACGCTGCCCGCTACCGATGGCAATGACACCAGCGACGAGCAGCCTAGCGGAGTGCCCTCTAATGGGACAGAGGAGAGTGCAAATCTGACAAAGGCCAACGAGGAGGTGCCTATGCCCGTATTTTCCGAGTGGACGCAGAAGCAAATGGAGGCTGAGGCCAGCCGGGAGCAGGCTATTGAACTGGAGCAACAGGTGGTGAATAATTCGGCCCAGCGCAGAAACAAAACGGGCTCCACGAGTCGTAAGGCACCGACACTCAAGCTGCGCTCCAAGAACTACGCCTCGCCGGACTGCGGGGCCAAAATTATCGCCCACAATTCGGAATCCAAGCACACGGACTACGTGCTCACCCAGTCCACCGATGAGTACATGCTGAGTCCGTGCGACAATCGGATTTGGTTCGTGGTGGAGCTGTGCGAGGCCATTCAGGCCCAAAAAGTGGACGTGGCCAACTTTGAGCTGTTCAGCTCTTCGCCAAAAAACTTCACGGTGGCCGTATCGAAGCGCTTTCCCACCAGGGAGTGGAGTAATGTGGGTCGCTTTGCAGGCGAGGATAAGCGCACTCTCCAGACCTTCGACCTGCATCCGCATCTCTTTGGGAAGTTCGTACGCGTGGACATCACCTCACACTACGCCGCGGAGCATTACTGCCCACTGACGCTGTTTAGGGTATTCGGTACCTCCGAGTATGAGGCTTTCGAGACGGAAATCCGGCCGGGCGACGATCTGGATGATTTCTACGATGACTTTGGAGCTCAAGAGGGTCAGAAGGCAAGCGTCGTGGGCAGCGGTGGCATCTTCCAGAGCGCCTCTGATGCGGTGATGCAGATTGTAAAGAAAGCCGCCGAGGTCCTGGTTAAGCCGACAAAGCCTGTGAAGTGGTCCCCAGAATCGCTGCTCTGCCGCACGCCCGCCTTTGGGCCATACAGCTGCAGCAATTGCAATAGCACCCTCGTGGAGAAGATCAACAGTCTGATATCCTGCCAGTTCCAACAGTTGCAGGTGCTTCTAAGTCTCAATCGCTTGAGGGCCGATCTACTGCAGAGTCGCGTGTGTCAGGAAGATTTTGGCATTAGCCTAATGGTGGATACGCATACATCGAGCAAAATGGGCAAGCAGCAAAGCTATTTCCTCAGCATGCTGCCCGCAGAGCACCTTGGAGCCATGTGTAAGCTCATCCAGGCAGAACAGAACGCTTCCGATCATCACCAGCAGACAGAGACGCCGGGCATGAAGCAGCACCAAGTCAGTCCACCCGAGCAGCTGCAGGATAATGCCACATCATCTGGAGTTCGTCAGGATTGTGAGGGAAGCGAAGGAGGAAACCCGGAAAAGAAGATTCCACCCAAGGAATCAGCCGAAACGCCTAGCCCGGAGTTTGTGGTGCCTGAGACTAGCCAAGAGATGCCTTCGATGGAGATTCAGTCAACGACATCCAGCGAAAGTGTTTCCACCACCACAAATTCCACGCCAGCCGATGTTAATATTTTCAATGTGCCAGCCGATGCCGAGGAAGTGGTGGTGGTCAGGGAGCAACTACCAGTTACCCCAGAGCCAATTATTCAAACCACCCTGGAGCCTAGCGACGTGGAGACCTCATCCAGTGCGCCGCCAATTAGCACAGGAGCTCAAACCTCAAGCGAAGCGCCAGCCAATGGCGATATTGGGATCGAGGAGGGAAATCCTACCAACTGGGAGAGCATTGACAATCTCCTGACCACCACCACGGTGGCCTCGATAACCGCTGGCGGTGGAGCAGCCGCCGCAGCAGCAGCTGTCGTAAGTGGAAACGGCAATCTGGGCGTGGCAGGCGCTGGAGCTGGAGGCGCAGCACCTGGATCCGGAGTAAATCTACAGCAGAAACTGACGAACGGCGCCCAGTCGGAAAGTGTGTTCATCAGGCTCTCAAATCGCATCAAGGTGAGTGTTTCCCGCCTCTGCCCTTAAGTGGGCATCATTTCTTTCCCTTTATTCCTGTGCGTCATCAGTTGGCGTAGTGAGGAAAATAGAAATAAACAAAAAATCGAACTAGCAACTAGCCTAGGCAACCGCCCACGCAGACTGCGTGGAGTGTGGAGCCGCAGAAACCTTCAGAGGAAGACAGAGGCAAAATTATACGCTTGCCAAGAGTCCTATAATCAAAGTAATCAGGATAGAATTGTGGAAAGAAGGATACTGATTTTTATAAAGTTGATAAAGCATATTAAATATTTTTCTTTTTTATTAGTTGTGAAACTAAAATTCTTATCCTTCAAGATAATCTAATCTTTCTCTATATGTTACCACGAAAGGAAAAAAACGTAAAGAATTTCTTCTCTATTTTCCATTGCTTTTAAAGTAATTAAAGTTCTCTATTATAACCTAACGGCGATGACAAAACCTTATAAAAGGGTACACCCCATGTCGACTTCTCGCTGACTCTATTCTCTTTGTGACTTGTTTATAGTCTACTTGCGTGCTGGCTGCTCATTACAAGCGCCAGGCAGCCACTTCCCGTTTTGGACTCCGCCCAATGGGCTTCATCCTTGTAACAGTTCTGCCAGTTTGCTACCTTGCCGACCGACGTCATCAATATACATATGCGAACTCATTCATATCCCTACAATTAAAGCTACACAAGTGAAAAGTGTTAGTTCTTTTGAAAAGTAAAACCTGGAAATGAAACTTTAATATTTATGCATCATTTTAATCATTAAAGAATATCCCTACGGTATATAAGATACCATGAAAAAAGAAGTTAAATTCCCGAAAATATCTTTATATCTTAAGATAAATCTAAAATAAAATTCACACACACATTTTTTTTCTCTGTGTACACCACCCGCACAACATTCGCTAACCGCTGGCGTTGGACAACGCTTTTTGTCTTCCACAGGCGCTCGAACGGAACATGTCGCTGTCGGGACAGTACCTAGAGGAGCTCTCGCGTCGCTACAAGAAGCAGGTGGAGGAGCTGCAGCAAACTCTGACGCAACAGACTCTGACAGTGCGTCAGTTGGAGGACCAGAGTCGCCGCTACATAGAACAAGAGCAGCTCTTCCAGCAGCAGAGCGCCGAGCTGGCCAACGAGGTGCGGTCACTGAGCTACCAAGTGCAGGCCTGCATCCTCGTCATCATCATCGTGGGCACCTGCATTTTTCTCATGCTCGTCCTGGGCACCGTCTATTATCGCAAGCTACGACGTCAGCAGCAGCATCTTAAAAAGGAGCAAGGCGACCCACCTGTGGCACCCATTAAGCCAAAGCTGGATCGCCGCAAGTCGTACGAGCAGATGCTTACCCTATCCACGCCCAAGCAGAGGCGTCCCAGCGAGGAGGCTATGTTAATTCTGAAGGAATGCGGCGACAGCATCGCCCAGGAGCTGGGACGGCAGCAGGAGGATCCTACGAACAGACAGCGCAAGATTTCCGTGTGCTACGGCAGTAACAACAATATAGCCACCAATATGCTCGGTGCCGGTGTCCGGAGCTCCCTGCACAGGCGCAAGGGGGCCAAGCACTCCTGGCACAATAGTCTGGACACCACTGAAACACCATCCAGCGAGCAAGGGGACAAGTTCTTCGACGTGGACACCCTCAAGAGCCAAAAGCAGAGCTCCGGGAAGGCAGGAAAGAAGAAGTCGCAGCAACAACAACTGGCTCTCAAGCGGCAGGAGTCCGCGCCAGCGACCTTCTCGCAGAGTCAGTTGGCCGAGGAACCCAACACGCAGAGCGACTTCGACGAGAGTCTAATATTAGACGACGACGACCTGGCAAACTTTCTACCCAACAGCGATTTAGCGTACAATGAATTCATGCCCGAGGGTCCCTCGGGATATCAAATACTGGACACGGTGGACGGTGGCGGCAAACCAGGAAGCAAGGAGCAGCAGGGAAACAAGAAATCACGTCGCCTTTCCTCGCCAGCCTTCTTCAAGTCGCCGTTTAGTAAAAACAAAAATAAAGGCTACGCCTTCAATAATGGCATCAAGAACAGCCACTCGGTGCACGAGCCCACATCCTGGGAGTGGTATCGCCTAAGGCGGAGCGAGAAGCAGCAGCAGGCTAAGCTGGCCAGCAAGAGCCTACCCAGTGCCAGTTTGGACAGCTCCTCGCTGTCGGAGGTCAATTTTCCACTCAATACCAATGCCACACCCACGCAGAACTCTTTCCGGATACTCGGCGAGGCCATTCTCTCCTCTGGCGAAGGCAGGGTCACGCCGAATGGCAATGGAGTTGGCCTCGCCAGCAGTAGCAGCGGGAGCGGCAGCGGAGGAAGCACCACGTCGTCAACCACCAAGAAGAAACAGCGCGCCTTTAACAACCTACTTCGAAAAGCGTTTGATTTTTAGCTCAGATCCAGTGATTTTTATTCGATAGTTTTGTATTTTTGGAAATAGGAGGTGGAATGGTGGCCCTCCTCTCTTGGTGTTGCAAAATTAATTATAAATGTTGTGTACAAATGAATTGTTATTATATTTTGAGGAATATTTTGATAAAGAGAGGCACGAGAAGCTCGAGACGGAATGATTAGAGTTCCTTTTTTGTGTTGCAGTGAAATGCAAATGACTGTTAAGCGAAAAACAACAAATTTAAGTATAGTACTTATGTATATTTTGTAGTCCGCTTGCTTGGCGTAGCTTAGACCCACCTAGGTTATAGTTCAGGCCTCGATATTCTTGCTATATGTTCGCCTAATCCCACGATTATTCGTATGTACGTTAAGTGAACGAAACATCTGCAAATTATTGCCACATATTTAGTTTGTTATTCCTAGCAATTTCTACATAAATAAAATTAGTTAATTAGTTTAGTCTTTATTTATAAATAAATATATATTTAACATTTATTTAAAAACACGGCCTGTCTCTCTTCGTTAATGTGATGATTCTTCTATATATAAAATTATATTTTCAACTCGCCTAGGAACTCGGCCACCTCGAGGGCATCCTCGCTGGCCAGTTTGGTCTCCCTAACAGCACTATTCAGAGCCCTGCCAGCGGTGCCCAGGCTCTTCTTCCAATGTTCAACAGTTTTGTACTTGACGTCGTTGGCGCAATAGACAATCTCATTAATATCTTCGTCTAGTTTGTAGGTACAAACGGCTGGGAAAACTTTATGCAAATTCTCGATGGCTTCGCTTCGCAGGCTTTCGTCGCGACAGACAAGATTTAGCATAAAAAGACCCTTCGGACCAATGATCTCCCTGATGTGCTGAAGGATTTCATCGGCCAGGAAACTGGGGGGTGGACAACTCATGCCCAAGCTGAGATCCTTGCTGTCCACATCAAACAGAACGGCATCAAAATGAATATCTGGAAATAATAAAAATAATTTCATTTTAATTCGTAACAAAAATAATTCGAAATCAAATTTTAAATAGAGAAAATTAAAAACCAGAATACCCACCTTCATTGCGACAGCGCTCCACAAATGCCAGGCCATCGTCGATGACTACATGAAAGCGCTTATCCTGTTTCAGCTCAAAGTACTGCTCGGCCACCTCCAACATGATGGGATCAATTTCCACAGCCGTGATTCTAGTTTGACTGCAAGGGAAACGTATTTAATTAATAAAGAAAACCATAAATATTAAGTTGATAAAAAAACTTACGGTAAAGCAGCATGAAGAAAGCTGCAGAGGCCGCCGCCTCCTAAACCAATAACTAATACATCCTTTTCCACATCTTTCTTGGGATTCTGCAGCGTCGTGGCCAATTGCACGCCCACGGACATGTAGAGATGATGCTGGCAGGCCAAGTAACCAAAGTCGATCTTCTTTCGTTCCTTTTTTCCCTTGATTTTTACTTTAAAGGAATAGCATTCATTATTAAGGTGTCAAGTTTAAACTCATAATACATACTTGTCTTAACCAAAGCCTCCGACTGCACTACAAACTGATTGCTGAGGAATATAAGCCGTCGCAGGGTTTTATCGTTGGCCTCCACTTCTTCGATACGGAAATCGCCTGATATTTTTGAGAATCCACAAATCAGGGTTTCTCGTTTACCCACATCGGAGCCCAGCGAGAGATATGGAATCTGGTCGGTAAGTCCAGCCGGGGACAGGTTTTTTATGCTATCGGCAAGTTCAGATTTCACTTCGTCCAGGGTACTGTAGACTTGGTCGCGATGCAGGGTAACCACAGCCAATCGCTGGAATTTGGCCGAGTCCTGAAGCTTTCTCCTACCCGCAGGCGTGGCAAATAGCCACTCCACCTCTCTTCCCTGGGGAACAATAAAAGCCGCGTACTTGCCGAGGCCTCGGGCTGGCGGCTGGTCCAGAATGTAGATGGTATACCGAGGGGTTTGTTCCGAGGGTCGATGTAGATCCATTGTCACCTCGTTGTGCCCTGCAATGTTGGATCTGGCCAATCCATTGCACACTAAAGCAGCCTTTTGCACCGAGGAAACAGCGTTGACGAGCTCCGTGGATGTGCTGAATCTTTGCATTTTGTCACTGCCGAAGCCAAACTCAAGAAGCTGAAAAATATATCTACAATTATGGTAATTCAAATAGGAAAGGAGGAAAATTATGACTTACAGGCATGGGAAGACTCTTGAACTTGGTAGCTATCACCACAAAGACGGGCATTGTTAAGGCATCGTCGGAACTTTTCTCCTTGTTGGCCTGCTCTACTCCCAGGCTGTGAACAATTCGCAGCATGCAGTTATTTTTGGGCATAAACTCCAGCAGAAACTTGAGGATATGCTCCTGCAGCAGGGATATACACACATAGCGACCTCCATTGCTAAAACAAATAAGAAACATTTGTTTTAGACAATAATTTATATAATTTATATGCAAACGAACCGCATGGTCCTTAGGATCTCCTTGAAATAGTTCTCCACCACTTGCTGAGTCTCCTCGGCATCATCCACAAACAAGGCATCCAGGGTACCCTTATCCAAGGCCACCGAGAAGCTCTCGTCGGCAAATGTCATCGCTGTGGCATCCATTTGCAGGAATTTCATGTCTGGTCGGGATTTGGCATTCAGTTCCAACATTTTCTTTACAGCAACGGGTGAGATATCGATGTTTGTAATGTCCCTTTAATAAAATAAATAAAATGATACTTATTACTTGGAAATTGATTCAAATTCATTTGGAAAATGCGCAATTTTTCCTTGGTGTACACAGCTAATAGTTTTTCGCGACAATTTGGTGGGGGTGCCTCACCGCACCGCATATCCTTACCGAAATCCCGTGTCGTACATGTCCATGCTCAGCTTGGAGTTGCCGCATCCCAGCATTAGGATCTTGTCCGCCGGCTTGATGTACTTGTGTATCTGGTCGCATAGCTCCAGGTATTCGCCGTACCTTTAAAATAATAAATTTAAAATACGTTGGCCAAAAACACATGTTGCTTTCATTATGCAGCGTCTGTTGCCTTCCGAGTAATGATTTCTAAGATACTTGCCACTCGAAGGCCTTCTCTCCACGCTTCTTGAAAAACTCGTTCCAGTAGTCCGTCTGCGCGAACTCCTCGCGAGTCTTCGGCAACAAATTCATTGTTTAATAACAAAAAATAAACAATAAAGCGGCAAAATGTGCAGCGCTCGAGCAGAGTGACCAAATGCTATTAGGCTACTAAAGTACCAAATTTTGCCAGAACTGTCAACGGTTCCCTGCGAATGGCAAACTCAGAATAAGAAGAAGAATATCAACACGTGCCGCTTACATTTGTTTTCTCGAATTGCTTAAAAAAAAAATGGTTAAACCTAAGCGCAAGCCAGCACCTCCGCCGATGGAAAAGGACTCAGACAGCGATTCCAGCTTTGACGAGCTGGGGCCCGAGGACGTAGAGTTCCACGACGAGGAACCAGACAGTGACAGCAGCGACAATGAAGGTCCATCCAGCAGCAAAAAACAGCCAAAAGCGGATCAGAATGAAGGCGACGGCGACAAAGAAGGCGAGAATGAAGATGATGTCGAGATTGGAGATGATGACGACGAGGATGAGGAGGACGAGGATGAAGAGGACGACAAGACGCCCCGCATACCAGTCCTTAATCCACTCAGTTTGATGCGAAACAAGGAACAGCGCATGGCGCTCTTCAAAAAGATGAAGAAGGAAAAACATAAGAAGAAAATGCAGGAGCGCCGGGCCAGACGGAAGGCTGGACTTCCTGCCAATCCGGGTCACACAATCGAGAGCCTGCGGGAGAAGGATCAGACAGAGGTGGGCAATCTCAACGACTCGGACAACGAAGAGTTGCAAAAGGAGCTGGAACTGGACGATTTCAGTTCGTACTTCGAGCGCTCGTACGAGCCCAAAGTGCTGATCACCTTTGCCGACAATCCGGTGACCAAGACACGCAAGTTTGGCCTGGAACTGTCGCGTATTTTTCCCAACGCCCTGGTCAAAATCAGGAACAAGTCGTCAGTGAAGAAAATCTGCAAGAGCGCTGAGCGCGAAGAGTTCACCGATGTGGTAATTGTCAACGAGGATCGCCGAAAGCCCAATGGGCTGCTGATCATTCACTTGCCCAACGGTCCCACCGCCCACTTCAAGCTGTCCAACGTAAAGCTGACATCGGACATAAAACGCGATCACAAGGAGATCACAAAGCACCGACCGGAGGTGATTCTGAACAACTTTACGACTCGTTTGGGTCTGACAGTCGGTCGCATGCTGGGTGCCCTGTTCCATCACGATCCAGAGTTTCGCGGCCGTCGCGCTGTGACGTTCCACAATCAGCGCGATTACATATTCTTCCGCCACCACCGCTACGAGTTCACCAAGGAGGGCAAGCGCGTGAAGTTGCGCGAATTAGGACCACGATTTACCCTCAAGCTTCGTTCCCTGCAGGAGGGAACCTTCGACAGCAAGACGGGAGACTACGCCTGGATCATCAGCAACAAGCGGCATGCCATGGAGTCACGCAGACGCTTCTTCCTTTAGCTGGATTTCCAAGCTTTGTATTTAGTTATAATAATGGTAACGTAAATAAACCAAAAGATACAATACAATTGACAATTTTTTATCGAAGAGAGTAATAACCAAAAGCGACCGCCACATTGTTTCGTCGGGAAGTTAAATAAAAAATACAAATTGCTTAGCCTAAATGTGCAACACTCAACAGTTAACCAATTGGCACGCCACCACGAGACGAACGGTCTCCGGAACGGTCTACACGACTACATGGTGGGGCACTGTGGATTGGGACCGCCGACACCGGCAACAGCGGCTGTCGGATCGGCAAAGGGCAGGTCACCGCCCGTCTCGGCCAGAATCTCTGGCGGAGGCTGTCCATAGTCCTGCAGCTTTCGCATGTCGTCCAGCACCACGCGGAACTTTTCCCGTTTCACGGCGGCCGAATCATCAGGCTTCTCGCTCTGTAAATGCCCCTCGATCACCTTGTACAGCTCCATTTGCTTCTGGTATCTGCAGATATCGGGTTTCACTTTCAGTGTTTATTCGTTTATTATCGCATTACTGCGCTTACCTCTCCTTGTCCTCGGCCGACAGTTTGGCGTCGTTCTCTTCGAGGTACTTCGGGTACTTTTCCAGCAGCTCCCGAATGCTTGGCAGTAGGATCTCCGCAGAGAGCAGGCTCTGCATCATGCCCTCCATGAAGGGTAGGAACATGTTGCCATCGGCCTCGCCGGTCTGTTAAGAACAAGCTCAATAATTACTTGGTGACACAGGAGAAGTGTTAGATAAATTAACGTACCCCGTCGAGGTTCAGGGAGCCAAACATGCTGGCAATGTCGTTCTCGGATGCGGGCGCGGTCAGGTTCTCTGATCCCTCCTGCAGACCCTTTAGGGCCTGTGAAATGCTGTCGGAATACTTGGACACGTCCTCGTCGGTGGCCGAGTTTTCGCCGCTCAACGTGAGGGCCGCAGCCTCGGCCATTTTCTTGAACCCGGCCATGATCTGGTCGGGATCTTGCGGAAGCGGCGGAATATCACCGGTGGGAGTGTTCGGGCCTCCGAAAAGCGTGTTCATGCGATCGGCCAACACCTTGGCCTGCTCACTGCAATGCGGCGAAAGGTGAGAATACAAAGTTCAATTGATGGCACACAACTTTAGCACTCGAGATGAGGCAATCTGCCGTGACTCACATGAAAAACGCATCAGGGTCGTCAGAGCCCGCGGCTCCCTCGGTGGCTGCTCCATCCGCAGCCTTGGCCTTCTCCTCTTTGTCGCCTCCACTGCCGCTCTTGTCGAAATCCTGCAGAGCACCTGTAAATATTCACAATCACAAGGTGTGAGAAACACAAAGAGCGTTATGTAATTCGATTCGCTAGATTACGGCTGATGGGGCACGTGGGCGGTACTCACTGTCCAGCAGGTCGTTTAATTCATCGCCGTTTTTCTTCTCCTCGGACATTGTGTAATTTTAATTAAAATTACGGCAGGTTGGTTATTTTAGGTGGAGGCTAGAGATGTGGGAGGACCGATGTAACTAGCGATATCGATATCGATACTCCCTATGCGGCAGACGGGCACACTATTGCACCATAGGGATATTAGAGCAATTTTTAAATTTGATTATGCACTTTCAGGTGAAGGAGTTATTTCTGATCGTTAAAACATATATCTTCTTGATTAGCATGAACAGATTGACTTAGCCATGTCCAAGAGAGCCACTTTCTTTGAAAACTTCGTCAAAATTGTCAAAATTTCCATACTCAATATGCTGATTTGTTAACCAATTAAAAACTAAAATAGAAACATTTTGCAAAAAGATTTTAAAGCTTTTTGGCTTAGATATGATATTTAAAATATTTTGATTTGTCCAAAAATTATCTATTACAATTAAATTTTTAATTTATCTCTCCTTGGAGACATCTGAAGTCCAAATATCAAGTGTTTTCCAAAAAGTAATTAAATTTAAAGTATAGTAAAAACATAGATCGTTAAAATTGTCAAAAATTCATATATTTTTTAATTTTAAACTCAATAATCTAATTTTTTAACGTAATAAAAAAGAGTCAAGAAAAGTTTAAAAAACTCCTAGGGTATTAAAACATTAGGCGGTATGAAGTTTGATTATTTATTTTATTTTCATATACATATACTAGTCGTTACTCTAATTTACATATATGATAAGGAGGTTAAAAAATGCGACCAATATCAATTCTACTTCAGATTAATTTTGCTAACTTTATCCCATTTTTTATATTTTATTTTAGGATACTTTGTTTTCTGGCCTTCCAAACTTGTAACTATCATTAGGATACTCCCTTCAAATTTCCTTCTGTTTTACCTCCTATACACAATATCCCAAACATTTTCTTAATCTCTTAATTAACAAATAATTGTACTTTTAATAAACTCGTAACCTAAAAATCCTAAGTACCAACTAGTAAATTACAACTTAGAAACAACCGCTCATAGATGCCTCTTTTCGCAAACAAAATGGGACAATCCAAGGACATTAGTCGAAGATTATCTAAAATAATCACCCAAAATATTTACGGTTGTTCTGCGAAACACCACACACAACACACAGAAACTCCCCGGGCCATGCCATGCACCTTGCTGTGCGTGAAGGAAGATCGGCGACCAAACTGCGACCAGAACCCAAACCGCACATAGCGGAGTGCTGAGTGCTGAGTGCTAAGTGTTGAGGGGTCGCAAATCCGCCAAGGTCAATCTTTAATGGCGACTCTGATGCGCGACCAATTCCAAAACCAGGACGTCACACCCATAGTGGGCAGGGACATATGGATTTTGCAGTAGGGAGTCCACTCCCGTCCGAAGGTCATAGGGAAAAAGAGGAACCCCGCTTGCTTTTTCGATTCCTCTCATATGGTCAATTGGTTGGGCTGGCTGTTTTTCAACTTTAACCGCACGGTTTACCAGAAGAGCAAGACGAATCTGCGATTTGGTACGCCCACGCAGGGCATTGCAGTATTGTGGTAAATTTTGTGTGTTTCTCCCTCCACTTGGGGCGGAGTTTTCCTCGGATTCGGATACCCGTGAATGTGTACACAGCGTGGGCGGAGCTTCGTCAGAAATAATGCATAATTTGGTGTTTTATTTGCGGCTTAGGGAGGGTCAAACTGCCTAAAAGTGGAAATTTCACTTTTTTACGACTTGCCCTAGTTTTCTATAACATTTGCATTCCAAGACTTTATTATACTCTTTCTGTTTCTACTTTTTCCCCTTTTTTAGCACGAAAATCAGTCTTTTTACAGGCAAACAAACCATTTTCTTCCGTCCAGAGAAGTAACCTACAATCCTAAATCCAATACAATTGAAAATATCGCTCAAATTTTGCTTTCCCAGAATCTAAGCGGTTCGAAAAGTCAAGACAACCGTCAAGAAGTCAAAACAAAAGTCGAAAACGTAAAAACCCCTTCGCTGGCCAAAACAATGCCACTCACACCCGATCCAAATAAAACGAAACTCGCTCTTTTTTGACATAATTTTTAGTTAAACAAATGAATCGTCATAAAAGTTGTTTATTCGTATATAATCGGTCTCAGGACCTAAGGATCTTACCTGAAACTCCAGAGCACGCACGATATGGTTCCGCAGAAGAGTCCCAGGAACGGAACCCCAGATTCGAACCGTCATAAAGTAGACATCAGGATCCGGATTCTCTCTCTCTCATTTTACTTCCTCGCCTGCGCGCACACACATTTTTTTTTCGGAAACTTTGCCTTTCCATATATTGTACATACATTTATTGGCTGCGATTTCACGGTCGCTGATCGCAGCGTTTTTATTTTTTCGACTCTTCAGCATCCTTCCAGCGAAGGAGGCGCGATTTTACGATCCACTGATCAGGGCATAATGGATTCCGCGATTGTTCAGTAATGGCAATGATTGCGGTTTTATATGTGCCTGACATTTAGGTAACAGGTTGTGGCGTGTGACTGTAAAGGCAAAGGATTTAATTAAGTTTTAATTAATTATAAAACTAGAATTAGAAATTTTAAAAATTCTTTAAAGTTTGAAGATAATTTCGCAATTATTGATTTAAGAAAAAACAAATAAGAAACTATAAAATATTCTATTCTGGCAAGGAATACTGTTAAATCATTATTATTAGTCTAAATTACTTTAAATTTTACTCTCTTTGAGATTTTTTTAGTAAATAAAACTTGCGTAATTTATTTTTCTTTATTTTGTATTTTTATTATGATTTTTTTGTTCGCGAGGATCACGATATGATTACCGCTCTCGTTTGATATTTGGGCCATGTTAATTGCGATTACAAGGCTGGCAGTTTTTCCTGGAAAACTCCCAGTTTTCCTTTGAACGAAGACAACTGCAAGCAGCTTTCCAAGACACCCACTTCCATCCACCATTGCGCAATGGGGCGAGCTCTTCACGCTCTGACACCCATCGCTCTCCATCAAAGTGCCCATGCAAATGAGCCCTTGCGTCTGTCGTACGTTTCCTCCAAGGGAGGTTAGCAGAAGAGCGGATGGATCCCAGGAGGGGAAGGAGAAGTAGGGTCGTCTGCTGCTCCAGATGATGTGGGTAGATGCGACTGCCCCTGGTCGCTGTTCTGTTTGATTAAGCGGAAATTAAGTGTGCGTTACGGTTGCAGCCTCCCAATTCGCCATGGTTGCCTTTTTATCGGCAGCCGCTGCACATAAATGTATATTTTTTATGTTCTCGATTCATGTTTTGGAAGAGTTGCTATTCAAGTGGTTGAGGAATTGCATCTAATTAAAACCCTAAAGGGCAGTAATATTTAACAAAAGGTTAAGAGAAGTTTTGATGTATTTTGGGTGAGTATATTTATCAAACAATATTTTTCTAAACCCTCTGAATCGGAAGTAATTTAACATAAAGAATAAAGATACAAATACAAAAGGTAAACTCTAAATATTTTATAAGGTTTAAAGGGAGAATGATGTATTTCTTCACTAGCTTTCCTATTTTTTTAACATCCCAAAAGTGTAGTAACTTTAGCAGTTCAATTCTCAGCTCTAAATACATAATTATATTTTATTTTTCGAGCTTAAAAGTCTTCTATTTAATTTCCTATTGCTTTTCCATACTATTCTGATACTAATGTAAAAATAATCACTGGCTCTGGAAATCATTTTCCATTCGCAATGCATTTTTTTAAAGAAAACCCATCGGAATAAACGCAGGACGGGGTCAGTGATTAATGAAACAATTGAATAATTTTATTTAAATTCGCATAGATCCGATGCGAAGCGTGGCTAATGGACAAACGCCGCCGATGATGCCCCCAAACACAGAATCCAATCCCGCGAGATGTGAGAAAAACGCCACCTACTTTATGGCCTATACTCCGCTGGTAACTAATGATGCCATATAGGGTTTCGATCCCGATCCCCGGATCGATGCTACAAAGCAGAGCAATTACAAATCGAAGAACCGGACAACAGGTTGTTGTTTGTGATGGGAAATGTGGCTGCGGCCAAGGCAAATGGAGTTGGAGTTGGAACAACTCCACTCTGGCCCGGCCGGAAAACAAATTAATCTTGTTGACGTCGCGGCCTCGTCACTTTCTTCGGCAGGTTGAGGCCCAGGTCCAGATATATAGAGGCCCAGGTGTTTGATCTCGACCTGATGCTGATCTGCTGTTGGACAACGATGGGTTGCGCCTACCTTTGCGCCTTCTGTTTAATGATCAATTTGTTGGCCACCGCCTCAGATGTGTGCCGCCAGCGTTTAGCAGTCGATTGGCTTGGATTGTTGTGTTGTGTTTGGTGTTTTGTGTGCTGGAAGCGCTTTGTTGTGCCTCAGGCTAATGAGTTTCTCGAAAGTGGGTGTATGTGGCAGGGGCTCCCCTTTTGCCCCTGGGCCTTGATTCCTTCTGCCCTGCAGATATTTACTATCTTAAATGACTGGCGGAATATTCAGCAGACGGAGTGACGTCAAAGTTACACAGGGGGAATAAGATGCAGTGTCTTTCCTTGAAAGGATAGCTATTTCCTAGGTTTCCTTCTTCTTTTCCATATTCTTTTTTTTTGTTTAAAAATCAAGCATTCAAATGAGGGAATCCTACTCTGACTTTTCCACATGAAGTGCCCTTCCCACCGTGCATGGCGAATGCATAGGTGCGGTCGGGGTGCCAAAACCATCGGATTGTGGACAGGGGCGAGGTCAGAAGTCGCCTCCGATCCGATCCAGCCACATGAGAGTTGCTAATTTGCAGACAAAGCAGTTCCGCGGAAGCCACCTCGCGACCCACAAACAACTAATGCCTTCAATTAGCCCGGCTAAACTGCTACCAAGAGAGAGAGAGCAAGGGTTAATCGCATTCGCCGTGCTGCTGATCGCGTCGGGAAATCGGAAAATAGCAGAGATCGGGGTAGCAGCGGGAAAGGCCCTCAGCTCCCCGCCCTTCGATCGGGTGGGCGTGGGCTGCGTTAAGCCGCAGTATTTTTGACATTCCGAATCCTTTCCTTACCTGGGATTCCTCGGTCTGCCGGCTTTAACGCATCCCACCCAGAAACGGCCATGGCCAATCGTTTACAAATGTTGATCAATAAAACGTCGGACTGTAATGCGATTATCCGCTATAATCGTGCGATCAACACTCGAGAACTTTTCCAAAATATTTGAAAAAGTCAACTGGCGATCAGCGGGATCTACGGGATCCAGGCTGGCATCCTGGGCCTAAGCTGGTGCGACTTTCCCTCTAATCTTGCACTTTGCTGCTATTTGTTTGCATGCTTTAGCAGGGATTTCGGTTTACGATCGCTCCGGAAAAATATTTCCTCTGGAGACTCACCGAATTCGAAGGGATGGCCAGCCAGGGCAGCCCCCTTGCTGTCCACGAACTATTCGTATTTACTAAAACTTACTGTGGATTAAGCGAAAAGTCAATCTCCGAACGGCAATATGTCGGGTGGAGTGGAAATATTTGAGGATCAGTGCGGAATGCGAGAGGATTAAGAGTGGCTTTAAGGTCCTGATATAGAAAATAGCGCATTAATCTGAATATCCAAGGGATAAATATCTAAAACGAACAAGAATATTAAGGAATTATTTTTAAAAATCAAGGTGAAACTTCCTTAACTTCAGGATCAACTGGAAACTAGAGAAACTCTAAAAACCAAACTAGACAAATTTTCCTTTAAAAAATTATAAACATTTGTACATTTAACTTGATTTGTTTTTAAATTTTAAACAATGGGAAAACATCTATTTAAATACAGGGAAAAGGCAACCATGGTTAATATATGACGTTCTTGGTGATGGCATGCCATGGTACGTTAAGATATTCCGGTCAGAATTCCCTAATTTCTAGAAATCATGGCTCTAAGTAGTACATTATCTAAGCATCCCGCGGAGAGTGCTGTGGGTAAAAGAGCCTTCTGTGGTCTCTGGGCATGAAAATTGGTTGCACAGCATCCAACTCGACGAAAAGGAAGGCAGGCCTGATAAAGACATTAGGCGCAGGGAACGTGAAACAATCAAGGCCGTTCCAATGTGTGACAACAGACCACATTACGTCCGGCCAAAGCGAATCGATTGCCAAACACACACAACAGCAGCGGAAATCGAGAGGAGAAAAGTTGTGGAAAAAAGTAGCGTTGAAATTGAGGAGGCGAGAAGGATCGACTGGGTATACTCAGTAATCAGAGGGAGGTAGTTCTACGCTATAAAAATAACATATAATAGTTCTGGCAGACCATATCCTTAAGTTGTAGATCAGAGATTAAGCCAAAAATAAAAATGCAAATATGAAGTAGAATCTATAAACTTTAATATGATTTAAAGCAAAACTAATCTCAAAGTGTTGCACAAGTAAAGCGAATTGATTATATATTTTACATTTTTTTGCATGTTTTTGCATTTTATAAACATGTCCTGACATCTGTAATAAGACTCAGAAAATATTAACAAACACACCCTAAGCCACTGATATTTATCCAGTACCTTAATTTAAAATTAAGTATACAGTGTACTAATAAATAAATATTAATAAAATTATTAGGCTTTCCTATCATGACATTAAAGTTATAAATTCTATTTATTTATAAATGAAAAAGAAAGGCTTAAAATTGTGTGTCATACACAAAATATTATATTCTGTATTTTCAAAATATTTCTGTTGGCTTTAGATTAGAGGTATTAAAAAGATGTATTTGCTTTTTATGAATTGTCCCATTTAGACAATGTTTTAATAGATTATGGTGTTATTTGTTGGTTTGAAGCGTTCGCACGAGCCTTTAGAGCCAACCCTCCACATTATGTCTGAGGATCCCTAGTCCAAGCGTTTTACTTACTCACGCAGGTACGAAGGATCCGCTGGCGAAAGTTGACGATCACGAGGATGATTTTCATTCATAGCACCCTGGGTGGCATCATAAAAAGTCTCTTAGCATCCTTATTCATGGCACGGATATGTCTTCATTTTCCCGCTGGCCAATTCGTGGAAATGCGATCGAAGTTGGCTCGGAGCGTTTATGGTTCCGCTGCCTCCTACTGTTTCCTGCATCTTTCAGCCAGGTCCCTTTGCTATCCCAAGTTTTGGTCCTGTTGCTGGACATTTGCAGGCGTTGATAGCGCGAAATTAGCGTTATATGAGTTGCCTTTTCAGCGCTCATTGTTTTCCTAAATTGTGAAATCAACGAGGATTGCATCGAATCGCGAATCGAGCGGGGATAGCGGCGCCTCTTTGGTTGACACTTTTGACTTCCCCAAATGAAATATCTTCAAATATGTTGTTCCAATCAAGGTCACAGGCGACTCAAGGTCGCTTGGAATTTTGCTATCCTGCTAGGCGCAAAATGGACTTCAGACTCCTTACTGGGTACTCGGATCTCCTCCCGTTGGGTTTGCTTAACCAAATTCCCAACGGGCTGCCGCACCGACCAGTAGACACCCAATCTTTTGTTGGCTTGCGGCCTCCGTTGTCCTTGATCAGGAACTGGACATCGATCTAGGCCTGCATTCGTCACGTAGCTCCCTGGACCGATTTTCTCGCTGGCGTTTCCATCGGGTTCCATCATTAATTCTCCTCCCAACACTTGGCGCTCTCCATTGTTGTTTTTTTGGCGGTGGTTTCCAGGTTTCGGAGTTCTCCCGCTCCCGCTCAGCGCTTTCTTTTCCAGCGGTTTTACTTAACTTCTTTTTGAGGGTCTCTGTTGCGTGAAATTTCACAATTAATCAAACTCACGCGGAGTCCACAGAATAGGTAACAACGCAACGATGCCATCACCCTGAGCACCGAAGCATAATGGTTTCAAAAGCGTGATAAGGATAAGGTTACGGCTAGGATATAGCTCTAGCCCTCGAAGTTTGGGAAATAGCACAGCGATACTGATCATTATCAAATATGCAGCGTTAATTTCAGTTTTCAAATTCTTTTATCCTTCCTTGTACATTAATAATGATCTCAGGTTTTGACCTTTGAAGCTATTACTTTATTGTATTCCTTATCCTTCCTTGTAATTTATTCAATTATTAAAGTCCGAAGATGTCCTGAAAGTACAGAACAGCTACGTTTACAATCTTCAAACTGCCAGAAAATTGACTGCACTCATGCCTTTATAAGTACATTAAAATCTATAATGAGGTATCAATAAAGGATATATTACGCTTGTAAAGAGTGTTAAATGCGAACTCGATTGCATTATGGGTTCGAGTGAATATCGAATTCGATTTCAAAAAGCAAGTGGAACCCAGAGGAATATCTAATTAACCCAGTAAATTTTCTTGTTTGGCAAGGAATTAATGAGGTATCAATAAAGGATATATTACGCTTGTAAATTTTATAAAATCACCACTTAATGAGAGTATGATTTTCCGGAAACAAGTGGAACCTCCATAAAATCAACTTGTAACGACAGAAAGTAAGCCCAGGATGGTATGGGGTTTCTCTCTGGTCCCCTGGCTCTCAGTTTCTTTGCATTTCCCATATACCCCATCCAAAGTTCTCCCCGTTCCACAGCGCTTTTTGAGCTGAGACGCCCCCCGGCGCTGAGTGAGACGGTTGCTCTATAACCCAAGAGATCTCGAAGCAAGTGCGAGGGAGAGACATTCACAGAGGGCTCTGCGATTGGTCCGCGTGGTGGTTACCTGCCAAGTGGCAGTGGGACATGGCCGATGTCTGGGTAGCGGCTTCACAGAAAGGCAACGATCTTGGCCGACGTTTGGCGAGAGAAGTCAGTCAGGCACAGACAGCGCAACGAGCCACACCGCATCTCGTCCTCGTTCTCGTCTTTGCTTTATAATACCAACATCGGTTTATATTTTTCGAAAAACTATTGCAAATCGGTTAATTAATGACTTCACTTGAGTGTTGCCACGAAACTGTCTTATTTTAAAGTGATACCAAGTGACAAGACACCACAAAAAAAAATAATAATAAATAAATAAGAAAACGCAAAGATTGTGTCACCGCCGGTTTTGAGCCGGGACAACTTTTTGTGGACCTTGGAGCTCCAGAAACTATGACCGTAACCGCCTTCGCTGCCGCCATGCACAGACCCTTCTTCAATGGATATTCTACCATGCAAGGTGAGTTTCTTAAAAAGATAGATCCTAAATGTTCCTTGGATATCTCCAAATAGAAGACCCCTTCTGAAACTTTTTAACTTTAAACTAATATATAACTTTGACACTAAGCTTTCTTAATAAATAAAAAATGCGAATTAACACTTTTCTAAAGTTATATTTCTTATAAAGTAAAAGTTTAAACCCTCCTAAAAATCTTAATAAATTCTGTACAATGTCAAAACCCATCCTTCTGATTAAACTAGTAGAAGATCTTTCTGGAAAGAGATTCGCCTTAGTCCTCCAGTCTCTCGAAAACCTTAGTCTTTCGATTCCGATCCCTCTCTCACATTTTCGATCCCTCTGAAAGATCTCAACTAAGTCCAAGGCCGTCGGCGACTCTCTAATGGCCATTAGCTGCTCGGCGGGAGAGTCGCGCGCCTCTGACCTTCGACCTTCGCTCGGAGCTGTTGCCCTCTTCCCGGGAAGTCAACTCCGGACGAAGGTGTCGTAAATCAAGTGACACGCGCTCTGCGCTACCTAGCAAATTGGAAAAGCCTCTGCCATTTCCACACTACAATTTCCTTTTCTCTCTTCCTTCCTTCACAGACATAAACAGCGGCCAAGGGCGTGTAAATCAACTTGGTGGAGTCTTCATCAACGGCCGTCCTCTGCCCAACAATATCCGCCTAAAGATCGTCGAGATGGCCGCCGAGGGCATCCGACCGTGTGTGATCTCCCGCCAGCTGCGTGTCTCCCACGGCTGCGTCTCCAAAATCCTGAATCGCTATCAGGAAACCGGCTCCATCAGGCCGGGAGTTATTGGTGGCTCCAAGCCAAGAATTGCCACACCCGAAATTGAGAACCGGATCGAGGACTACAAGCGCAGCAATCCCGGCATGTTTTCCTGGGAGATCCGGGAGAAGCTCATCCGCGACGGTGTCTGCGACAGGAGCACCGCCCCCTCGGTCTCTGCTATTTCACGCCTGGTGCGTGGCCGTGATGCTCCCCTGGACAATGAGGTGTCCTCCGCCTCGGGTTCACCCAACGGCAACGTGGCCAAAGCCTCGACCAGCTCCTGCGGCTCGGATGTGTCTGGTGGCCATCACAACAACAGCAAGCCCTCTGACGAGGACATCTCCGACTGCGAGAGCGAGCCTGGCATTGCTCTGAAGCGCAAGCAACGCCGCTGCCGCACCACCTTCTCTGCCTCGCAGCTGGACGAGCTGGAGCGTGCCTTCGAGCGGACTCAGTACCCGGACATTTACACCAGGGAGGAGCTGGCACAGCGTACCAATCTCACAGAGGCCCGCATCCAGGTGTGGTTCAGCAACCGGCGGGCTCGTCTCCGTAAACAGCACACTTCCGTGTCGGCCGTGCCTCCTGGCGTGGTCTCCTCCGTCAGCCATGTGCCCACGGCTTCCGCCTTGCCGAGCGTGGTCTCCAGTGTGTCCAGCATGCCGCCGCTGGCCATGATGCCGGGATCCCTGGACCCCGCCACCGTCTACCAGCAGCAGTACGACTTCTATGGCGGCGCTGCCAATGTGACCATTTCCGCAGCCGCCGCAGCTCCCGTGGCCAGTAGCAATCTCTCGCCAGGACTCACCTCCACACCGCCGCATCATCATCAGTTCTACAATCCCAACGGAGCCAGCAACACTGCCAGCTACATAATGCCGGACGGAACCGGCCACACCACGCCCACGGAGAACATTATCGTGTCCAGCTACGAGACCCAGTTGGGATCTGTTTACGGCAACGAAACCGAAACCCATCACACGCACATGCCACGCAACGAGAGCCCCAATGAGTCGGTGTCCTCCGGCTTTGGTCAGCTGCCGCCCACACCCAACAGCCTCTCGGCTGTGGGTGGTGGTGCGGGAGTGACCTCCAGTGGAGGCAGTTCCGGAGCCGATCCCTCGCAGTCGCTGGCCAATGCCAGTGCTGGAAGCGAGGAGTTATCGGCCGCTCTGAAGGTGGAGACCGCTGATCTTGTGGCGGCAGCCAGTCAATCTCAGCTATACGGCGGATGGAGCTCCATGCAGACGCTGCGTCCCAATGCACCGCTCTCGCCGGAGGATTCGCTGAACTCTACCAGCTCGACGAGCCAGGCTCTGGAGGTGGCTGGCCACCAGATGTTCCATCCGTACCAGCACACGCCGCAGTATGCCGCCTATCCCTCGACGCCCAGCCATGCCCATTCGCATCCACATCACGGGCATCCCCATCACGGACATCCCCATGCCCATCCGCATCCACATGCGCAGTACGCCGGCGGACATCCCCATTATCCGCCGCAGAACTTCATGCCGCAGAACTTCAATGCCGCCGCCTTCTCGTCGCCCTCGAAGGTCAACTACACAGCGATGCCGCCACAGCCGTTCTATCATCACTCCTGGTACTGAGAGGGGATCCTTTTGACTCCATCTCCGCCTCCACCTACTCCGCCAGGAGCAGGAATAGGAGCAGGTGCCAGCCAGACAAGCCGCCAAAGATGTAAATAGCAAAGAAGGGAGACACCAGGGCAGTACAGACGTTTTCCATATGGGAAAACCTCTACCACACTCGCCCCCGAAAATAGTTCCAATTCGTAGACCTAAGCCTAGCTAATATCTAGTACTAAGCCGTAGAAATCCTAAGTTGCGTAGCCTAAGTAGCAAGTGCCTTGAAAATAAATATATCCATGCTAATTTATCCCGTATTCGAAGATCTCTTACTCGCACAGTCCTGGCCATTCAGAGCAGCCTTGACACGCTTCTGTTCGCAGCGGGAGAAATGGGAAATCCTCGGGGCCATTAGAGCCTTTAAGTAGCCGCGCTTTCCACTAACTCGGCTGGAGATCAGTCAACAGTCGCCACAGGGGACAGTTGCGAGGCGATTGCTCTCGGAACTCCTGCTCAAGCTGTGACGACGGATGGACGGGTCGCAAGAGCAGTTTCCGGAAAAAGAGAAAACTCCAAAAGTACAATGAAAAAAAAGCCTATCAGATCCTTCGCTATAAAGATACGTAACTCCAACCAAGGTGTTAATTGCCTCCTTCGATTCCATCGAAGGGAGTAATTGCCCTCGTTCGGACTTACCTCAAATTCACACCTCTCATCGGGTCTGGGGATCAGCCCAGCCTACGTGTCTGAGTCCATAGCAATTAATGAAGTCATTACCCATTAAGCATTACACGAAAAAAAATGGTATCCTTGAAGTCGCAGACAGCTCAGACAGCCTTAGGCACACCCTGTCTCTATTATTTTAATCTAGAAAAAAACTCTAAATCGTTGTTTGTTTTCCACCGGCCACAGTGTGAGGAAAAATAAATATTGACTTTACAATCGACTTAGGCTTGGGCGATGGATTTTCCAGGTAGAGCCAAAGATTAGCAAGGAAAATTGCACAAAATCCATTTAGATCTGTGTGATTTCAATCGGAGAGACATACTAGGGATTAAAAATAAACGCATCTTTTGGCCAATTAGACTTGTCATGGAATTTAAGGATTTTATTATCTCAGATTGAAGTATTTAGATCCTTTCCACCATCAGGTAATTGCTTTTTTTGCAGTTCAGAGTGGGAATGTCCTTTTCCAAACTTAAAGCGCTGCCGATCTTGGTCATAAGTTGTAAGCTACCTTAAAAACTTTAAAGATTTTTAATGTATTTTTGGGAAGATGTAGATTTTTTTCAGATAAGTAAATATTGTAAAAATAGACAAGGAATCTATAAATAAATATTAATAGTACAATTTCCAAGGCATTTTTGCCTGATCCCTAGACTTTTGGTTATCTCTAACATCTCTGGCTCTAACCAACAGAACTCTAATGCCAATTTAATAAAGCCCAAGACATGGCCAACTGGGTTAATAAACCAATTACATTTTTAATTCGCTTCCCACTGGGCGGCTGTGGTGGGGAGGGAAAATTCTACGGCACAGTAGCCGGAGAAGAAAGCTGAGATCGGGAAATGATTAAATCCAAAATATTACGCATTAATTTTCGGTAGCGATCAGAAATTACCCAGCAAAGCTGAGCGAGAGGAGGAAAAGCTCGCCGATGTAACCTCCAAGACTTGGAGGCTGCTGGGGTGATAATGGAAGTTGGAAGTTGAAGCTGTCCAGAGATCATGGACGTACCGACATTCTGCTTCTGCTTCTCCGGCTGCGGCTGCTGCTGCTGCTGCTGCTGCCCTCCCCTAAAGCCGTGATTAATGAGCTGACAAAGTGTTGAACATCAAAGGCAGGGAAAACAGTAATTTACAACGTTGCCGCGCGACGCGAGATGAAACTTAATTTAATTTTTTATTAATTGTTGCTGGATGATGTCGGTGTCCGATCTGGGGCAGATCCCGATCCGACGGACCTGTATTTACCTGCTGATCCAATGATGAACCAATAAAGCCAGGCGTTCCTGGCACATAAGCAGCGCAAAACCTCAAAATATTTACTCGACAGCAAGGTGGACTAACCCGCCAGCCAGGCAGCCAAGCAGCCAGGGGATTTGCGAGTTTGCGAATCAAAATTTCCCAGTTCCAGGAGAAGGCCTAAGGTTGCGAAAGGATTTGTAGCGTCACCGTCCCGCTCGCACAGCGCGAGGATTAGGTTTCGTTTCCGAAATAATCCTTTGCTGCCAGGAAGAATGCAGTAAACGGAGCACAGTCCTCCGCCTTTCTCCTTCCAGGTCAACTCGTTTTCGGCCCATTTACGATGGTGCCATAAACTTTTATTTGCTGCCATTCTTCGTCCTCGTGCGCAGTGCCCATCACTCAGCCAGGACACGAACCCCTTTCGACGTCCTTTCTGCTGGCAAGAGTTAAGCCAGGAGAACGAGAAAGGCTTAGCTTTCAGTCACTCAGTCAGTTGGGCAAAGTCACAGCCAGGTAGAGGCTCTGGAATGCGTTAGGTAGGTAGAGAGTCGTGCTGCAGCGATAATCCTTGCTAATGAGGTGTCCTGAGCAAAGCAGATCGCAGATATGCGAAGTGGATGAAAGTCCCTAAGTCAAGGATAATAGGGGAATAAGACGGATTACAGGGAATGAGCCGCAAATGAGGAGCCATCAAAATGAATGAAGGCAATATTTTTTAAAGGAATAAATGAAGGATGTGATTAATCAACATTTAAATCGGAAATAAGGTAGTAATCACATGTTTAAAAATTTATATCTGAATTTAAAGGAAATTAAAATTTGAGTTTTATTTCTATTATTCCCTTGAAATAAGTAATCAAAGTTATAATACTTTTAGTATGCATATTTAATAGTTTAAATGAGTAATTCATTTTTATGTTAATTATTATTTTACCCTATTTCAAATACAACTTTATATAGTTACTAAAGAATACTGTAATTGAAATGCCAAGACCTTTGTATCTGCATCCCCTCGAGACTCATTTATCTGGCGATACACTTGCCCACCGCGATCCATCCAAACAGATTGCAACCGTATTGGCAAACATTTCGGTTTGGTCTGTCGACTCAACTACTCGTACTGTGATCCCTGTCATCGGGACTCTGAGTGTGCGTGAAAAGGGAGGAAAGAAAACGAGCTGTTGCTTGTGTGTCCTCGGCTTCGTCCTCGAGTTATCCCACTGACTCGCAAACGGTGCTGGAGTCGAGAGCGCATGCTGTTAGCGCACAAATTGATTTGTCAAATCGAGGCGCACAAGGACATTGCCATCATTAACGATGATTGCCCTAGGACCAGGACCCGTACCCGTATCCGGTCGAAGGTCGTTGCGCAGTCGGTGCCAACGACTTGGACTTAGTGGACCTACATACATAGTCTAGGCGAGCCATTGTCAACACTTTGCGTACCACCAACTGTTTCTGTTGTCGTCGTTGTACTCCATCTCCTTCGCCTGACATCCAGCCGCCTCTCTTTTACGGAGACTGAATATTTACTTGAATTTTTATTAATAAACACCTTGCTAGAGCGAAAGAGGGAGAGATAGTGCTAGTCGTAATCGATTTGGAATGCCCGGCGGGATCTCCTCTGCTCCTTTTATGGCCTGGCCAGATCTGCAACTTGTCAGCTTCCTTTTGGCATCTGCGCCCAGCAAGTGCCCTCTGTCTCCGTCGGCTGCCGAGCGGTTCCATCGCCACGGAGATTCCTCGCGGATTTTGGAAACCTGTCCGGAACGGTTACGCTACTTTCCACCAATTAAGCTGAGCTGCAAGTCGGATTTGTTGGCTAATTTAAGATGTATTGCGAGATTTGGCCAAGCAAGATACGATAGCAGCCGGGGGTTTTAACAAGGTGTGGTAAGACACTCTTCAAGCATTTTGAGTTACTGGCTTCTTAATTTAAATAATAATTATTAAGATATTCAACATAAAGTAGAAGAAAATCTGAAAACTTAAATATATTGTTCAAATAATTAAATAAATTAAAATAAATATTTTAAACATTTGTTGACTTCCAAGGGGATAGGGATTTAAAAAACCAACTCAATTTAAATTGCCTTCGCTCTCAATTCTAATCTGCGTGCTTAATGTGCTTCTAATTCTCTAAATCAGAAAATTATAGTCGCTTTTAGTTAGTATTTCCACTGTTTTAGATACTTTATCTGCGAGATACTATCTACAAGTTCGCAGTTAGCTTGTTGCATTCACCGACAGGTGACGTCCTTCACCTTCCCCCAACGCTGGCACACACTCACACAATTTTATGTACTACACAAAGCAAAGCAGTCTAAGCCATCCAATTGACCATTCTGGCCAAATGGTAATGCGCGCGCCTCCATGCCGACATTATAATTAATGATAAGCACAAATCCCCCATAAGGGGGTAGCCACGGCGGCGGGGAAAACAATAGTGAATACTATTTTGTACACTGTCAGGAAATTAGATAAGAATATTAGATTATTAAGAGTAATATTTAGAATTTCTTTAAATTCTAAATTATTTAAATTCAATCTTTATTTAAATTCCTTTGTATAAAAATACTGGAAACATTTGTATATGTTTCCATTAGTTAATGATATTAACATAAAGACAAAACATAATTGGATTTAATTAGAAGCCTAGTTATATATTATTATGTGAGGATCTAAAAATAATCTTATAATAAAAATTGAAACTATATGTTAAGATCTTCTTAGGCAAAATATTTCGGAGAATTTCTAAAACTCAGTAATCCTATTGCTACTTTATTTGTTTTAAAAACAGTCTTTAGTAATTTTTAATTGTTCATAGTTCTAATTTTATCAGCAATTAAAGTAAGAATTATATTTTTTTTTCAAGAAAACCTAAAGTACATTCGATTTTCCCAAGTGTTCAGTTCTTAGAGTTCAATTTCGATTTTCGATGTAGGAAAAAGCAAGCGGCTCTTATCGCCCGGGTTTTCGGGGGGAACTGGCATATTAATGGTTCATTACGGTGACCCGCTGGCCCGATCCGGCCTGGACACGGAGGTGGACACGGAGTGCAGCCCCAGCTTCAGTGGCAGCTCCTTTTCGGACGCGTTTCGGTTCGAGGCTCGATGGCTTTGTTCGGTTGCCGCGATTGCTGTTGGACTGGGCCCAGACCCCGCCGGTATGGACTTGGACTTCCACTGACGCCTGGCGTGACGGTTTTAATTTTATTTTATTATTATGTACGAGTATATGCGGTGGCGCAGGGTGCCTGTGCCTGTGCCAGTGCCTGCAGTGTGTGCAGAGTCAAGTCTATGGCTGTGGTGGGGCAGCGTGGTTGTTGGGCTGTTGGGCATTTTATCATGAACTTGTTTTTATGGCGGGCTGCCTTCGTAATTAGTTGCGGGGCTCCTGCGCGCAGCGCCACCTACCGGCCGTGGCGGGAGTAACGAACGACATTGCCCGACATTTCCAAAACCCCAAATGAAGCTAATGAAGCAACCTCCTGGCTGGGAGCAGCAGGCAGGCCCTGCAGTAGCTCCTTTCGGGCTTCATGGACGCGTGCAAATTCCATTGAAAAAGGAGTTTAACTCCGTTTTTTTTTCTCCGCGGCTTTATCTGCATTGGCCCGGCAATTTACGTGGCTTGCATTTTGTTTCCCTTTTTGCTTCTTTGTATTATTTTGCAGTTCCGCGGAGTTATACCTCAAGTCGTGGTGGCTCCGTCCACATACTTTGTGGCGAACTGAAGTTGACGGCGCGGCAGCCACTAATTTTGCATGCGGAAATTGGAGTTTGACATGTGCCCATGAGAAAGGAGGAGGACTCAGGTTTCGGGTTGAGATACTCGTGCATTTAAGGGAATGAATGTATATTTAAGGAAACAAATTGCATTAAAACGGGTTTGTTCTTAAAGTTTTTCTTAATGTTACCACAAAGTATTGAAAAATAGATTTTAAATGATCTCGGTTTTTTAGCGTCGTATTATTTTTGAGAATGTTTAACAAAAAATGATATCTTTTATGGATACAATAGAATTTAAACTTCAACCTACAAAACATATATATAATCGGAATTAATTTATTTATTAGTTTACCTACTAAAATAATCTATAATCTAAAAAAGATATTTCTCTATTAAAAATCCTAAAATAAATTATAAAATTCAATTTAATAATGTTTCTAAAACCTCCCCTGAAAAACCAATAAAAAATATCAAAAATTTAACTTAATTTCTTTATTTTAACACCTTTATTGAAACCCTTTTGCTGCTCCTCAAATAATAGACCCCAAACTACTTAAAATAAGCATGAAAATATGCCGCTAATTTAGAAAACCGCAGAACGACATCGTCTCAGTCCCGGCTTTTTCTCTTCTGTTTCTCTTTGAACACCGAATCCATTCCAGAGTGTGTCCGGCGGCTTGCTCCAACGCACAAAATACGTCTTGTGCACGGCAGCCAGCGGCGGCTTGGAGTTGATCCTAGAGATCTGACGCCGACGGAAGGGCCAAAGGAACCAGTGTAGGGGTCCTTGGCTAGCAGGATGCACCTGCAGCTGCCCAGGAGCCAGCGATTGGATCGCCTCTAGCTGCAGGGTTGGATGTGGTTGCTCTACTATCACAGGAGCGGGTGTAGCAGCCGCCTTGCTAGGAGTGTCTGTTAACCTCGTGGTGGAATCAAAGACTTTGGCTTCGTCCTGGTAGCTGGATGACCAGGGCTGCAGGCAACCAGAAGAAGATTTCTCATCCTCCGCTTCCTCTTGAATAGGTGAGACCTTGCTGCCGCGATTACACCTGAAACACCGCGAAATCCTTGACTTTGACGGAGGCGGCGATGCATCTGGCGGCGGCATCTTGACTAGGATAAAGTGATCGTTCAGCAGGCAGACATCCGATACCTTCTCATACTTGGGCTCTTCGCCAAAGAAGGCATCCAAGTCGACGTTCTGCTGGTAGATGCGATAGTCCTCGCCAAAGGGACTTGGCGGCTCCAGCTGTTGCGGCCCAAGTAGGCTTGGTCTTTCGCATTTCTCATTGTCCTGCACCGGCTGGTATTGCCTCCAGACCTTGGGTGAGCTCCTGAACTGCGACTGGCTCATGAGGCTGCTATGCAGCGATAAGATCTTAGTGAAGATTGGTCCATAGAGACGATGATATCGATGATACAAAAGCATTCTGACCAAGTTTTTTAAAACCAGACCTGTGAAAAGTAGAGATTTTAAATGAAATTCGCACAAAAAATCAAAAGCTGAAGGTACCGAAGTGTAGCACACTTTCAGGGTGAAAATGTATTAAATAAAATTATGTATCTTTAGTATTATTATACAAATTTTATATTAAAGCTTATAGTTATTTATTTTCACTTTTATTAAAGTCGAAAATAAAGAAAATAATTAAAACCAAATAAACCCTAACATATTCTTTATGGGTTTCTTGAAAAAATGTTAAATAATGGCCTCAAAAACTGGGTAAATATTACATAGCAATTTCTTAAAAAAAGCTAACAACAAAAAAACCAAACAAAAAGCCCCCTTAGGTGTTGACGGGAACCCTTTCTTTCACTTCCGTTGCCGATCTCTCACCTAGACTAACAAGGGTCTAGGTTTAGGTTTTAGTTTGGATATAAGTTTCTTTAGATTTTGTTTCCATTTTTCTTTTCGGACAGGCACATTATCCTTCGTTTGACTTTTGACACTGCACTTGGCAAAGGACGGGTTGAGAGCGGAGGACAAGAGAAAAGAAGGGAAAATAATACACCAGAGTCCTTCGCCGGCTTGTTTCTCGGTTCCACTACCAATGCCAACAGCAACAACTGCCTGTATTTTATGCCCCACGAAAACAAAAGTTATATTTATTATTTTGACAGGTAAACAAATCACGAGCTCACCGCACTCACACACACACAGGCAACAGGCACACACAAACTATCAGAAAACAACAACAATGCAGGCTAGGAGACAAAGGACACACTCACATTTTCACGCTCCCCTTTCGCGGTCTTCTTCGACTTCTTCTGGCCTCTTCCGCTTGGCCAGTTTCCGCTTTCCGCTCTCAGCTTTCAGCCCTTTCCGTCTTCCGCTTTCCGCCGGGCGTTGTTTGCCGCTCCGCTCGCCAACGGCAACTGAAGCCGCCTTTCAGGCCGAAGACTGCAGCACAGCCACATGCGTGGCCAATTAAATACCCTTTCTGAATAAGGGAGCCACTGACAAAATGGTAGATAGCTTGCAACACATTCTGTAGTCTCCCGAATAGTCAGAGATTTAGAAAGACGAAATAGTAAATATGGTAAAATAATACAAATATGAATAGATTTCATAACCACTTATACTTGTGTGGCTCCCCTTCTTGTTTATGACAATGAAATATTATTTAAGCAAAATTAAAACATGGATCCGCACAAAATGATGGAATAGTCAATTTAGAATGTGCAATATTTATGCATGCTTTAGAAGTAGAATTTAAAAAATACCTCAATAATGTGGAATGCTTTTTGTTGTCATCATCAGGTGATAGATTTCGCACCTGTCTTTCAGCATTTGCTAGAACAGCTAATAATCACAAAAGCCATATTCTTACATCCTAAAACAAATTTTACTTTCTGTATTATAACCTTTTTTTTACAAAATAATATGACTTGTACAATAAATAAAACAAATCTTAACTTTATTTTCTTTAATAATGATCCTTCAATGAATACTTTTCTTAAATTAAAACCTGAACTTATAATTTAGATTAACTTTTCTAAAAGTCAAAAGAAATCAAGTATTTATAACATGTTCTCAAATTGAATATAATTAAATTGACAAAAACAAAATTGCTTAAGGAATAGAGTGTTCAAATGTCGAACTCCAACCCATTTCTAACTTTCACTTTTTTGTTTTGCATGTTAATGGAAGGACGAACAGACGAATTGATGGTTGACAATTAGCAAAACATACCAAGTGCAATGTTTATAAATATTCCAACAAAGTACTAGTTACGTTAATGGAACACACATAAACATACCATATATGCACATTTCAATTGAGTGCTAACCAATGTCAAGGCTGCTAAAAGAAGTCTTTCCTTTGTTTTTGTATCTAAGCAATCAGAATTAATAGTTTGATTCATGGTGTCAAGTCATGAAAGCTCAATAAAATAATTGAATTAATAGAATAAAAGCTTTGGGAAAAAATCCATTAAACGTAAATTATGTCTTTAAAGGGAAAATCACTTTAAGTATGAAAATATTAGCTATAAATAAAATTGTCTAATCATTCTTGTAGTTATTGTTTAATTAAGATACCTTTATTATAAGGCATAATATTCTGGTGTGCAATTGAACTAAACTATAAGGCACATAGCGCATTAGTGACTATTTTTGACATGATCGGATCAGATATATGTCTATATACCTGGTAAATTCCAAATACCATTCCAAAATGTTTCATGTGCCTGACATGTCATATTGATTGTTAATGCACGCCACATCGATAAGTCAAATGAAAGCGAATTATTGGAATACATTGAAGGGGTGGCAAGGAGAGACCAAACATTAAGCAACAAGCTGGCAGCCGCCTAATAACCCATCCCATTAACCATTAACCGCGGAACACAACGGGGAAAAAGGGGAAGTACATACATACTATAGTACAGCCGTACGCTGAAATTGGTTTACTTTGATTTGTGTTCGAACTGATGATTGTTTAAGTGGCAGGCTGGGCGTTAAAGCTGTTCCACCTGAAGCCAGAAAAATAATTACTTCTTATTTAATACTTTTATACTTTACTTTACTTAAATATTTCGAATTTTTCTTACTTTCTGTACTGTACTGTAGTTCTCTCTTAATTAAAGGCCAGCAAAGTGCAATTATTGCTACTGTTTTTTTTTCCTGTTTATAAATATTGCGTGAAGATGTTGTTGTTACTGTCATTGTCATTGTTGTTATTGCCGCACTCGAAATTGACACCAATTATGTTTGTGAACGGGTCGTCGATCGGTCAGAATTGAACGGCAAACGCGCGGAACAGCCCTTCGTTGACCTTCTCGAAAGCAGATAATAATAATATAAAAAAAAATAAAGACAAAATAAAGCAAAGTTGAGAAAAAATATCGGTAAAATATTTATAACCGACAATATGATACCCCAGCTAAATATATTTAAATAAATTGAGATATTTTTTAGCTGAAACTATGGAAGTATATTTTATTATACCAATAATAATACTAAAACAATACGATAATAATAATACGAATTTAATATCAATAATATTGATTCTTAAATAATTTATTAACATCTTTTTATAATTTTTCCAGTAATTTAATTTTAAATAAATTGTATTTTTAAATACATCAACCTCTTCACTTTCAGGGTATTCAAGATAAGAGAAGATATAAAGCAAATTCGAGTAAAAGTGAATTAAATAGCAGAAAAACATACTGGTTATCAGCCAAGGACAAAACTGGATAAGAGCCTTATCCGGATTATTCCCTTTGTCTCTCTCTTTCACGCTCTGATTCCCGGCTATAATCGCTGAACTTGAACTTGGCTCCGAACTTTAGCTTACTCATCACGTATCCGCACACAGCATGGAGCGGTGTTAAAACTGTAAATCATGCTTAGCCAACTTTGTTTAAAGGCAAGTTTCTGCTTCCCGGTCTTTTGTTTTCTGTCGTCTGGACCCTGATGAAGGTCACCTGTGGCTGTGACTTGTTGTGGTTTCTGCGAAATTAAAAACAAAGTGCCACGATCATTTGTCAGGATCGCTTTGGAGCTCTCTTTAACACACTCTTAAGGCCTCTCTTGATGGTTGGGTCTCCCAATCCGAGTTCAGGCTCCAACGCTGTGGAGCGCCTGCCGCTGGAATCATTTGGCGACGAGCAGCCAGACTTATCGGTCGTTCCAGTCTCTAGTTGGCTTCGGATCGGTCTCCACTGGGAATATTGTGTAAATATTGCATAAAAGTCTTGTTTTAATCAAAACTCCGTATCGTGCTTTGAGTTTTTGCCGTAGGACAAAAGTGTAAAATTGTGAAAGTGAAATTAAATAATTACCAATAGATTAACTAAAATATAAAGACTCAAGGAAGTACCAAACTTGTTGCTTAATCGCAGGATATTGCATAGCAATCAAATCGATTAAATTGTCATTAATGTAATGGAAGCACCTGGCAACCAAAAACTATACAAAACCATTTCAGATTTATTAAGAATGATGACTTTACAAATTATGTTTGATTTATTATATTGTTTAAATTTAGTCAGCTTTTTTATTGAAAAATTATTAACCTTGTGTATATTCAAGTATCAATGTTAATTGCCTTATTGAGTAAAAGATATTATAATTTAGATAGTGTTGTGGCTTTTTATTTTAAGAATAGAAAGAACATTGCAAATTATTGAAAAGAATATTGGAAAAGTAAAAATATAATCCACTTTTTATAAGTCACATCAAGTAAATGAATAAAAATATAAATATTTGGTGAATTATGAAGTCGTAACAACTAAAACCTCGTTAATAACTATCAAATTGGCTCTCACATAAAGCAGGAAAAGTATTTAAGCCGCCCTCGTGGCATTTTATGGTTATGGCTTTCGGTTGTTGCAACAAACATTTTGGCTTCCCCATGTAAGTTAGCTGCCTTCTTGCCTCTTGGCAGCAAACAAAAGAGCCAAAACCTACAACTGGCTAAAGAGCGAAAAAGAGAACTGTAAAGAGTGCAAAGGCTCTTTTGGCAACGGATAATCGAATTGCATGCAACACCACAGTGGCGTATACGTAATATTAGTAAAGGGGTTTCTTTAATTAATAGGTGAATAAAGAGTAATTGAGCTCTTTATTTGTAGGCTTGTTTTTAATTATTCAGTTATGAATTCTGATCTTTAGAGTAGGATATTTACATATATTGTGGGATTAAATATACAGTTTAATCCCAATAAATGCTAGTGCAAATGAGATTGATATACATTCTTGCATTTCAAGTTTATCGAATCGCTTATTTTTGCTAATTTAAGGCAATTGTTAGACTTTATCGAGCTTTAGAGAACGTTTTACGTTTTAGTATATTAATCAAGTAATTATTTTGAAACAATAACAATCCAGTTATGCCTAAAACTTGTTTTAATTGCTCTCAATCAGAAGATAACCCCTCTCATAGTTCCCCCTCCTGACGCTACTGCATCGCTCGTTGTGCTTTTGTCTCTTTGCTGTGTGTGCCCCATTGGAGGTGCACGTAATTTTCCATTTTAGTTGCGACCGAAAGGAAAACGAAAGTGGAAATGTTGCGTCGCCGGCTGCCGTTCCATCTCCTCGCTCGCCCACGCCGCTCGCTCTTGGCCAGCCGGTTGTAAAGTCGGGTGAAAATAAAACGAAATACAACTAAAGACAATTCAACTCCTCGCCAAGCTCAAAAGCCAAAAGTTGTGAATAGGAAACCCGCAAATACGGAAGAGCCAGAGTCAAACTAGCCGTGACTCAAAGTCATTACTTTTCATTACAGACATTGAGGTCCCCGAATCTCCCCATCGGTTCTGCTCGATTTGGCTGTCAAAGGCTGGTGGATTCCGAAACCGAGGGACAATATCTGTCGCCATGATTGAACGCGAAATTATCCAGTAAGTAAAGTGCTAATTATTGTTACTAAGTATCCCCAAGCCACTACGTATCACTAAGTGTAAATAGATGAGTCGGCATTACAATTGAACTGCTGCTTTATAATCTCCAAAGACAGTAAGGCCCCTCTTTAATCACTCTTAATATATTCATAGAGTTTTGCCTTTGAATTATTAATATTTTAAGGGTATTATTCAAATTGTATGTAACATCTAAGGTTGATTTATATTTAATTATATTTGCATAGCTCAAAAATAAATTATATTTTTAAATACACTTTAAAAATGTACAAACTCATAGTATTTGTAATTTATTAATTAAAACAAAAACATCTTGAAATGGTGACCCTTCACATCCATCCCAAGGAGCTCTTACTGTAGTTATTGGCTCAGCTCCCTCGAGTACCCAAAAAGGGGGCCAAGACCCAGTGTCAATATACTCAAGGCAGTCTCTGTCTCACTCCCATTCTCCATTATCTTATGTTGTACTATATTATGGGGGGCTGGCAAAGTCCGGCGACCGCCAATGCTGTCTGAGTTGTGGCGTTTGAACATTGCACATGCAGCGGGCGCATACAAATAGATAAATTAAATCATTTCGGGGGCTGGCCGAGACTCAGTTTTCAGCAAATATTGGCCAACTGCTGGAGTGACCACTAATTGCTTGTTAATTGTCGTTTCGATAAATGCCCAAATGGATTTTTCTTCTTTATTTCAGCACTACGCCTGCTTCAAAGCGCATTTTTGATGTCCTTCAGGACATCGTACAATTCGTGGTGCTCTTCGTGCGCATCATTCTAGAGTTGTTCGTTACTCTAGTGCAGACGTTCTTGCCTAAAAATCAGAAGGATGTCAGTGGGGAAATAGTCCTGGTAAGGAAAGGAGTTTTTGTGAATATTTTGATAATTAAACTTCATCGTTTACTTTATTCTTAAAGATTACTGGAACAGGACATGGCATCGGTCGAGAACTGGCCCTTCACTACGCCTCTCTGGGCAGCACAGTTGTTTGTGTGGACATCGATGAGAAGAACAACCAACAGACAGTCCAGAAAGCCAGGCGATTGAATCTCGGAGATGTGCACGGCTTCAGGTATGAACTTGGATTTTAATAAATTTAAACTAACAAACTATCCTTGACTCTGACAGCTGCGACGTATCTAAGCGAGATGAGGTGATGGCGCTGGCTGATCGGGTCAAGGCGGAAGTTGGACCCATTTCGGTGCTGGTGAATAATGTGGGCATTATGCCCACTCATCCGATCCTGCAGCAGTCGGCCGAGGAGATCCAGCGAGTGTTCGATGTGAATGTCTTCTCACAGTTCTGGACAATTCAGGCCTTTCTAAGCCACATGCAGGAGAAGAGCCGTGGCCACATCATCTGTCTCTCCTCGATAGCAGGTCTCGTGGGAATTGCCAATTTGGTTCCTTATTGTGCCACAAAGTTTGCAGTACGCGGACTGATGGAGTCCCTCCATGCGGAGCTGCGAGAGGGACCCTATAGGGATCTGGTAAGTTAGGAGAAACCTCTTTTTAAGAGCTCAAAATTAATTAATTTGTAATTTACAGATCAAGACTACCACCATCTTTCCCTATATGACCAACACTGGCCTGTGCAAGCATCCGAAAGTGAAGTTTCCCTCAATCCTTGGCCTGCTGGATCCCAAGCAGGTGGCCCGACGCATAGTGGAGGCGCACCGCTCCGATGTCATGGAGGTTACCATTCCCAGTTGCCTGCTCCACATCAACAACTGGACGAGACTCTTGCCGGATCACTGTGGCCTGATGCTCAAGGATTACATCGACAGTGGCGTGGAGTCGGACTTAATTTAGTTTTACCATAGAGTAGATCGTAGAAAAAATACAATGATATTATTATTGGAGTATGATATTCGAAATATTGATTAATATTAAAAATAAATTTTCGGGGAAAACAAAAAGTTTTAATATATTATATTAAATACTTCAAAAATAAACAAAACCTAGTAAAAAAGCATAATATTTAATTTGGGAAGGTTTTCTGTGTTAGTTTTTATTTGTTAATTAAGTCTGCATACTATTATTTCTTTTTAAATTACAAATTTTGTCATTTTATTTAAATTTTAACGATGAACCTTTTTTAAAATTTTGAAACATTTTTTAAATGTTTGTTTTCATTATTTTATTATTAGTTAATAGGGATTTTAATGGGGAAACGGAATATGTATGTCCTTTGGCAATCACAGGCACTATAAATAAATTAATTTTTTAGTTAATTAATCGATACATTTGAGTTGTACCTTTTGAGTTGCTATAAAAAAAACAGCTGATTATAGCAAAGTCTCTGCAGAGTGGCCAAAACAGCTGTTTAGTGTGGCCATTCTGCTGCACGAAAGAAAAAAAAACAGACGAAAAACAAAACAATGACTTGTGAAGTAAAACACTGCGGAGAAATTCGCGATTTTAAGAAAGTTCAGGAATATTTTGGACTCGGACATGGTGAGAAAGTGAACCTTAGCAAACGCCCCTCAGACGGTAATCCTGGTTTATTCGCTTCGAACAGACGACAACTGGTTAAATGCGATTAACTACGCTGTATCGCCCACTGGGGAGCTGATTGCCTTGGCGCAGGGAGAGAAGTTGGCATTTCTTTCCACCTGCTGGAGCAGCCATGGTAATGCCAACAATACCTACGCCCTGGGATGGTGTGGCGAGCTGGAGGACTCCAATCAGATCGTGACCAGCCTCACCTGTCTCCCGATGACTCAGAGTCGACGGAGCACCGACGGAGCCGTAGAATGGACCTGCGTGGCAGTGGGCCTGGTCTCTGGCCTTGTCGTTTTCTACACAGATTCGGGCGTAAAGCTGTTTTCTCAGTGGTAAGTCAATCAAAAACCTCTCATAGTAAAAGTTTCTAATGCAAAATGCATTTTACAGCTGCCAAGAGGATCCGGTGATAGGAATCAAGCTTCAGTCGCCGCCCCGCCATTCAGAGGGCGATTTCCTACTGTACATTGTTTACCCGCGCTGCCTATGCTTCGTCCAAGGCCAGGACATCTTGCCCACCCTCAACAACTGCCGGCACAACGTACAGCGCGGTGCCCTGGACCGTGGCTCATTTCCCACAGTCGATGTGGTGCCATTCCAGAAGTACAAATTCAAGCAGGAGAAAGAGGCCGTGATCAACGACGCCGCCATTTCAAGCACCCAACGGCCACCGACCTACGATCACATCGTGCAGCAGAGCATCGGACACGGCTACTTCGCCAAGGTACACGCCACGCCGCCGAGAAGCGCACAGGTTCTAGCTGCAGGAGCGGAGCCCTACTTGGGTTTCTTTGACGCCGAAGAGGGCTACAAAACCATGTCGCTGGGCGAGGTAGCCAAGGATGTGATTGGAATAGCGTACAAGAACCTGTTGGGAGGCATTTTTCGACGAGCTCCCGAGCCACTGCCATCGCCTGAAGAGTCACCACTGCCCGTTCCCACAAAGGAGGCGCCAATGAGGATCCGCTGTCGCTTGTACGACGGCAAAAGAGATGGCCTTACCTTGGCTGTGGCACCCGGAGGACGGCTGGCAGTCGTCACGGACAATCTGGACCGGGTAATGCTCGTAGACACGCAGCAGGCCATCATTTTGCGTGTGTGGAAGGGCTACCGGGATGCCCAGTGCGCCTTTGTTCCCGTCAAAGAACGATCTGTGCGCGGAATCAAGACTCACAAGCGAAAGGCGTTGTTTCTGGTCATCTACGCTCCCCGTTTGGGCTGCCTGGATATCTGGGCCCTGCAAAATGGACCCAAGGTGGCCGCCTTTAATGTCTCTAAGAGCGGACAGTTGGTATACAACAATCACAGTGCTTTGGGTGCCGCCAGCGGTGGAGGATCCTCGGCCGGCAGCAGTCAATCCCGCAAATCGTTACCCATCAATCACTGTCTATTCCTGGATCCCACCGATGGTAGCCTAAAGGAGGTGCTTATTCCTTTTCATTATGCTCTCAGCGAAACCAGTTCGCAGACTTCGCGGGATATCCACATGCTGAGGCGGCTTAGGAATCAACTGAGGACCACAAACCACGACGACACCAAGCTAGAGGAGATTGCTGAGCTGGCCAGTGAACTGCAGACGCTGGAGGTGCGCCAGCAGTGTTTGGAGATGCTGCTCAAGAGCAAGAAGCTGCAGCCACGTGTTTTTCAGTGCATCATCAACTCTTTTATCGAAAAACCTCTGCCCGACGCGACCACATCCCTAGAGTTTCTGCATCAAATTCAGAACTACAAGCGGTTGACTGATCTCTATTTGGCCTTGAGTCAGGCCAATCAGAGGGGTGACAATGAGCCACCAATAGATCATCTAGAGCTCTCCGATGCCGATCTGGTGACCATTAACAAACTTGTTTTACTCCTCGACGATGGCAAGGAGGAAGCTAAGCCCGCCACTGCTCGCGAGGTTAGCTTTAAGCTGCAGGAAGAGCACAAAACCGAGGAGTTTGTGGATTACCTGAGCATCTTTAACATAGAAAGTCCAGATGGCATCAGTTTGCTGCGGGAGAAGGCCGACAAGTTTGGTAGCGTTAGCATCGACCTTTTTAGCCAGTTCTTTTCTCAAGGCTTGTGCTTTGGCCAGTTTAAGGAGTGGATCCATCAGGCCTGCCTGCCCAGCATGGATCTGCTCACGCTGATCATTTGGTTCTGGCTGGAGAAGCCTTTCAAGTACAATAACTGGTAGGAAAAATATTTATTTTCTATAATTCCTTCCTTTTTAACATACTTTTCCCCTGGCTGTTGCAGTGATGAAGTCGTTGAGGACATGTCCAGGATTGCTGCCATGGTGCAGACCATTTGCGATCTGGCTGGCGAGCACATTCACGACTATGCCTACAATGCCATCTCTCCATGGTGGCAGGCAGTGCGCGAGCTTCTCCTGGAGAGCAAACAGTTCTCCGGACTGCTGGTTGCCATTGTCTGCAAAACGGTGGCAAGCAATTTATGGCGGAGTCGAAAAGAGGTGAGTGTTTATTTGGATCGAAAAACCAAAATATTAAAACATTTCTGATAAGGGTTCATGTGACGAATCCTCGCAAAACGAGGAGGAAGAGCGCTGGGAACGGATTTCGCACGACGAGGCCCAGTGGGGACTACTCACCGGCAAGCTGGAAGATGTGGCCGTGCTGGGTGCTATTCTTGGGTAAAAATAACATTTCTGAACTCATGTCGTCCTCGTTTACTCATAGCTTTCTTTCATTACAGCAAGCCACTCACCTGCAGGGATCCTGTGGGTCCCGAAATGTCCTATGAGCCGCCCGACTGCAGCCTCAAGAGCATTGTAAGCAATGGAAAAGGAATCGTAACAGAACTCACTGCCAAGTGGCTGATCAGTGCACAACTGCATCCGAGTAAAGTTCTGGAGATTTCGGCGCCGGAAAACGAGACGACTGATGAGGAAACAAAGACAAAAACCCAACCAGAGTCCAAGGAAGAGCTCTCTAAAGCTGATACCGACTCCGAAGAAGACCTGGAAATGGCCAAGGAAGTGGAGGACCCAAGCAGAGAACCCTCAGAGCCAATTCTCGAGCGTTTGGCTCTGCTTCGAGCACACTTTCCTTTCAGCTTAGAGTCTGGCGTTCTCCTGAGCCTCATGTCGTGGCAGTACATGGTACAGTGGAGCAAGCAGCTTTCATCGCTGGATCACTTGAGGGCAGCCCTTCTCTGTCTCAACCAGTTCCGAACACCAGACTGGGCCCTAAAGCACGGCATTTGCTGCATGCTGTGGAACGCCACGCTGAAGTTTCCCCTCCAGGCCGCGGCCAAGTTGATGCAGAAGGTGGGCCGCCTGCCTGTGGACAAGATGTGCCAGCAGGATCTGGAAATGTCGGCAGGGAAGGTGCCCGAGTTCCTTGAGCTCAGCCTGGAGTTTTTGGACCACTTTTCCACCTCCATGGAGCACGATAAGCGGGAGCTGCAGTTCGAGCAGTCCCTCAGCGAGGGAGCTTTGCCGCTGCAGTTCTTGGCCCTTCAGCAACACCATGCCATGCCGCAGCTGCTCCGACTGCAAACCGAACTGTGTAGTGTGCTCCATTTCGTGGCCTTCTTCCAGCTCCGCATTCCCAAGCCGCTGACCACGCTCTTCGACTCGATGGGCAACAAGGCTCTGCTTGCAGATATCAATAAGGAGCTGCCCTATGTATTGCCTGCACCAGATCTCGTCCTGCAGGAGGTGCGCACGGACTTCCTGTGCCGCGTTGTTTCCGCCACCATGGACCTGATTAGGGAGGATCTGGAGCAGCTGTATATTCTCGATCATGTCTTTTACATGTCCAAGATCTGTGCACTAGCCGACAGCTGGGAAGTGGACAAGCTGCCCATATTGAGGCGCCAGGTAAACCAAGTAACTTTTTGTCTCATTAAAAACTGGCATCGTAGCAAGCCATGAAATGAATTTTAGGCTGGCCACGAACAGTTTACAACTAGTTCAGTTGCTCAAACGAGTTCACACGAAACACTAGTAGAAAATTTATATTTTTTCTCTCTCCTTCAGGTAGTTTATTTGTTCAAAAAAAAAATTAATAACTCACTAAACATTGTGGAAGAAAAAGTAATATTTTTTACCTCTCTCCTCCAGGTAGTGGAGCTGTACGCGTTTGGCTATGATGCCGAAGCCCAGATGTTGCTCCCCCATATCGCCGAGGATGAGGAGCTGGGCCGGCTGCTGCTGGAGATTGCCGGCAGAAGGCTAAATCTCTACGCGGAAAGTTCACAGTCCACGTTCCTAAAGATTGCCTCTGTAGGCCATCAGTTGCTGGCCTACCTGGACAACCTGGTAAGTGTAGACAGCGTTTATTGGTTATAAACACAGTACACAGTGATGAATCTAACGACTCGTCCTCGTTGCAGAAGGAGCCGCTGACAGAGAACAACGTGCAGATAGCGGCTACCAAGCCGGACGAAATTGATGTGGCTGCCCTCGACCGCCTTTTGTCCCATGCCTACAAGTGCCTCTGCAGACGGGAATCCAAGCAGCTGCCCGTCATCGCACAAATGTACAACGCCGTGCGAATTTTGCAGAACTGAGGTTGAGATCGAGGATAACACAAGACACTCGTTTTTCCGTTTATATAATTGATAATTGTAAGGCAAAAACACTACAATATTTAGTAAGGATACAACCCAAAGAATTTATTAAGGATGCACACTTGAAAGCACACCTGTTTACGAATGGATGCAGGCAGATTGAAATGACTTGATACAAACTTGAATGATACCTATTGACGTATGGATACAACTGAACATTATATGAACATATTACTAACGTATGGATACAACTTTGAACCACATATTACTAACGTATGGATACAAGCTATTTGAAGTTTTTGAGGATGCATACACATCAATGGAGATGATGCATTATTGATGTCGATGTTATATTTTGCTTAACAATGATTATATTCACTGATTAAAGCAATACAAAATGTATTTTAACGTTCTATTTATTATGATACTGAACAGGTTTACAACAAATTAATATTTCTGGACTTGGTTAATATTTTTCTTTGGCTTTGCCTCTACAGTTGATCGATTAAGGGGCTCCGGAGTAGCCAATCTGTCGGGCATTTCGGCGGCGTGAACCTTAAGGTGTGTGTAAACGGCAATGTAGCTCTGACTGGTGTCCAGTTCGATGGTCTGCTTTTGGCATATCCGTCCAGGCAGAGAAAAGTGCTTACCCAGAATGGGCTCCTTCAGGGATTTGGCCAGAACATGGCTCAGATCATCATCGGAACGATCCTTCTCCCGTTTCTCCATCTTACAGCTACGATTCACTCGGAATTTATTATATTGTGAACAAAGGTTAATACTTCATAACGTCAAAAGAAAAGATATCTAAGTTTCGATGGATACCACGTGCCAAGTTGTACTAGGTTAGTGGTACTGACTCGGACTAATCGGAAGCAACTTTCCCTACTTCGTGGCAACAAGTAGCTCACTTTTTTTTGGCATACCTTCTCCCCTTCTTCCACCCTTCACCCCTGCCCGGTTGAGTTATTTATTTATTATTCGTAGCGGAAAAGTTGATTCTTTGGTTTGTTCAATTTGGGAACTTGGCAGAGACACGCAAGGCCAGCCAGAAGGCAGGAATTTGTTTCGTGGTTGGAGCTTAACATGCTGATAAACGTACAGGATAATGAGGAACGTCGTTAGAGACAGTTTCATGTGGTTACTTAATGGTCTGAGGATTGCTTTTATGGGCGACTTACAGTGAGCTAACCTTCTATGGGAAATTTATACATAATTTTTTAAAATAAAATAAGGAATAAATGAATATTATGGAGGCTTTTTTTGGTTTTTAATGTGTATATACGGCTTATTTAGGTTGAACAATCACTTAAAGGTCTACTAGCTTAAGGACTCTACAGGCAGCGAGCAATGAGTTCGTTGATGCTATTGCCACGGTCACCATATTCGCCGCCGCGTTTATACGAGACGGAGACCTTCTTCTGCCAACCATTGCTGGGACTTGATAACTGCAAAAGGAATGAATTTCACATTATACTCAAATATATTACAAAATGTTGGGAATACATACCGTAAAGGCACACAGGAACTCGTTAACGGCCGCAAAATTCGGCCCCACAGTGCAGATCTCGTGAATTATATCCTCCAAGCAGATAACACCCTTCTCGCCCAGGTGCTCCTCCACCATTGTGTTGGACTGGATGGCCGTTTTCTTGCCGTTGATGCGGGCGAAACCCTTCTTGAAGACCAGCTCGCGAATGCTGCTCAGCGAAGGGTTTCCATAGACCACAAAGGGTTCAATCACGCGCAGCAGCAGCTGGTTTTCCTTGGTGTTCTCCAGGAAGACGGCGTTGTGACGCTGGGGCATGCGCAGGGTTTTAAATATTTCAGCTGTGGTCTTGTCGAAGATCTTCTTGCCCGCATGCCGCATCACAAACAGCAGCTTCGGGTTGGAGTCTTGGGCGGCTTCAGCACTCTGTTCCGTAACGTTGGTGCGCAGTATCGTTTGCTTGATCCGCTTGGCCGTGCGCTCGGCCTTCAGGTAGCCCATCACGAAGGATTCGGCACGCCGGAACTTGTGGTGCTTCTGTTGAGCATTGCGGCGCTTGATGCGATCATTTACCCTCTGCTCGACAACCGACTGATCTTGGCGAATCCGCCTCTTGCGATGCCTCAGCACAGAGACTGTTTTGCCGGGTAATTTGTTAGGTACTGCGTATCTGGAAACAATATCGTGTTTAATTAGTAATGTTTAGCAGTTTTGTCAAGTTGTAAGCCACTCACTTGTCCGACATTGTTGGTTTTTCGTTTTCTTTACTATGAAACACGTGCAATTACCAAAACAAAAACTAAAAAGAAATCGTGCACAGTGTGGCCGTAGTCATACCGATATAAATGTATTCGATATACTTAAGTATCGATAAAAAGCTTGCAGCACATCTGGGCATGCAGCACAGGGTCCCTGAATTCAAATCCGAAGCGGGACGTTATTTTTATACTCAAATTTCTTTATTTATTTATTTACAATTACATCAAACCTGCACCTGTTGTCCAAGGTGCCCATATTTATATATCGAGTTCAATGGCAATGACACATTTGCGTTTGTAAACAATCAATAAAACTCTCGATTCCAATTTCCGGTTTTGAGAGTTTGTTTCTCTCTCTTTTAGCGTTTGCTATGACGCACACGCGCAATTTGTCGTTTTGGGGTTGAAATTGGCTTTAGTATGAAAATGCCGGTCTCGATGCCAACGCACAGTCGCTGTCCGCAGTTGGAGCCGTTCCGTTGTGTCGCGCTTGAGGTAATAAATCGTAACTTTACAGCAAAACAAGATAAACCGAAGAAGTAATCAACGAAAACTGCATTCCGAAACGTTGCAAAAAAGGAAAAATAAACGCGAGAAAAACTACAGCAGCTACAAATGCAATTTTTCAGTGCCACGCGTCGCAGTTTGCCCCGCGATGACGAAACCGTGAAAATTAGCACGCGGCGGCGGAGGCACACGCACAGTCACACCTCTTTCCCCCTTCCCCCTTCCCCCCATTCCCATGCTCACTTTAAAGCTCCGTTCTGTTTGCCAACAACGAAGGAGATAGTGTCGAAAAAACATAATTAAAGTTTATGTCTGTGACAGCGGGAGATTAATTTGCGTTGCCAGCGCAACAGCGAACAAGTCAAGGCTGCAATTGACAAGTATTAAGACAATAAAGAAGAGCCAACAGGTTTATTGCACGTGCTGGAATATCTCTTATTTGCACTGATGATAACGCGCCTGTTCCCTCCCATAAAGTGGCATTTATTTTAGTCTTAGACTTAGTCTTCCCCTTTCACTTTCCAGTGGCAATGCCAGGTATTCGCCGCTAGAGGAGAACCACACTTCAGCCCCCAAGCATCATGACGGACAGATATGCAAATGGAGTGACCACCAGTCTGATGGAGCCAAAGGGCGACAGTTCGGCTGCCCCTGCGGAGGAGAAAATTGTCCTGAAACGGAAGCTGACCCTCATCAATGGTGTTGCCATAATAGTGGGAACCATTATCGGATCGGGCATCTTCATAGCCCCCACTGGAGTCTTCTACTATACCGAGTAAGTGTCTATGAGGTATATAGTATCATCCTTAATTCAATTTATGCACAAAAAAAGGTCAATTTAACTGTTAATTAATGGTTTTATTGTCGCACCAATTAACAGAAATTTATTAGTTGTCGATTTTGTTCCCTTGAAAAAGTGCTCTCACTCGCAATTGTTCTTAAATATTGCATCAGCTTTAAAGTTTTTTGTTAGCGTTACAAGAAGGCGTGTCAAGTTCCAAAATATTGATAAACAAAAAGGTTGGGCGAAAATTCCATACGAATGTCGGAAGTTCCCACTTACGGAAATAATTTATTAAACGCATTTGTTAGTTAATTTATGGAAGTTTCTTTAGGGAAAGTTAATTGAAATATATTCAAGTGCAGATATTTACTTTACCCACTTAAATTAATGATGGATTTAGGTGATAATTAAATGAGAAACATTAATATGTCTTACTTAATGTAAAAGCTTTAGAGTTAGTACTCATTTGCTAGTTGAAATTGTAAACTTAAAACAACTCTATTTATATTCAGCCATAAATGTTTATTTGTTTTTTCCAAAAACGCTTTTATTTATAGTTATTTATTTATTCTGTGACGCTGGGAGAAGCTCAAGTTGATTTATTTCTTTACCCCCTTCCTAGATTGTTTATTTACTTAATCTCTGTATATACTTTCCAGATCTGTGGGAAGCTCTCTGTTGATTTGGTCCGCTTGTGGGATACTGTCGACCATTGGAGCTCTTTGCTATGCCGAGCTGGGTACAAGCATCACGAGATCTGGCGGAGATTATGCCTATCTGCTGGTGTCCTTTGGACCGCTTGTTGGCTTCCTGCGACTGTGGATAGCACTGCTCATCATCCGGCCAACCACGCAGGTCAGTGGTCCTGCTGTCCATCAATTGAATTATGGAATGTTTATTTGTTTTGATTGATTGGTTGTTGAGGCAAATAAATAAAACTTTATTAAGTGACGACGACGAACTACCTTCGAACGGAATTGAATTCAATTACGGAATACAACTTTTGAAAACAACTTTCGCTGACTTAGAATTTACGATTAAATTTTGTTACAATTTAATTTCTGATCAATTTATTATTTCTTACAGACCATTGTGGCTTTGACCTTCGCCCATTATGCCGCCAAGCCGTTCTTCGAGGACTGTGATCCGCCCGAGAATGCTGTGAAGCTACTCGCAGCCATTTGTTTAAGTGAGTCAGTCCAGGGAAAGCCCCATCCCATGTGTGTAACATTAATTATCCTCCCTTATTCCCCTAGCTCTGCTCACGGCCATCAACTGCCTGTCCGTTAAGGTTTCGATGAAGGTGCAGGATGTGTTCACGGTGGGCAAGCTGCTGGCACTCATCATGATTATTCTGGCCGGACTCTACTACATGGCCACGGGTCAGCTGGAGAATTTTAGCAATCCGTGGGAGGGCACTTACACGGCCCGTAACATTGGCTATGCCTTCTACAATGGTCTGTTTGCCTTTGGTGGCTGGAACTACTTGAACTTTGTTACCGAGGAGCTGCAGGATCCGTACAAGTGAGTAAAGGGGCCAGTTCTGCTTCCCTTTCCAAACATGACAAATGGTTTGGCAAGGATTCTTTATCCTAGTCATGCCGTTTGCGTCATGCGCAGCCAGCAACAAGTGGAAACTTGTTGAGCGTCCTTGATGTCATACGGCTGAGTGGGAGGGAGGGAGGGATGTAGGAGGATGCTACCCTCAGCCTTCCTTTATTCCTCTTTTTTTCTTTTAACGAATTCAATTTGCTCTCTAGAAGCGCAGCAATCAATTTAAGTGCTCCACCCCCGTCAAGAGTTAAGAATGGAAACAGCACGTTCTTTTTCGCACAGAAAACAAATATTTTACGCAACTCTGCTATGAATTTAATACTTTCCAATATAACAGAAAAACTGATTCTGGAAATAGTAAATTCAGAATTTATTAGTCTGTATTCATTATCCGTTTAATTGCAATATTTTTCCATTCCAGAAATCTGCCGCGTGCCATTTGGATAGCCATGCCTCTGGTCACGGGCATCTATGTTCTGGTTAATTTGGCCTATTTCGCTGTGGTCAACAAGCCCGAGATGCTCAGTTCATTGGCCGTTGCCGTGACCTTTGGTAATCGTGTCTTTGGACCCTTGGCTTTTATGGTCCCCATTTTCGTGGCTTTGAGCACCTTTGGAGGAGTAAATGGTGTCCTATTTACATCGGCGCGACTGTTTGCCACAGGCGCTCAGGAGGGGCATCTGCCCAAGTTTTTCCAGCTGTTCCACGTTAAGCAGCAGACTCCCATTCCCTCATTGATTTTCACTGTAAGTTTGGGTTGCCATTTGGCCTTTTTCTTCGGAATAATTAAATTAATCAAATTTCGCATTTATTTTTTAAGTGTCTGATGTCATTACTCATGCTGCTGACGGATAATGTGTACCAGTTGATCAACTACTTTAGCTCGGTCTTATGGCTATCAGTGGTGGCCAGCATAGCCGGAATGTTGTGGCTAAGACACAAGAGGTTGGTAGTTGTATACCTTTATAGATTCCCTTTTAAGATGATAGAGATCCTAAACGATAATTAATATATGTATTTTTACTATTACAGGCCCGACCTGCCGCGCCCCATTAAAGTAAATCTCGCTCTGCCCATAATATTCATGGTGAGCTGCGTGGCGCTGGTACTCCTTCCGAATTTGGATGAACCTGGAAATCTACTCGTTGGCATCGGCATCACCCTGGCTGGCATTCCTTTCTACTACATCTTTATCGCCTGGCAGAAGAAGCCCAAGTGCTACGGGCGGCTGTCCAACTCCGTGGTAGAGCTTTGCCGGGCAATCTTCAATACCACCGTCATTGAGTCTAATGAGGCCCTAAAGTAGAATATACAGAACTCACCCACGCAGAACTTGGCGCATTTAGTTCAAAAACTCGTATTTGATATTCAAAAATACTACAAGAAAACAAATTGTGAAACTCAAATCTATTAATTTTTGAGTTATAAGTTTTAAGAGGATAAACCCTGCCCCCATTTGTATGATATTTTTTGTGCTAAGCCATTTTGGCAATCCTCAAAACGAAATCGGCGTCATCGATTGGAATTTATAATAGTTTAACCATATTTATTTGAGCAAGCGAGCTCCTCAGTTAACAGGTTTTACACGAAGATAGATAGCCTTTACTTCCCACAAAAAGTTTACTTTATAGTTTACGGCTAGGTGCTAAAATCCTTATTCCTTTTTTAGCATAAACAGGAAATACGCTTTAATGGGAACAATCTATAAAATGTGACGTGTTTAGGGAAGCAACAACACAGCAGTACAATAACAAACAACATAAATTGATGTTTTTTAACTTAATCGCTTAGCAAATTAAATGTATTATTGCAAACAACTCGGAAGTGAATTTTAATTATTTGTTTTTTTTTAAATCTAAAGAAAATTGGTTTAAAAATATAAAATTAAAATTTACAGAAGTCGTTCAGGGGTGTCCAAGAAATCGCTCTTGATTTGAAAATAATTTAAAATTGTGTTGTAAAATGATTGTTAAATAATGTACACCAAAATATGAAGACCCCTATTACGAGATAAAATCTCTCAGATTTTGACCCTCCTAGCATCTCTACGTCGAAGCATCTTCGTATATCTTACGAAGATTAAAATCTATAGCCGTTTCCACTAGGGTTGTGCCGCGTATAAAGTCAGCAGCCACAATATTTGCATGAGTTCCCAACTCATCCCGGTAGAGAAGTGAAATTCGCCAGTTAACATTGTCGGCCATCTTGCGCAGGCCGCCCTGCTTGTCCAGGATGACGTCCCAGGTCTCTGGGGTCAACTCCGCCATATCGGCTATCGGGCGACTGTATAATCGTCTGCGGGAGAACAAAAGAAAATGATAAATGGGAATCTTATCTAATCGAGACAAAACTCACGACACATCAAATTCATTGATGTTGCGCAAATATCTCTCCAAACGCGGCCAAGTCTGTACATTGCCCCAGCGCTGGTCCACGGGTCCAAACAGGGTCTCAGGGAACTCATCCAGCATGGCCTGTTTCTCGTAGGCCAGGAAAATGTTCTGTTTGCGGGCCCAAATATCACGAAGCGATGCATTCCAGTTCAGCGAGGGATGGACTATAAGGTCCTGAAATTGATCGCGCAGATAGGTGACCAGCAGGCGATGCACTCCCAATCCCTTGCCAAAACCTGAAATATATTACAAATTTATTATTTGAATTTTTTGAAGCTTTTTTCTCTCACCAATTGGAAACTCCTTGAGTCCAAAAATGATTATTTCGTTGGTCTCGTGGACAAAGTCCCGCACCTGGTTGATGACCTCCTGAAGCGGTCGCTGCTTAGTGATTCCATGGTAAATGAAGAACTGTTCCGGGGAATTGCGATAGTAACCAACACGAATGTCCAGATAGCGAACTCCATGCATCAGCTGGCCCCGAATGTCGTCGTCTTGGGTCAGGGCGTACTTGGTAACCAGGCTTTCGCGGAGCAGCGGATCAAAGTTGGGCCGATACGAGCCAGAGTCGTGTGTCCCAGGAATAAATAAATCCCGTAGACGCAGCTCTCCTATTTTGGACTTAAGGTCGTTCATCCAGCGGGGAAAGGCCTTGAGACAGGTTGTCGCCAGGATGTCCCCCTGTTCGTTAATGTAACTGGCCCAATAGCCATAACAGTGGGTCTGCGCCGTCACATTCTTGGACAGTTCGTAGTCGAAGGGCACTCCAGTGGTGAACCATTGCATAGAGAGACCCACATTGGGTTGAAGCCCAGCCAGGACAGAGAGCTCTCCTCCGTTGGCAACCCAGAACTCCTGGTTCATGGATTGGTTGGGATCCGTATACCCATTAATGGGCACATAATTCCCTGATCCCTCTTCCGAACCACTTCCCTCTTCGCGGGGAAAGGCTGCCAAGGGAGTGCCAACGGAACGGAGGCGTTTCTGGAAGACATGTGCCTCTTGAGTGGTGATTAGGACACGATCGCCCTTCTTCGCGGGTGCATTGCGCCAGGAGACCTCTAAGAATCGTTTGCGCGCACTGATCGTTAGCCAGAGCTTGAGGCTCTTCGGATCATCGAAGCGATATATCTGTGCCGCCGACCAGCAGGAGATGAGCAGCACCAACGCCGTCAGCAGGAACGCTTTTCCCACCATATTTCACCTCCTCTGATTGAATTAATGCTGATTCAGACTGATTACAGCTGGCATTAATCAGATCGGAATCAGAGCAATAATAAAGTCACGACACCCCGAGAGAGATCACAACCGTTTTCGTCGAGAGCTCCACGCTTAATGAACCGAGACCCAAAGCCAAAGCCCCAAGCTCCAGGTGGATCTTATCTGTAAGTGGTTCCTACGGGCGACCAGTACGAACAATTGGAACTTGACACCGAGAGAGCTTGGTGAGAAAAGTCAGTGTTGAAATTGTAATGTAAATATTGAGGCTTCCTTGAAACTATATCGGTTTCTATACTGTTCAACTTAAGTCTCTCTGTTTACCCTTAGGTTTCCCTATAATTAATCCGTAGATTTGAATTTGATTTGGCCTACAAATTGCATCTAAAATGTTCAATGACAGCGTAACTAGAACAATTGTGACTCCAAACAATAGACGCGGGAAAATTCTCAGGAATGTACAAATTATCAGATCTTATTTATTCGCACCCGGACTTAATTGGCAGTGAAACGTTCGTTTTAAGAACACAAAGAGATTCCGGAGGTTTTGTAAATATATGTACTTCCTGTAGGAAGCAACTGAACAATAGGCGGCTTCTTTACTATTATTTATGCCCGACTCCGCCACGCGTAAATATATTAAGTTTAAACTTTAAAGCAACCGAGCGATTTAGTTTAGGTCATTTCGATCCCAGCTTCGCCTCTCAACTGAAGCTCAGATTATAAATAGAAGAACATAAACCAGGGAGAGCTTGTGCGTGATGGGTTCTATTGTGGATTTAACTCAGCAACTTTCATTTTTCACTTGATATTTGAGTGTCAAGTATTAAGCAAATAGAATTTGCTCTGAAAATTGTTCAATGACCACGTATTTTGTTTTTATTATATTTGTAGTTATTTCGATATGTTTTAGAAATGTAATGTCATTAAATATTTGGAATTGAATTTTAAAATTCTTATAAATGTTATTATTAAATATTTATTTAAAGATTACTAGATATAAGAAATTCATATACATGAGATTATTTAATTGTTATTACTTAGATTTCAATTTTCTTTATAATATTTAATTATTTTTAGGACTTCGAGCATTTTTAAAATAAATCAAATTCGAAAAAAAAGGTCCAGCAGCTAACGGTCTAAAAATTATATTCAGTATGTAAATGGCAGTATTTTAAAAATGCGCGACTTGGTCACACTAGTTAACAGCTGATTCGGCGTCTTTAAACCCAAACATTGAAATATTTTGTTTTGTTAGTTGTTTACCTTAAAATATAATTAATAGACATGCTGCACTCCCAAGCTATTCACTCCCTGCCCACTTTGCATCAACCTCTGCACTCAAAGGTATCAAATTATCTGAACAACCAGCGGAGAACGGGAGAATTCTGCGATTTACTGCTCGAGTTGGATTCGGACGACGCTCTCAGTTTAAGTGTTCACTTTTGCGTCCTGGCCGCCCAGAGTCAGTTGATAAACACCAACCAGAAGCAACAGCAGTTTTCCATTCACAACCCCCTGAAGATCACCATTCGTAACTTTAGCTGCACTCAATGCCTTCATACAATTGTGGATTTCTTCTACGAAGATATCGTTTCCGTATCCAAGGAGCACGAGCCACACTTCCGGGAACTAGCACAAATTCTGGCCGTAACCGAACTGCTAAACCTCTACCAGATGCAGCCATTGGGAGAGGTGAAGGAAGCTTCAGAGATTATACCTCCCGGAGATAATGAACTGAGTTTGGAGAATCCGGTGAAGAAATCCGAGGATGTGTTTGAGAATCAGCAGAGTTACTTTAAGGTGCAGATGGACATGCCATATTTTCTTTTTGTAACTAATGATATTATATCCACTTTCCAGTTAAAGAACCCCAGAGCTGTGAAATCTAGCAGTAAAGTTAACTACTGCATTGGCTGTGACTTCAAGTGCTACCCGGTTCAGAAGATGATCGAGCATATGGGCAGCTGTGAACCCTCGCACCTCACTTGCTCCCTGTGCGAAGTGGGATTCCTGCAATGGCGCGAATACGACCGACATCTTCGCAGGCATTCTGGAGATCTGCGGAAACCCTTCTTCTGCCTTCAATGCGGGATTCGGTTCACCACGCGGGCAGCCCTGCTCGTCCATCAACCCAAGCACTCGACAGAAACGCCGCACATCTGTCCGCACTGCGGCAAAGGCTTTAAATGGAAACAAGGCCTAAGCAATCACATCCTGGTGCACAATCCCGAGAAGCAAATGCTTTGCGATGTCTGCGGCTACAGCACCACCCACATGAAGGCTCTCAAGTCCCACAAGCTACTCCACACCGGTGAGTTCTTTGCCTGCACTGTTCCGGGCTGTAAGCATCGCGCCAATCGCAAGGAGAACCTCAAGCTACACATCGAGACGCACAAGCAGGGAAGAGACTTTATCTGCGAGATCTGCGGCTGCAAGTTCAGCCAGAGCAAAAATCTCAAACGCCATGCCTTAAAGCACACGGAAAATGGTCCGAATCGTTACAAGTGCCAGCTGTGTGGGTTCAGCAGTCATCGTTCTGACAAAATGAAAGAGCACGTGCAGAGAGTGCACACGGAAAAGGCGGTGCAATTGGAACTCTCAGAGACAGTGGACAGCTCTTTTCCCGACGATTTCGACCTGCCCATTATAGAGACTGTGCCATCGCCCAAAAAGAAACAGCCCAAGGAAGTCCTCAAGGCGAAGCAAAAAAGGGAAACAAACGCCGAAAGGCGCCTGAAAACTTTACTGCCCAAGGAAACTGTCGAATAGGTGTAATGTTAGAGATTGGCTAACGATTAGCTTGAATTTTATCTAATAACAAAAGGAACTGATCACACGGTTCAAAATATGATACCCAGATATCATATGATCTCTGACGAATGATCAATTTAATGGGAAACAAAATGATACCCAGTGATCGCAGGATGCAATGAAGGAAAATGATTTGATTATGATTATTTTTGTACATTGTAAAAAGCTAATTCATGTTTTGAGAAAACATTTCTGCAGTAATTAAATGTCTGCCAATGTATTGTAAACAACAATATCATAAATTGTGGAAGGTTATTTCTAGACTCTACAATGTTGGGGCAGTAGTTCCATTTTATCTTATCTAATCTGGTTAAGTGATTAGAATGTATTGCGTTGTTGCCAGATGGAGCTGCATAGCCCAATGACTAACCCCAGGGAGAGCCAGCCAACCAACCTTATCAGCACCTGAGTGCTACGTAACTGATGTGTTTCTATAAAAACAATTAGACCAAAACAAACGGAAAGCTCTGTGGTGCGATAGTAATTCTGAAATAAACAGAAGCTATACGGGAACTGAGAGGGAGGAACTGGGTCAGCCGATCGATCAGGTTCTAACGCACCTCCAAGCGCGGCGATGTGCTGCCCCTCACGTTGCCCCGGCCGCCGATAAATGAGTTATTTCTGGGTAAATGCACTTTTCGGGGTCTTTTGCTTGGGGGCCAATATGTATGTATGTATGTATGGGGTGTTATATAACAACACTTTCCACTCGCTGCAGAGACGTGTGTATTATGAAAATATTCTGAAATAATTTAAATAAATGGGCAAGGCAAAAGAATATGTTTGGCGGTGTATGTTTTTTTCTTTTTTTGTTTACCGCGCAGTTTGTAAACAACAAAAAATTAAATTGCGCAGCAAAAATTGCCAAGCTGATTGGACTCTCTGAGAGGGAGAGAGCAGTTCTAGGGCTGTCAGGGCGTTGGAAAATTATTGTGAAGGATTAAAAAGCATTTTAATTCAAATTTAGCTTAAAAACTGTGTGGCTTTTGATAAAATTGTCTTAAAATAAATTTATTCTTTAGAAATAATTTGAATTATTAGGCCCAAATCAACAATAAACGATGTCATAGCCCCCAGTCTGGCAAGTCTGCCGGAGAGAGCTTTCCGCTGCCCCCAGAAAGTTGTCACAGGGTATAAAAGGCCGGAGCTCTGTGGAAGAAACTTCAATTCCGTTCGCTCAGCGAAAAGTGGAAAAAATCAGCAACTTACCTGGGAAATTCTCTCGTTCAACCTGCGATTTTGCAGAGACCAAGAAGAGCAGAAGAAAGGAAACAAGAACGCAGTTAATTTTGCAAGAAACTAGAAACTAAACCAACAACCATGTCCGAGGCACATTTTGATGAGTACGAGCACTACAATTTCGACCATGACAAGCACATCTTCTCTGGCCACAGCGGCAAGCAGCGCTCCAAGAAGGAGGCCACCGAGCACACCAATCACTTTGATCCCTCTGGACACTCCCGCAAAATTCTCACAAAGCTGATGAACACCAACAACAACAACAAGAAGGCCGCCGCCTGCAAGAACTGATGCAGGGCATCGGAGGAGCGGGAACGGCAACGGGAACGCAAGGAGAGCTGCAGCGGAGAACGCAACGCGTGGGAGAGTGCGAGAGAAAAAAAGAAATCTTCGAATTTAAACGAGAAAAAAGGTTGAAACTGAAAAAATCACACAGCAGTCGCTGGAAAGGAGAAGGAAAAAGAAAGAGACAGAGACGGAGAACAACAAAAGCCACCTGGGAATACATATTGCATTAGGAATTGCATTGTATTTTCATGCGGCGCAAAACTTTGTGAACTTTATAATAATTTTATTTTGCTTATAATTTCACAAAACACAAAAAAAGGCAGATCTACTCTTAGCTTCTAAATATTCCTAAACTAATTCAGACTTACACGTTTTAGTTGCTAAGCATATTAGTGCGTTTCAAATTATGAAGTTTGATTTAGGTATTACTTATAAAATAAAGAGAAAACCAAAACTGAATCAAGAGTGTATTTTTTTTTAAATGTTTTACTTTTACATCAATTTTAACGGCCGAAAGCCAAGGTGCCTGTATTTGCACTTTACGTGTGAGAGTGCTTTCCAATGCCGTCAGTGTATTGGTGCCTGGCTCTCAAGCGCACGTATAAACATATTTATAGCCTTTTAGTTGAACTCATTTGCACCCAACTCCTCGTTTATCGCTACTGCAATTGCACCAGAGTTTTGTTTTCCTTTGTTTAATGTCATCGATTCCGCTGCAATATCGTATATACATATGATACTTGGCATTTAGAAATGATGTGTTGTAGTTTTTCAACGGAAATATTTCCGCGACCTTCCATTAAAAGTTCAAGATTTACACACGCTCAATAAACTTACATCTTCCGGTTTTAGTTAGCTTGTATGAGTGAGAAAGCAAAGTGCATTTATGCATATTGATCAAAATTTATAGTCTTTCCACCATACTTAAAATGTATTTTTACATTTTATTTGGAAACTTACAACAGCGTTGTTTTTTTCCATTAACACGCATCCACAAACAAACAGAAATATATACAAACATATGTAATACATAGAAAGTATCTATTAGATACTAAATATATCTATGAAATATTTCTAGAAAGGTCCACTCTAATGGCACTCTCGCTCTCTTGCGCTACTCTCTTTGAGCCATTTGCCGGCTTTTTAAATTGCGTTGTTGATATTTGGTAAACAATAAAACAGACTCTCGATCAGGTGGTTTTCCTATATGCTATATACATATGCGTATGCCGAATATTAATCATCTGCCACGGATGACAAATATTTGCTACTGAAATTTCATTAAAATATATATTTGTTTCAATATTGCATTTTTATTACTCATTAACTATTTCTAGAAGTTTGCTATCAGTTTCTAAAGTTTGATTGCGATTTTAAGGAAATGGTTTCATCTTTCAATCTTTAAAAAGATTAAAGAATCTATTAAACATTATTATAAATCAAATATCTATAAATTGTATTGTTATTATTTATTTTATACAAGCTGAAAATAAAACTATAACCAAATTATCTGTGAATAATTATTTGGACATTGGCACGCTATCAACACTCGAAGGTTTCAAACAAAACAACAAACACAAAATATAAAAAAACTTTACGACCAGAGCTTTTTTTAGAGGAGAACAAGTGAGAATTCACTAAACAAAATTGTGTAAACAATTTTGGGGGTAACGAAACTAGTTTGTCTCGGTGCGTTTTGCCGGTAAACAAATGACGCATTAGAAATTCAGGTAAAATCTAGAAGTCAGTGGAAGTTGCCAACCATAAGTAAATGTATCTCTATTATTACATTTTTCTATTTATTATTACCCTTTGTCAAAATTATTCAATTTATTTTCTTTTTAATGGTAATGTTTGGCACTAAATTTTGAAATAAAGCTTAAAGAGATCTTAAATTTATGGCATATATTTATTTAGAATTCCTATAAACTTTTTTGCGAAAATACAAGAATTATTCATTGTGCAATTATTTTAAAATCAGCATAATGGGTAGAAATTTAATAAAAATAGACCACATGCTTTAAGATATTGTCTTTTATATATTTTAACTAGGGAAATGTTTTTCAAAAGATATAGAGGTATAGAAGTTATAAATAAACTACAAGGAGTTGAAGAGTTTCCTCTAAAATGGTATTTTAAGAGTTAGTAAAGTTTTTTCAATGAAAGAATCGTTATTGTCTTTAATATATTTTAACTAGGGAAATGATTTTCTAAAGATATAGAATTATAGGATATAAATAAACTACAAAGAGTTGAAGAGTTTCCTCTAATATGGTAGTTATGTATTTCAAAAGTTACTAAAGTTTTTTCAATTAAAGAATCGTTCTTATAAAACATTTACATAAAATAGCCTTACATCTTAATTATAACTATTGCTTACTTTCATTGCTCTTCTTTTTTGTCGTCTAGGATGTAACCTGGCACAAAATACTTATTTGTTGTTTACCCCAAGATAACTTAATTGTAGAAATGGATTGCTTTCTCGATCCATAATGAAAGACACACGCTTCTCCCTTGTGAAGCTGTGAAGATGTGTATTGTATTCGTAAATATGTAAGCCCCCCAGATCGTGATTACGCGTGCCACACGACAGACGATGGACCTCGATGGTTCCATGGGACCACAGAACCGTACTACCCAATTACGAGTTCCTAAATTCCACGGCTCGGATTCCCCCTTCTCCCATCTTCCTAGAAGAGAACCATATTGCACACTTTCACCGCGAAAAAAACGAATTTGTGGTCGGAGATTATGCATAAATGAATGGAGCAGAAGATCGAAGATCGGATGAGTTGTGGAGAGTACTGGGCGCTATGGAGTATGGATATTTGGTGCTAATTGGAGTGGCACTCGGTGTCGGATGAACCGTTAAATCGAAACTGGAGCAGTGGCCCAATAACGATGATGCACGCGGCCTACGGATTAGCACCTTTCAAAGAGTGGAGCTACTACTACGGCGATGTTCTAGATATGCCCATGTCCACCATTAGCACCATCTGCAAAGGTGGAGTTTTTCTGGATCAGCATTTGGGACTGTCCGTTTAGTTGACGATTAAACTCGGAGCCGACTGGCCGTGCCGTGTCTCCCCTAGTGATAACAGAAAAGGATTCTCTCTGGATAAGCAAAGAAAACAATAGTGCAAAACGGATAATGTCGGCCTACGAAAAGATGTCAGAGAAGACGCCGCGGCGTCTGTCGCCAGTTTGGTTTTTAGTGATCACCCTGCTCCTGTTTGTGACTACCCTAACAGTGGTAGCTGTCATCGAAGCTGGACGCTCACAGAACCATGCTGCCGGCGAGAGCGACCTCTTGATTCTCACCCGCATGTGGAATCACTTTAAAGCAGGTGCCGAGAACGATACGGAAGTTGCCACCGTGGAGCGCATTGCTCGGGAAGCTGGCAATGCCACAGAGCAGGGCAGAAACTTCTACGAGGAGCAGCAGGCGGTGGTGGTGAATGCTGAGAGCATGGATCCAGTAATGGGACAGCGTCAAGATGCCTACGGACCGCCACAGAGCAGAGAAGACTCCTATGAGCAGGATCCCTATTACGATGTGGCTGATGACTATGGACCAGGACGATATCCCTATCCAGAGTCCAGGGATCAGCCGGCTGAGGAGGATATCTCATCATCTGCGGATACGGAAGAGGGCAGGGCGTCGCAGGCTCGTCCCTATGATTCTTTCTACGCTCCCTGGTCGTACTCAAAGAAACTAGCCCCTGTGGCCACTCATCCTGCGGCTGAGGGGAATAACAGAAAGCTCCAGGCTACGCCAAATAGGTGAGATATCAATATCTAAAATACCGAAAAAGTAAAAAGGAAACAGTAACAAGCTAAATTAATAAATAAATAAAATAACAAAACAGATCTTGATTCTGAACAATAATTCGAAATAAAGAACAAAAACACGGTGCAAATTCCATATCAGTCGAATGCATATTATAAATAATTAAAAAATAGGACGCAGTTCGAAGATTACCAAGTGATACATATTATTTATAATTATTTGTTTATTATTTTGACACAATTTCACAATTTTATAAGTAATTTACCAATAACAAAAATGCACACAACAATTAATTTACTAAATAAACTGATTTGTATTGCTTTTTAACAATTAGATCACCTTACCCCGCCTACGATGAGGTCTACGACTATCCCATGGGCTTCCAGCCGCGTCCACATCCGGAAACACAGATGGCCAAGCAATCGCAGCCCACTCCCGAGAATGCAGTGGCCCCACAGGCTCAAAGCGAGTCCACGCTGGTCACCGTGCTGAAAAGTCTGAAGCAGATCTGGGATCTATATCAGGCTCTGATGAGCGCCTGGAATGCTGTTAGCGAGCGCCATCAGCAAAGCACAGAGAAGTATCGCAAGGAACAGGCACAAAAGCAGGCGGAGAAGGATCGACTACGTCAGCAGCAGCAGCAGAAAACGAGAATCAACTCCAAGAAACCACCACGAGTGGACGGAGACAAGAAAAATCAGAATAAAAAGCCCACCACAACGACCACAAAGTCTACAAGCACACCAACTTCCACCACGACATCTGCTCCAGATAGCTCCGAAGAGGAGGAGGAGGAGCAGCAGCCGCATGCGGAAAAGGTGGAGAAAGTTGAGGTGGTAACACCATCATCAGCCAAAGTGGAATCACGCAAGGGCGAGAAAGCCAGCTTGAGATCGGTGCGAGGTTTGCGCCAGAGACGAGATGCTGAGACCGAGGACAAGGCGGACACGGATGTGGGAGAGGGTCGCTACATCAAAGGCGATCCCCTCAAAGGCTACTATGACTTCGTCATCACAGAAGGCTCCTACAAATTCTGGGCTGTCTTTCAGGTGAGAATTGATTATAATTATAATTATTTATTTATAATTAAAACATAATTATTTATCTTATTTCGCATCCTTAATCCACAGGTTGGCACAGCACTGCTGATCATCTACTCAACGTTCGCCGCCATTTACTATTCCAAGGTGAATCCGTTGACCAGTGACTACGACTATACGGATTACCTGGGTGGCGTGCGCTCTTTGTCCGGCGGCGATGCCGATTTCGTAGACGACGGCGATGCGTCGACGACACCGCCCGTCTCGACAGCCTCCCGCATCATGGAGTGGATTCCAAGGACGGCGCATTCCGTCAAATTTATTCTGGATGCCATCGACAAGATGCCTCTGGATCACGACAAGAGCAAGGAGCCTGGGTGGTCTACAGGTCAAACGACAGACACGGCGACGGGCATGAGATAGGGAATCTGTAACTATACGCGATTATTGTTAATGAAAATATAATAATGTTGAAGATAACTTTGAAATGGTGTTTAATTTTTGGTATTTGGCTAAAAAGAGCAAAAGGAAATGAAAACAAAATACACGATATATGATAGAAAGCGGAAATATAAAATGTTTTTATCTGTTTGGTATTTGTAAATACTTAATTTTAGGAATCAGAATTAAAACTTTTATTTGGTATTTATTTTATATTTATTGGTTTAAAAAATTGGTTTAAAATAGGTGAAATACGAACAAAAAGCTTTTTTAAATCATTGTTACTTTGAAAAACGTATGTTATTGGGACATAACTTGAATAAATATTAAAATAGATTTAAGTATTCTCAATGTTTTGTTATTCTAAATATACTGCAAAGCTCAGTATTTTATAAGCGAAGTAATTTTTAACGGTCACAATTTAAACATTTCCTTTGAATATAACCATTCACGGGAAATACATTATTTTGTTCTTCTTCTTCCAACGCGCATTCACAGTGCTACGGCTACACCGAACCGAATCACAGCTGTTCATTATTTTTGGAAGAAAACAACACGTAGCTCTTCAATTGACAAATATTTTTTGTTTGCAATCAAATAAACCGATGTAGAATCCTTTAAAGTGTTAAAAAAAATCAGCAACAATGAATAGCGTTCACAGAAAACTATTTAAACTAACGCTGGTTTTGGCACTGCTCAATGCAGCGGCAGCCCACGAAGCCAAAGATTTCGACGATTCCATTTTGTATAAAATTGACTTTGAAGTTCCCGAATTGATTGGACAGCCAGTGAGTTAGACAAAACTTGCAAAATTTTATAGAATTCAATATTTAATACCGCCTAGGACTTGGGTAATCAGCTGCGAACGTTCTACACACCGGACAAGGAGAAGTACGAATGCCTGATTCCCACTTTTGAGCGCCAGAAGGAGGAGGAGAAGTCTGACAAGCCAGAGTTGTGTAAGTTTCGGGTGTATTTCATGAGGAATCCTCTACAACTCTATTTTCTTGTGGCAGCTCCCATTACCCTGCTGCAGCCCATATTCTCTGCTTTGACGTGTTCTTATCGCATCGAGGCCTATTGGTCGTATGAAATCTGCCACGGACACCATGTTCGCCAGTATCATGAGGAGCGCGAGGGCAAGAACATCAAGTTCCAGGAGTACTACCTGGGCAAGTGGGGTGACGACAAGACAGAGCTGCTGAGCAAGGCCTGGGCGGCTGAACTGAAGGATGGCGGCAAGCCCAAGTACAAGACCCTCAAGATCGACAACACCCGGTATCCCTACTTCGAGATGGAATTCAACGATGGCACCATGTGCGAGATTATCGATGCTCCGCGCACCACAATGGTGCGCTATGTGTGCTATCCGCACGGCAAGGACGACATTTACTCGTTCAAGGAGACCTCCTCGTGTAATTATGAAGCCATTATCCTCACCTCGGCGCTGTGCGTCATTCCTGGCTTTCATGCCGAGGAGTCCAAGGAGCTGTCCATCAAGTGCTTCAACTCTGAAAGTGAGCCGCACAGACCACTGAGCATGCTGCGTTCGGAGCTAAGTGAATGGGCTGAATCCGAGGCCGATCTACTCGTTTCCAAGGAGAAGGAGAGCAAGGCACCAGCGAAACTTTGGCCCAAGGCCGATGGCGACATGGTGACCTTCAAGTACAGCGGGGATGTGGATAAAATCATTCTGGAACTAATTAGCAACGGGGACCTCGAGGTCGATGGTGACTATCAACAGCTTCTGCTAAGCCGATCTGCTGGGGGTACTGTGCCCACTCCCATCACCGATCTGACGCCCATTAGGGAGTTCGTTTCGGGCAAGAATTGCCTTACTGGGGTAAGGATATCCTCCAAATGATCTGTATTTATAGCTAAAATTACCTTTTCCGCAGGGCAACGGCTGGTGGAAGTATGAATTCTGCTATGGACGTCATGTACGCCAATTCCACAAGGACAAGAACAGCGAGGTGGAGCTGTTTCTGGGCTATTTCTCCGAGGAGGCTCATCGACAGTGGGCAAACACCAATCCGGATAAGGGCGCCCGGCGTGCCGGCTTCACATCCTCCATCTGGCATCATTACGGCAAGGGCACCCACTGCGACCGTACTGGCTTGGCCCGTGAAGTGGACGTCAAGCTGACCTGCACGCCGGTTACCACCAGCGGCACAGCCGTGTCCATGTATCTGCTGGAGCCAAAGACGTGTCAGTACATCCTAGTCGTCGAATCGCCCACAATATGTGATCTCATGCACTACGCGGATGCTCATGGCCTGGTGAAGCCGGAGAATCTGCAAAAAGCTCTGACCACTGAGTCGCCGGCCACAACAGTTCCAGCACCTGCCACGGGTCGTACGGTCAGCGAGGAGGAGGAGATTCGAGCTTAGATTAACTATATTCCAACTTTAGTGAATTACTTGTAAAAACATTGAATGTATTTTTAAAAGTCTCCCTCTATTTATTATGGTCTGCACGCGCTGTTGTTTGAATGGCATGCAACGGGAGAATGGCAGATCATCGGGTAATTATTTAGGGTATTCAAATCAGGGATTAAGCATAAATTATGTTAAATGACATCCGATTAAAATAAATTAAATAACATTTTATATCTCATTTTATTTACTGCATTTATTTTATTTTATATTGCCGGTCACCGCTGCTCGCACATATTCTAATTGGAATGTGACCGTATTCCAATACATCCATTCACTTGGAAAACTTGTCATTCTCCACGAAAAAATCGAGGCTACTTAGTGACACTGTTCCTTCGTGTGCTCGGAAGAGTTACAAATAAATCCAAGTTTCTAAAGTTTTAACTGAAAATAGTTCAAAAACAGTTCTATATTTGCTAAATTCACAGCAGTTTTAAGTTTGGACAAAGTGTGAGTACCCTCCGCGGATGGATTGAGTCACCGGCCCCGCAATTTTGTGGGTGTGAAAAATCAATGGGGTTGGGGGTTAGGCGAATGAAGAAACGTGCCCCCCGCCCGGCATTTAGCGGGCTCAAAGGCAACGAGCGATAAGCCAGCCGGTGTATTACACAATTTCCGACGATCTGTCACTGACCAAACCATTTTCTTCTCCCTTTTTCAGTCCGTGCACGCAAACACACAACTGAGAAGCTTCCGGCACGATGGCGAGATCCCTCAGCATTGGCTCGATGAAGCTTAACAAATGGCAGGTGGCTCTACTCCTCGGCGCTCCCCTGGCCATTGGGTTGGGCACATATGCAGTTAAGCGCTGGTCCGCTGCGCCCGACGGAAGGGCCAAGGATGTGAACGGGGAGGAGAAAAAACGCGCCAGGGGCACGATCGATCAGCAGGGCATCTCCCTCGATGGGACGGCACCGGACAAAGAGCTGGAACGAAAGAAAAAGTCCGCCGAGCTGGGAGAGGAGCTGTCGCCGCTTAAGGAAGCCACAAACTACAAGAACGAAGGAAACATCTGCTACCGGAACGGCAAGTACGACGAGGCCATCAACTTTTACGACAAGGCCATAGACAAATGCCCCAAGGAGCACCGCACAGACATGGCCATATTCTACCAGAACCGCGCTGCCTCCTATGAAATGCTCAAGAAGTGGTCCAAGGTGAAGGAGGACTGTACCGCCTCCCTGGAATTCAATCCGCGCTATGCCAAGGCCTACTATCGTCGAGCTCGCGCCTACGAGGCCACTAAAGACATGATGGAGTGTCTGGACGATGTCACCGCCACCTGCATTCTCGAAATGTTCCAAAACAACCAAACCATCATGTTTGCTGACCGCGTGCTCAAGGAAACGGGCCGTTTGGATGCCGAGAAGGGAATGCTCACCAGGGTGCCTGTTGTGCCCTCAGCCTGCTTCGTCAATACCTACATGCGCTCGTTTATTGCTGATCCGCTGCAGACCATGGAACAACCGCCCGCCCAAGACACAGAGTTGGCCCCTGCCAAGGGATTCCTGAGAGCACAACAGGCCTACATAAAGGAGAAGTACGATGACATTATACCCGCCTGCACGGAGGAGATTGAGTCGTCGGAAGCGGAAGCACAGTACAAGGTCGAGGCGTTGCTCATGCGCGGCACCTTCCATCTCCTGTGCGGCTCCTACACCGAGAGCGAGCAGGATTTCAATGCCATCCTTCAAAATGGTAAGGTAATGGTATTTTTTGATGATTCCTAACTAATAATACCATTTCAATAGTCGATGCTGATCCCACCATGCGAGCCTATGCTTACCTTAAGAGAGCCGCTCTCTACATTCAGCTGGATCAGCGCGAAAGGGGCCTGGCCGACTTTGAAGAGGCGGAGAAACTGAAGCCCGACAATCCAGATGTGTTCCACCAGCGTGCCCAAATTCTTCTACTGCTGGAGCAAATCGAGCCTGCGTTGGCTGAATTCGACAAGGCTGTGCGACTTGCGCCCGATCACCCTATTGCCTTCGTCCAGAAGTGTTACGCCGAGTACCGCCTGTCGCTGCTGGCCGGGGACCAGAGGCGTTTGGAGGGCGTGATGCGCAGCTTTGAACAGGCAATTGAACGGTTTCCCAGCTGCGTCGAGTGCTACAGCCTGATGGCCCAGGTGCTGTCCGATCAGCAACAGTTCAATCAGGCGCAAGAATACTACGAAAAGGCCATTCGTCTGGCGCCAACGAATCCAACCCTGATCGTGCATCAGGCCATCATGGTGCTGCAGTGGCGTGGCGACGTCGAGACAGCCGTTAAACTGCTCAACAAAGCCATCGAGGTGGATCCAAAGTGTGAGCTTGCCTACGAGACCCTGGGAACCGTGGAAGTGCAGCGAGCGCAGCTTAAAAACGCCGTCGATCTGTTCGAGAAGGCTCTGCTGTATGCCAAGAGCCAGGCAGAGTTGATACATGTCTACTCGCTGCGAAATGCGGCAATGGCCCAGATTAATGTCACCAAGAAGCTGGGCATCGATATGAACACAGTTTCGGCCATGGCGCAGACAGGCATGATGCCGCAGGGAGTCGTGTAGAGTGCAGCCAGGAGTAGGGAGCGGAGCATTTAGCAAGAGACGCACCACCAGGAGCAAGCCTACTCCAACTAAGTTAATATCGACCATCATTTACCTGTTATTTATATATATATAAAGCTTGTTTACGTTTATGCTGCTCTAGCTATAGCTATATATATATAGCATATAGAAATCGTCATGTATTATGGTACATAATTATGTAATCTAGAATCTGTTGCCTAAGGAGAACCCCCACTAAGACAAAGAAACCACTAGCTTATGTTTAAGTGTAAGATTAATAACAAATAACAAGCTAGTTGTCTTCTCTTTGCGGCTCCATTTCCATTTCCGGTTGGTTAAATGCCTGCACATCGCCAGAGATGTAGCTGGCAGCGATTATCCAGAGCGCAGCTCGCACGCTGCCCACCACAGCATAGTCAGCTTCCAGTTGCTCCAGATAGGGCATCAGGAGGCTCGGCAGGGCGCCTAGTCCACCCGAAATACCCGTCACAGTGCCAGCATAATTCGGACACATATCCAGTGGCAGGGGTTTCACGCTTGCATAATAAGCACCTTTGGCCAAAATGTTCCAAATCTCTGAGCCTTTTACATTCGACTGCATTACGTACATGGATCCGCAGATGAGGACCAGCCACGACATCAAACGGCGGGTCTGCGTGCGAGTGAGGATCTGCTGGGCAATAAGAAAATCACTCAACTGGCCTGTGGTCAGCGAAGCCAACCAATTTCCAATGTTCGGAGCTGTCATCGTAAGTGTGGCGACAAGTTCGTCCCATAGGTCTTTGCGTTCCGATCTTATTTTTTCCAGAACCATATTCAGCTCCTTGGGAAGATCCTGCTTACTCCAATCAAGCTGCATTGAGGCGGAGATGAGGGCCCACAACGGTTTGCTGGTTAGCATGCTCTTCCATGGTATCGCCGACGCATTGGTCATTGTGGCGTCTTCGCGCTCTAATCGTTCTCTGGCGGGTTCCTCCTCTGCATTAGAAGCATCTCTGACCACCCGTTCTTGACTTACGATCAGCAGCAGAGAACTACTCTTGATGTAATCACGCTCCTCGCTCTGGATGTACGGACAGTTATCTGGCGTGCTATAGCAAACTAGAGTCTGCAAAAGTAGAGGTTTGAAATCGTTTTTTATATAAAAACTATGCCGATTTACTTAATAAACTTACAAAACCCAGGAACCAGAGTATAGCACCACAGCCAACCAGATAAAAACCCATAGGCCAGTCCTGTTCAGCCATCACTAAACCGCTGACCAGTTGGACCATCGTGATACCAATTTCGCCGCCACTGAGAACGCAGCTGGCCAACAATCCCCGCTCTTGCTCGGGCACCCACTGGGCCAGAAGGGCGCAGACGGCCGGAAAACATGGACCTTCGCAAATACCCACCAGGAAACGGACTCCCATCAGTACAAAGGGACCTCCGCTACGAACTGCGGCTGGGGTAAGGAGAGTCAATATCGCCGACATAAGAATGGACACACTGAGGATCCATTTGCCGCCGTATTGCTCTGCTAAAAGGCCACCGGGAACGTGGGTGATCATATAGCCGGCATAGAAGGCCATGATTACCAAAGATTGGGTTTGACGGGACCATACTTCCGAGCAGCTAATTCGTTCGCCAGAACTGGAAGGAGGTTTCATTGTGACACTCTCTCGTCTGCTACTCCGTCGATCCCTTTGCCTCTTTCTGCGCACCTTATCCTGATCCATTCCCGCTTTTAACCTCTCTATTAAAAAGTTTTTCGTCTGGTTCAGATTTATGGCCAGTTCCAGTCGCCAGTTGGGCAGAGACTTTGGATTAAGTAATGATTCGGCGGAACTATCGCACTCGGAGACAATGCGGCTCATTGAAAAGTCCAGACACAGTCGCATCGTGTAGGCATTAATGATGGCCAAGAACGTGAAGCAGCAAAGCACTATGCGCTGCTTGACATCAAAATCTGTGGTTAAGGATGGTGTTCAGTGAAGGGGCTTTTTTTTCATAGAGATAATAAAAAGTGTCCTCTACTTACAAACAAACAAATGGCTCAACTTTTGTTCAACTGCGGGCAGCATTTTAAGTACTTTAATTATACAGAATTAGGAATTTAAGGAGAGAGCCTACTACTGGTACTGAGAGATTTATTTATATTTATCTGATTCATCAGAAAATATATTATATAATAGTTATAAGATAAAGATACTTTTTAGAATGTAATCATTTTATTTTTTATGATGGAAATGTATCAGAATAACTCTATTAATTCAGAGGGTAAGGAAGCCCAAAAGCATGCTTCAGAAGATTTCGAAATTTTGTATAAAATTCCGTAGAATTCGGAGAATTGGTTCCATGTAAATGTTTTTTTTTTCATTTATGTAAAATTCAGAGCTCCTAAAATAGGCTCAACCGTTTTGATCTTGTGACTTTTCCGACAAAATCTATCATTAAATCTTTTGATTATATTGGAAGATTGGGAAAATTTGTTAGAAAACAGCTGAAGAGGAATTTTATTTCGCCGTTTCTTTAATTCCATTTTCCATCGGGTCCCGCATGTTGCAAACTTTTAGCGAAACAAGACCCAAACAAACTTGCTCTGCTTAAATTAATTTAATAATTTATATCAAATGAAATATGAAACCAGTAAATATGGATTATAATTTGCTTTATACACTTTATTTGACTAACGTCATAAAAACAAGTAATTCCTTAAACGGGACATTTAAAAACACGTTTCACTTTACACATTGATCAACAATCTAAAATGTACAAGTTATTTCATTATTGGATTTTTTTACAATACGGCAATACGACGAGCTCTGTGCAAGTACACACTAAGTCTTAAACGTGAAAAGCGATTTTTTTACATTTAAATACTAAATAATAATTAAGAGAGTACGTTGCGTGCGCGATGCGAAGGAAGGATCGACAGGGATCGGTCCTGGCTCCAACAGGAATACGTAGAAGTACGCGGCACACGTTCGGGGGGAGGAGTGTAAGTAAATTCGCTTAAATTAAATCATTTGGCGCCTTCTGCCTTCATCTGCCGGGGCTCCGTCGGCCAGATCGGGAATACTATAAAACTAGCAATCTGAACAGCAGCCACAGCTGTGCCCCCGCTGGCAGCAATTGAACTAGAGTACAGCAGTACATATGGCACATTCGTTGGCTTTCCACTCTAGGAGCTGTGCTCCAGAGCAGCCCTTGCCTTTCCGGACTCCGGCTTGCGTTCCTGCGCCTCAAAGTCCACCGTCCGTGGCTGGATGGGGGCGTTATTGAACGGTTGCACCTCGCCGGATGCCCAGATGCAGTATACGATGGCCGTGACGAAGAGCACGCCGAAGGCCACCCAGAACACCAGGCGCCACTCCAGCAGCGAGGCCTGCAAAATGAGATTTTCAAATTATATTATGAATTTTAAAGAAAACAACGTGGTTAACTCACATTTGGTGTCATCACTCCCACCAGATATGGCGTAATCACACCCGTAATGGCTCCGATACCGTTGGTGATGGCCATCAGAGTGCCAGCGTAGTTGGGGCTCATGTCCAGGGGACTCAGCTTCATGCCTGCATAGTAGGCACCCATCAGACCCATGCAGATGGTGAAGAGGACCACGACAAGGACACGATCGCAGCCGGCATAGGAGGCGCCCACCATGAAGATGGCCGGACCGAAGGCTGCCAGTCCTGTCATCACCTTGCGGGTATTTGTTGTATTCATAATGCCGCGACGGATCATCCAATCGGCCACGAAGCCGCTGCCCACGGACACAATCCACATCATCACATACGGCAGCGAGGAGTACAGACCGTTGGCCTTGATCGAGAACTGCAGGACATCGGCCATGTACTTGGGCAGATCCGTCACCATAATGTAGAAGCCCCAATCGTGACCGATCTGGGCGGAGACCAGTGCGAACATGGGCAGATTGGTGAGAATGGCCTTCCAAGGAGTCGGCGGCAAGTCCTCGTTGCGGCTAATGGTGCCGATCTCCTTCACCAGATACTCGCGCTCGCTGGGCTTGATGAACGGATGCGAGGTGGGGTCGCTGTAGCACAGGAAGACCTACGAAAGAGCATAATTATAATTAATTAAGTAATTCAGTCTTAAGCAAGATAGGTCTTCGAATGTTTAGCTCCTCAAATAACTCATAAAATACTTACAAAGATCACAAACCAGATGACACCGAGGCCGCCAAAGAAGTAGAACACAAATGGCCAGTCGTAGGAATCGAGGAACACTCCCGACAGCAGGTTACCCATAATGGTGCCCACCTGACCGCCGCCCAGCACCAAAGCACCAAGCTTGCCGCGCTCATTCGCCGGAACCCAGGCCGCAAGAAGTACACTCAAAGCAGGGAAGGTTGTACCCTCGCCGAGACCCATCAGAACACGAGTGACAATCAACCAGTCAGAGCCACCCAGATCAATGGCCAGAGGAGTGAGCATAGTGAAGACGGCGGTGGAAAGGATACCAATGCCCAGGGTCCATTTGCCGCCAAATTTCTCGGCCAGCAGACCGCCGGGAATGTGGGTGACAATGTAACCAATGTAGAACGAGGACAGGATCAAGCCCTGCAGCTCCTCACTCCAATCGTAATCGCCGCCAGTCTGTAATTATGATATGGCAATTAGTTTATGTCAATCTCGATGGATAGTAATTCTGTAACTTACACTTGTGCCCTCGTCCAGATCATCGGGTTCGCAGATAGCCTCACTGTCATCGTCCGTGGAGTTCCTCTTGATGACCAGCACCGTGATGGCCTGCGAGAGGCAGACGCGCATCGTGTAGGCATTGAGGATGGCCAGGAAGCCCATTATGGCCAGGATTACTCGCTGCGGGAGTATGAAATCTGTGAGGGAAAAAGAGATCCGGGAATAAATTAATTAATTAACTTGCTGGTGCAACATTTTTGTCAAACAATCGCTTGCGTCAGCCGAAATGGATTTGCGTCGTCGGCAAATTACTCATTTAATTCGGTTAGCGTGCGAATAAATAGTTGGTGGAGGGGTTGACAAGTGGCTCTTCATGTCGGTCAATTGGATACAAATCAATTTGCGGCGATAAACTTCAAATTGTAGTTGATTGCCGTAGCGTTATATATCAATTAGAGGGAGCTACTAAGGAATTACACTTAAAAAGCAATAAAAACAGTGTGGAAAATTGCTAATTTTCTATTTGGAGTTTTACATACATGTTTAGTAAATTAAGTAATAAATTGTTTAACTTTTGCCAGACATTAAATTGTAAAAAGAAATCAACCTTCAATATTTTTGAATTTTTACAAATTACTAAAACGTTTTCAATAAACTGAATTAACTGAAAAAAGTGTTTACTAATCGCAAGGCCCTAATAAATAATTTAAATAAATAAACCTTATCATGAATATTCAACATCTGAAATGTATGAATTCTCCAGAATATAAAAGATATATAGGTCTGATGACGATATTGCGTATTTAAAGGCATGACTGTCTTACAAATTAGTTTGAAACTCGTTCTCTGCTAATGCTACATTTAAATTGATGAATATATTGAGCATATTCCGTATCAAAAGTTCTAAATTGTTAAGCTATTACTAATCTACCAATAAATAAAAGTACATCTAATAAAACAATCATAATAGGCCAATCTAAATCACAAAAGTCAATAAATAACCATTTCTATATTGATTAAATATTCTATAAACAATCTATTGATATATGATACATCGCAATCGTCTGTCGTTTCTCTTGAATTAAATTTATTTGCTCTCATTCATGGTCTTAATTTATAAATTGTTTTATAGTTTATAGAGTTACTCCACCATGGCATTTAAAGAATTCTTGAAAAAAATATGATCCCGCACTCGCACCTTGTACATGTACTTCCTGTCTCGTGAGGTTTATGGCCTATTATTGGTGTTTTAGTGCCGACATATATAGCCACCCGATTATGGAGCTATATTAACGGCGCTATGTACTTGTTCCCCTATCAATCACCAAGCCCCGCGGGCGTACTTTATACTTGCCATATCGCAATCAAATTGTTAAGCGGAATTACGCCCAGATAAGGCCAAGAGTGTGGTAGATCTGCGATATAAACGCTTGGAGTGCAGATCGTCCAATCTCGCAATCTCTCAAGTGTATCGCATAAGGGGAATGCGGAGCAATGACCATAAACCTATGGCGGGTGGCACTACCAATTAGGGTCTGTTTTCCGTATCAATTTATATATTATATATATATGAGGGAAAGGGAATTGGGAAATTATATTCGATGAAGGCTGAATTCATCACGCTAGATTAACATTGACATATTTCATCCAAAAAAGATCTAAAAAGATCGCCAAGCAATCCGCATTCCAAATGAGCAAACAGCGCGAGTTCCCAAGTAAACACAATCAGAACCCAATTCATGACAATAATATTATTAAATCACCCCCAAGCCATGTGTTGACATTTACCCACGACTCCACCTACGTCAGATTCCGACTGGGATTCAGATCCGTATAATCCAAGCGCCTAAAAAAAAATAATAACATTTGTTTGACTTTTTAATGGATCGCAAAACTCCAGAAAGTTTATGATCCACGGTTTCGAAACGCCAATCTACGTCACTCAGCCTGACAAGTTTATTTTGCCTATAAATTAACATTAATAAACATTATTCGGCAGCCAAATTAACAATGTGCCAATATTTGACAAGTTACTTAGCGGAATTTATTCGCAGAGAATTTATTCGCCACGAGTGTCGCCCAATATGATTACCGTTGTCGAGTGATAAGTTGATAAGGCCATATAACCCCATCGCGGAGGCTCTTCTATATGTAAATGGGTGCTAATCATAAAATATATAAGTATGGCTATATTTCACTCGACCAATCACGCTTAGTGGCGTTAATATATGACCACACTTAGGCCTATGCCCATCACCCAAGCCCCTCGATAAGCCATTTAAGATTTAATCAGAATTTAGTTACTCAGACCCCCTTATCGCCGGAATAAGTAAGTGGAAAATGAAAGCAATTCCAGGGAGAGTAAGGGGAAACACAATTTTCACCGGGGTTCCAATCAGCCTCAGTAACACCTTTTACCAGAAATATTTAGTATATACAATATTATATGGCCAAGTTTAATTGATTTCTAGTCAGGAAACACTTTCTAAATAGCGAAAAAAAACCATTGGACTTGAAAGAATATTGTGGGATTTTCCCAAGCTGCGGTCTAAAGTTATTTAAATTTGTTTTTAATAGTTTTTTTGCCAAAGCAATTTAAGAAACATCTGTTAATAAATTAAGAGCATTTTGAATTGTAAGATAAAAGTCATTGCTATAAATACTGAGTCACAGGCAACTTGCTCTCTACAAAAAAAAAACGAGAGTTATTATAAGTCGGCAGAAGTGCAAAAAATATGATTAAAAATGCAACGATTATAGGCAGTAAGTCACTCATATCCGTTGCAGTAATGAGAAAATGAAAACAATTTCTTCTGCTCGACTGTCTGTCTGTCTTTCTGGGCATTGGACATTTCTGGGTCTGCTGCGGCTCTTTGTCCCGTGGAGCTCAGTTCAGTGATCGGTGATAGCATGGCACGAATAAACACCATTTCTTTCTGCCTTGCATTTCCGTGCTCTTGCGAAAATTATGTCAATGGGCTGTAATGTGCGATTACTGCATACGAATGAAGGAGAATTACCAGACTATCAGAATACCAGATAGATAGGCCTATGCCCGAGGCCCTTTCCATATGATAATGAGGCGGGCAGCCAGGGGGCAATAGAACAAGGCGATTAGAGGAAGGTTCTGGGCTCTGTGCCTTCGGTGATCGCAATAACTCACAACTAATGGGTAATGCTGACTGACGAAGCCAATCGGTTGATTTATGGCCAACTTGTAAACTTTTTTAGCTCATTAAGCTGGCGATAAAGAAAAAAAATCCCAGTAATTACTAAACCCTTTGCCGAGTAAACTTTACTGTTTAATAAACTATATTTTCATAGATTTTACGATTTAGTCAATATAATAATTTGTTATATTTATTATAAGAAAACTGTCATTAAGTATCCTCTAAAATTCCAATACTTATTGTCTGTTTTATTTATTTGACTTTTTGACCGTATTTTTCATTTAAATAGGATTGTACAAAAAATTAAAAAACAAACCAGGAATAATTTTTTCATTAAAATTCCCAAGTTCTACAGATTATAAAAACAAGCTACAATTCCGGCGAAAAAAAATGCGAAAATAACACTAAATCAAATCTAATGATGGGTACAATGAGTCAATCCTAGAACAATTAACGTTTTTTGGGGCTAAAGTTGAGCTGATTTGTGATTACAAATCTCGAAGGGCGTTCCCCGTAAATATAGCTTTCCTCTGTTTTGTTTTCATGTTTTTCGCGTCTTCTTGGGTTTGTTTTTTTTATATTGTATTTATACATTTCAATAATTTTGTCAGACTTTATTTTGGGTGAAGCTCTTACAAAAGAAATGGTTGCCCAATAAAAGCATGGAGACGAAGAAAGAGAACCAGTGGACGGAAGAATTCTTTTTTTATTGCATTGACCTTGCCCAAAAAAGAACCGAGCGAGATGGGGCGAGGAAATGGGCAGGGCCATAAACGATTGCCGCCCGGTCGACCATAATATATAACTGTTAACGCTTTTTAATGGTTCTGAGAATACCCTGCAGCCCACATCAAGCGGTATAGGCGACATCTACGTATCGATTCACATGCAAATCGTATGCAAAATATTTAACAATTATGTGGACGCATGCCGGGAATTTTAAGAGATCATCTCACACACATCCATTCAATCACTTCACAAACATCAAACCAAAAGCCCAAACAAACGTGAAATGCGAGACACGGCGACGAAACAATACTCGAATCGGAAGTGGCAAAAGCGTTTTGTCATTGTTTTCATTTATGCACATAACATACGTTATAAGCATTTAGGATTTTTATATAGCTGTCGGTCAATGTCGGTTAACCACTGAGACTGAGACATTTTGCCCCAAGAATTCGCCCCTCCGATCATCGTCGTCAAGTCGCTGCTCAGTTCAACGATCGCAGAGCATTCCGAATTCCGCAAGCACTGCCGGTGGAGCTTCCTTATTATTATTAACATATTATTAGACACTTACACCTGGATAGGTTTATGCCCCATTGTGGCTGTTGTGTCATCTCGGGATTATTATTTGGTATATTTAGCAAGCTGGACAGTTCCTTCGCCACGGTTACGGGTTAAAGGACAACGCCGGGGGTCCTTATCGCGCACTTAAAGCTGCGTTTGCAGCTCTATACCGATTTTAATGTCGATTTCTTTTAATTTTGCTATTGCTATGACTTTCTTCCTTGCACTGGGGGGCGCACGCGCAATTTACGAAAACGGAGACGGCGGCGAAGAGCGAAGAAACAAGTGGCACCCACGCACTTTTATTTTATTTGTTCCTTTTCTTTTCACCAGCCGGTGTTGTGCGACTTATTCGAAAAGCGGCCGAAACAAAACTGTAAAGCAAATAACGTTGATCTGACGATCCGATCCCGGTCGCTGGTTCCGCTAATATAGCTATATCGCCTCTGTGTTCTGCTCCGATCCGCGCACGCCGTCTGCCAAATTACAAATGAGAAATTATTCCCGCCGACTTTAGTTTATATGAGAGCAGATAAGCGCCGCTCTGCTCTGACGATGTCTCTGCTGCTGCTGGAGTTTTTTTTATATATATATTTTTTTTATTATTATTATTCGGTTGGTCAACGATCGTGTATCGCTATATTGACAAGGAGTTGACTCGTTACACTTGTTTGTACATACTGCCACACTTGTGCACTGCGAAAAAATAAGCTTAGGGACCAGTTAATCAATAAAAGAATAGAGCAAATAAAATAATAACAGTTTCCCAATCAACGTTTATTTTCAAAGTCAATAAACAACTATTTTTGTCAACATTATTGGTCGTGATAGCCGCTCAATTGAGCCTTAAACAAAGTTGAATTTTATTTGCTCTCAATTATGATGTTTGTATATAAATCAAGCTTTTGCTAATGGAATAAAATCGTAACAGAATCGTATGATATTTAAAGAATTTATTTTTAATTATTTCCAATAACAAAATCGTATAATATTTAAAGAATTTATTTTAAATTATTTCCAATAACAAATTTAGATAAACTATTATATAATATTTGAATGCCAAGTAAAAAGTAAACAAATTACTTTAGGCTAGACTGAAATTCTTTAAATATTCCAAGTCCCATTTTTATTCTCAGTGCCCCCACGGATGTGTGTTTGTGGCACCTCATAAAAACTCTCGCTATCTTGGCCGATCGGCCATCGGGTCTCCGCATGTGTGGAGCATTCATTCCAACAAATACAACAACTAGTTCAAAACTTTCAGCTGCGCCGCCGCCAAGGAACTTTGTGTTTTTTATTTTATTTGCCCATTTCAAACCCCGATTTCGATTTCAGTTGGTATCAGCGAACAATCGATTCTGCGCTGAATGCTTAACGGTTTTCCGGAGTCGCCGCCACTGCTGACGTCGCTGTGGCAGTCTCTGTCGCACTTGCACGCGCTCACTTTATGTTGGCGCTATAAACTATAAACTGTGGAGCTTTGGAGCGAAAAAAAAACCCAGCTATGTGCCAAATTGTGCACCCTGCTCCACTTTAGAAGCAGCGGAACCGGAATGTCCCAATCTTGGAAGCCTGAACAATAAAGAATTGGTGCAACAGGCACTGAGATATATACATTAGTTGGAGGCTTTAATGTTTTGGGTATATGCTAAAATTTTCAACTGATATTATCAGTTATTGAGGGTAAAGCTAAGGATACCGGTGATCTTTTAGGGAAGTAATCTAGATATATAATATAGATATTTCAAAGATAAACTGATTTAATTCAGACCAAGATACGACCCTGATTATTATAATAAAATAAGAACAATAGGTAACGTGCCGCAAATAAACTTTTTATAAGTATGTGACTAGGCAGACATTTTTTATAAATACAAATTCAAGAACTTTTACATTTTTGTAGACACGCGAAGAAGTATCTCGTCTGGATATAAAAACTATGTATATACAATATGTTTTTTTTAATACACATAAGTTTTGCGAGATTATACTGAAGAACAACACATATCTGTATTTGTTTACCCAACCGTGCAATATACATAAATTATATACTTGTATATAAAATGGACTTTGAGTGACTTTGATGGCTACAAGACGAAAGATAATGCCAGACTGTTGACACTTTATTCCAACTTAAGATATGAAGTATCAGAAAAATGCATATCTAAATGACTAAAGTTGCATTTAACACAGTTTTATTGATAGTATTAATAAAATATATTACAAATTTATGTAAGCTATGGTTCCCAAGAAACAAATAGTACTGAATGCGAAATACCTTTTACTATTTGCAGTAGCGTGCCTGGTAGAGAGCTACAACTAGTTGGAGCTCAGATAGAATTAGTTGTTGCAGTAGTTTTTGTTTAGTTCAGTTTAGTTAGTCAGCCACTTTTACCGGTTAGAGGCGGGCTTCGATCAGCTTTATGCAATGCAATTAACTGCAAATACAGAAGGCGAGAATAGGGGGAAATAGTATTGGCAGGCTGGAGGCTGGGGTTGCACGAGGAGAATAGAGAGCGCGCTCTTATCGCTTTTGGCCGGGTGAACCACCTCAAACCGCCCTGACTGACACTTCTATTGTGTTTTATTATCCGTATTCATTTCAGGCATAGCGCGAATGCCATTTCAGACTCGAAATCAGTTTCGATTTCAGTTTTTTAGTACGTACTGCACGAAATTAATGTCTGAATTAGCCAGTTACAGATGCGGTTCAATGCAGCCCCGCTGCGGTTTTAATAAAAAATATATATATTCATAAATATAACTGTCTATATCTGTATATTTTTTACGAGGTGAACAGAGTACTTAATGACTAAACAGATCGCATTTCAAGTCTTCAAGGGAGCACTTATAGAGGGATTTCGCATGTCCGTTTCAAAGTTTTCAAGTGTCCAAGTTGAGTTGCACATTGCAATTATCTATATTTCATTATCTCTGTAAATCTATAGACCTCTCTTCATCAATAATCCAGTTTTCCAATCAATCTTATCGCTGGCACACTTTGTCCAGACTTGAGATCAGCTAGGTGATAGGTATCAACTAGATAATGATCGGAATGAGTACTCCATGCATATGTAGACATGGAATATTCCATATCTTGGTTAATGAAAAGTGACAAACTTCAATTAATGCCTCGACCCATCAATTAGTAGCACGCACATATGATACCATCCCCATTCCATTCCATTTTGGACGATCTATGCAATTCGATAGGATAGAGGGGTCCCAGATGATCTTCAAACTCGTTTTTCTGCGTTGTCATTTTGCGTTGAGCTTACCAAGTCAGCGAACCATGCTGCAATTGAAATGTTTGCTCAAATAACCGCCTGTAAGTTCCGAATATATTAACCGAAATGTAAATATATACCCGGCTATCTAGCTAGAACTGGCTTTCCGGCGTCCATGACCGAAAATAGTACCAGTTTGAACTGGTGAAGCGGAGGGACAGTGGGCCAACTGGACGGACAGCATCCAGACTTTGCGGCAGACGGACAGAGAGACATCCAAAGCACTCAATATTTAACTCGCATACCAAAATATTTTGCGTTATATACTATACGATACGGCAAATTAATTGAAGCGGCCCGAAAGTCTTTTGTTTTTGATGTCCATTAATGGTATGTGGCGGGCGCCAAAATATTTATATCGGCACCAACAACATAATACTCTGGCAGAGGGCATGTTTGAAAAGATCCATATCGGATTGATGAAATATTAGTACTTATGTTGTAAGGTTTCATGGTTAACTATTTAATAATTAGGCATATTATAGGAAATCTCGTTATGAATAATTACGGCTTAAAAGCATTTTAAATGAAACAGAAAATATATGTAAATTTTCCGCGATTCAAACATTTTATTGTTATAAAAATACAGATTACATGTAATTCAGAAATAATATAATTTTTCAATTAGAGATGACGATCAAAAACATCTCAAGGGTATTTTAGACTTCGCCTTGCTTTTCCTGTCAACCGAACTGCGAAGACCTTTAATTCCATGGGCGCACACAGCATCATGTACCGTATCAAAATAAAAGACCCCAAGAACTGGCATGTCTCGGGCAATTAAAGCCACAAAGTCAACTGGCAATTTCTTCGCTGGATTGAAAAAAAAGAGTCTTCATAGAAGGACATAAGTCAGGGCACTCAATCATAAAGACATACATATGTATATAAAAGTATATCAATTATTTAAAAATAGTTTTTTATGTCTTTATTATTCATTCTTGACAGAAAAGGCAATTAAAACTGGTTAAGAGTGGAATAAAGTCAAGTTTTAAGTTAAGATAGGATAAATATACTATCTTTATGAAAGGGATCTTAACTATGCAGTGATGATATAAGCTACAAATATTTTGAAGTATGATGACAAGATATAATACCAGGAAAGATAAGATATCATCGTGTCGAGATGATCTAAAAATTCCATAGATGAGTAATGGCTTACAATAATATCTAATTTTTGACGTGAATATTTATAAAAATAAAAAATAAAAGTTTGCTAGAGTCCCGCTATAAACTGAACTTTCCTAAACATTTTGAGAGACATGTGTCGCTAACGAGTTGTTTTGTGTCCAATTTTAGTAACCACAACAAATCATTCAAGCGAAATCTTGCCAGGTGATCGACATCATCAGTTAAGGCGAGAATAGTTCAAGTAAAATGCAGTAAATAAACACTTAAACAATTAAATTTAAGTAGAGTAAAGCGAATCGAGGCAAGGAAATTGCCACAGCAATTGACATTTCGAGGGTCATTCGACACGCTGACAGGAAAATACTTAAAATTAAAACCCGGCAGACCCCGCAAATCATCACGAGACTCAAATTACTTGGCTAAATTGAAGTGTTTTGGTTTGGCTTGTGCTATAAGTGATTGGTGGGTTAAGTGATCGAAGGCTGATCGGCTAATGGGTCATGGGGTTATGTCAGTTCTGGGTTTTTTTCTACTTCCAGCCATTGTTCTGTTCTCTGTTATGGCCATAATAAACTGCGGAACGGAGCGGGCAAAAGTTAGCTATCTTAAATATGCCTTTTACAATATGGTGTGGTACTAACCCATAATATCGGTCCTAATCTTTATAGCCGCCGGAGACTATATAATGCGACTTTTGTACCAAGGCTCTGGGACTGAATAAGATAAGATTGTCGTCCCTCTGGAGGAGGAAGGAGGACAGGAGGGAATCTCCACGCTACAACTATTAACCAGAATCTGCTAGGCATAAAGCTCAGCATGTGATTTGACAGTTAAGCGGGGGACAGAGGCTAGTCCCATTGAAACTGATACTGATTTATGGCCTGGAGAGTGCGACCAAATGGGGTGCGTCATCCCCTTTAAACAACCAAGGTGTTTAATAACTTAATTGACCAAATTCTCTGGCTGTGATCACAGGTCGTGTGCGCCGCTTTATGACTGCGATGATTGTGGCAAGGGAAAGTGCCAATTTTCGGGGTATTTTTAAAAATTCCATAACTCCTCCAGTCGTCCGTCCGGGGGCTGGCGTTCGAATACATTCTACAGCCTTTATATACGGAATATAAATTCGATACAGCACAACAAAAAATTGTAATAAATAAGCAAAACGATTTAATTGTTTGCTCAACTCATTTGATGTGTGAAAAGTGGTAAGAACTTTTAGCGGGCAAATGCCTCAGAACCTGAGAGACAGAGATCGACTCATTTAATTGTGGCACTTTGCAAATATTGACTTCAGGTGAATTTCCTAACAACAGCTGGCCAGGTGAACCCCTGGCTCGCTGGTCGATCCGGCGACAAGCCTTTAACACGTGATTCTGTTATTTATACACAATATATTTGAGTTCGCTAATTTGTGCAAAAACGGAAGTGAGACTGTGCATCGAATTGGGGAAAGGTTCGTCGCCACGGAAACCACTTGGATTTTTGTATCAAAAAATTATTACTACTGTATGCAGACTGCCAGAGTCAACAAAGTAATCTAATAAATTATCGGCTGCAATGGGAGAAGTCTGCAAATGTGAGAAAATTCTTAAGCAAACATAAAAACAACAAAAAAAAAATGGTCAAACAACAAGTGTTTCTCCATGGATGCTGTTTCGGGAGTTCTTTTCTATGCCGACCTTCAAAAAAAAGTGAAAATTTACTATCTCGGAAGGCGGCACATTACAAACCTGAATGGCCCATTGATAAGATTAGGATTTCGGATAGAAATGGAAATGAAAATGGGGAATGCGGAGGGCAAAGGAGCGTGGGAATTTCCATTCGGGTAGCAAACATTTAAAGATGAGAAGATCTCTTCATAAATTTAAATAAACTAAAGTCAGAACAACACATTTTCCGCCCAATAAATTAATTACCTTCTTTATCATCTTTCTAAAAAAAAAAAATTAGTAATGGTCAAGCAAACTTTGAACTTTGTTTTACTAATTCGTAATTTTTGTAAAATTAAACTCAAATTAAATTTTAAAGGGATTGAACCCTGACCGATGTCGCAAAAGTAAAGTAACCTGAGACAGAACCATGACTCAAATTATAAAAATACTTATAAATAAATATGTAATGAATCGCTTATGATTTAAATATTTAAATACAAGATTTCCCAAGATGACCGTTCTTAAAACGTATTCCGAATTTTCCTTTCAATCTATTTGATCTTAGAACCAAAGTCTTAATTAAGTTTATGGGGTTTACAGCTGCTAAAACAAATATATTGACACATGTAGGGACATTTGTTGATTCTGGAATTCCACAACTTTATGACTGATAGCCGCCCTTTGATTATAATGGCGATTATCGGTCAAGTGTATCTCACATGCGTCGCATGCCAAGCTGCCATGCAGGAAGCTATAGCTTTATTAACGTGTTGACATCGGTTGAAAATGAAACTGTTTGCCCAGCAGTGGCAAAAACACAATTACCTCATTATATGATATTTAACAAACTGAATTAAGCAGCAGGGTTTCTTAGCTCGTTAATATTTTAATGAGTCTTTGAGTAATTTTATTAGAGAAGCTAAACAAGAATGGTAAAATGAATTTAATTTAATGGTTTGTACCTTACTTTTTAATTTAATAATTTTAAGATTGTGTAACTGAGACTGAAATTATTATAAATAATTATAATAAATGTTACTTACATGTATTTGTAAATAAAATGAAAATAAATATTTGTTTATTAATATTTTAATTTAAAATGGTTACTTTTTTTATAGATTTCTGAGTCCAATTATAGGAATCACCCAGGATAATAATAAACAATTAAAAAAACACAAATTAAAGAAATATTATATATGTATAAGCATGAAAACAATATACTTATAAATGTACTTCATAGTAAAAAATACATTTTACATTGAATTTAGAGATGGGGCTATAAGCAATAATTTTACGTAGTTTTTAACCAGATATCTACACAGCCGCTAAATTAATGAAAAAAATAAATAAATAAATAATACAAGATATACATTATTTTATATATTTTAATTAAATAAATTCCTTTCACATGTAAAAGCATAAAAATTCTAAAAACAAATCAAAACAAAAAAAAAGGGCCAAGACCGTCTTAAATGTGTCTGAAATTTAAATACAATTTTATATTAAATTCATATATTTCCTTTAATTAAAATGTATTCATTTAATTTATTATTTATATATTTAATTTAATTTTATTTAATATTTAATTTAATTTAAATACAAAATATGTTCTTAACCTTTATTTCAAATATGGCTACAAAAAAACGGTTTAAAATGTCATCCCTATTTTTGGCTATCGATAACAACAGCTGATTTCTGCCCTGTGTAATGTTCGCGAAAAAAAACACGCAGAAGAAGCGTTTCTTTGATAAGATAAGAGAAAATCCTTAAAATACTCAACAGCGCGGAGAGTTAGGGCCACTCGAACCCATGGTGGACGCAGACCGAACCCCGCCCAGTCGGAAAATGTGAGCGGACCACGGCGGCAGTCCGCAGGCAGCAGAGGAGCAGCAATTGACCAAGTTTTCTCAGTTGGCAAACTCCATGGAAATAATGGGCGACAGCGAGCAGATTTGGCCAGAGATCGGTGTGGATCCGCAGCATGTGTGCGAGGCAGGCGTCGGCGAGGGAAGATTCCTCCTCATCTGCGACAAGGCCTGGCTGCAGTCTCTGGAACGTCACCGTCGGCGGACTCACTTTCCCAGCTGGCCGCTATTGGATCGACGGGCTCATCCCACGGGCCAGCTGGAGCATCCATGGACTCGGATAGTGGTGCAGACGTATCGCAAGCAGCCGCAGCGCAGGGTCTATCCCCTGCCTAGGATCCCTGGGGAAGCTGCCAGTCCAGATTTACCCCTTTCCTACTCGCAGGCAGTGTCATTTGTGGCCCACAACAATTTCAAGCAGTTGTGGGAAGAGGCCTACAAACGCTACAATGGCGCTCATGTCAAACTCTGCAGAGCTGCTGCATCAGCGCCCCAAGCAAAGCCACATCCCGGCCAGGGGCAGCTGCAACCACATGATGTCGTCCTCAAAGAGCTCATTCAGCGCGTCTACCACTGTCCCGTGCTGCACTGTCAGGCGGATCGTGGCGACTCCCCCACTGGCCTTCCTCAGGCAGCTGAATTGCCGGGCAGCTGCCATGCCAACATCTTGCCCGCTCTGGTGGCCATCGAGACCTCCACACACTTCACCGTCTTCTTCTATCCACCGGCACTTGAGTGCAGCCTCTACGACTGCATCACCTTCAGTCCAGCGCTGCTGGGAAGAGGCTACAACAAGACACTGTTCGTGATCTATCAAATCCTCCAACTGGCCAAGCACCTTCAGTCCCAAGGCCTCTTTCTGGGCGACCTACGTCTGCAGCATATTGTAATGCGTGAGAATCTCTGGCTGCAGATACTGCCGCGACTGAAATGCAATCTCTTGGAGGAGGATCTAGCAGCAGGAGGCGGCGGTGACATATCGCCACTGACGCCACTGGCCAGCGAGGAAATGACAGGAGATTTAGTGATGGATCCGCGACAGCAGCGCCTGCCCTCCAGCAGCACCATGTTCGACCTGCGCCTCGCCTACGATCCTGCACACTTCAACCTACGCGAGTACGCGGAGATGTGGTGCAGTGGTCAGCTTTCCAACTTTGACTACTTGACCATCCTGAATAATGCATGCGGCAGGAGTCTTACCAATGCCGCACATCATCACATTATGCCCTGGGTGACCGACTTCAGTGGACGCGGCGGAGCCAATTGGCGAGACTTGACTAAGAGCAAGTATCGCCTAAACAAAGGCGATGTCCATCTCGATCTCATGTACGCCCATGCCAGCCAGCATGGCACTGCAGACGGTAGCTACCAGCCCTTGGGCGATCAGGCGCCTCACCACGTCTCCGATTTTCTCTCCGAAATCACCTACTTCGTGTATATGGCAAGAAGAACGCCCCAAAGCATCCTCTGCGCCCATGTACGTCCCATTTGGGTGCCGGCAGAGTATCCTGTGTCCATTCAGCGGCTGCAGGAGTGGACACCGGACGAGTGCATACCCGAGTTCTACTCGGATCCCATGATCTTCAAGAGCATTCACGAGGATCTGCCGGATCTGGAGCTGCCCGCCTGGGCCACCTGCCCTGAGGACCTTATTTGCAAGCACCGCGAGGCACTGGAGTCGCAGTATGTCAGCGAGCGACTGCATCACTGGATAGATCTCAACTTTGGCTACAAATTGAGTGGCAAGGCGGCGGTGAAGTCGAAGAACGTCTGCCTAACTCTGGTGGATCAGCACCGGAATCTCAGCCAACGCGGCATTGTCCAGCTTTTCGCCCAGGCCCATCCACCGCGACGTTATGCCACCCCTTGGTTCAATAAGACAGCTCCCAGGCTGAGTCAACTGTACGCCAGTCCCCTGAAACGTTTGGCCAAAAGTACGGAAAATCTGCACACTGAAATGGGCTCCGGATCATCGTCCCATCTCTCTGTCCGGCTAGGGGAGGATAAAGGATCAAATGGATCCGTGCATAGTAGTTCTGCCAACTTTTATCCGGTCACCAACTTCATTGAGCTGCCGGAGAACTACAATCCGACGCTGTTGCTGCAAAATCTTGAGGCCCTGGAGGCGTTCTATGCCCGCACCTTTCCGCAACAGCGGGCTACCGCCAATCCCGAAGAGAAGATGATCAGCAGCGACCTCTTGTTCGAGCAGAACTCGGCCGATCATTCGTTTACCAATCAGCTATTTGCCGCCAGCGGAGAGGAGATTCCTGCCAAGTCGAAGAATCTGCTAAGGGAGGAGAAGAGGAGTTGCCTGCAGCACTTGTTGAGTGCCAGAAGGGAGCGTGATCTGCAGGTCCTGGGCTGCCTCATTGTGGAGCTCTTTGCCATGCAGCGTTTGCGTCCCCTCCTAATGGGCAATGGCCTGAGTGCCACCTTTGAGGCTCGCCTATCCGCTTGCCGCACGGTGGCCCAAATGCATCGCCAGGAGCTGCCGAAACTCGTGCGTCGTGTGGTTCGTTTGCTGCTGCAACTGGAAGAGTCGGGCGAAGGGGATCAAGGTCTGCCACAACCTCCAAATCCCGCACAACTGGTGGAACCCATGTTTGCCAACCTGCTGCTGCCCTTTCCAAGTCACTATATAGCTGTCTATGCGTTGGTGCGATCTCTGCACGCCTTCGAGGCGAACGCGGTGCTTCTGGAGCTGCAAACTCACTTCAGTTGCAAGGGCGGAAGGGAGTGTGCCCGGTACACGGAGATGGACCGACAGCGCGTGGTATTCGAGCGGAAGATAGCCGAGTGCAAGGTCATGTCCTGCTGCGCCCACCTCCGGAGGCTGCTCGAACCTGTTGCCTTTGCGTATGAGCAATTTACACCAGTGGAACTGCTCCTGCCGCACATCATTGATCTGCTGAGGGACGAACGAACTTCTATTTTGACCGCCTGGAACTTGTTCGATCCCATAGCACAGGCCTTGGGCGTGGCCCAGACCCAACAGCATCTCCTCCAGCCGCTGCTCAAGCTCTACGACGTCGAGGGAGTCGGTAGCTCTGCGGAGGATGGCGGCGTCAATAACAGCGGCGGTCATTTGAGATTCTCGGCCAGCAGTTCGTTCAAATCCCGGAAATCGGTGAAGCTGTATCATCACAGCTTCCTGCTTCGCTTGATTGTACGCTTTGGCCTTCGCTGCTTCCTGCAGCACTTCATTGCTCCACTCATCGAGGCTGTTGGTGGCTACAAGGAGCCGGAGCAGGGCAACGGCTATCACTACCACAGTGGCGGCAGCAGGAGGACCAGCAAAAATCTCAACTATGCCGCAGCGGAGGAGGAGCAGGTCGACGTGCAACCAGCACCGGAATCAAAGCCGGACATCGAGGAGCTGTTTACGTTCGAGGAGGATCAGGATCGTGTGTCCAGTCACGAGAGCAAGTCCATCGATTCCTTTGACATGCGCCCGAGCAATACCAGTGCGGCCAGTGCGGAGGAGGCACGGGAATCGGACGGATCGCCGGACAAACTGGTGATTAATGAACTCATTTACGGAGCCAGAATATCCCCCGATAAGCTATCGCTGCGCGAGGGCCAAACGCCGCCCGCTCTGGTCCCTCCTCCACTCGGACCACGCTCCCCCACCATCGAGATTCCATTGTGTCCCACAGCAGCCGGTGGCATCCGTCGCAGCTTCCAGCTAAGCGCCATTGACTGTGACATTGGCTCCCGGAAGAGTGTGGACAGCTTCGAGCTGATCAGTCAGGCGGTGGAGGAGCAGCTACCTCCTACAACGACAACAACGGCGTTGGATACCGAAGCGGAGGCCACGGACTCCCTGCAGGCATCGGTTATCTCGCGCCTCTCCGAAGCGAAGGCCGTCCAGAACAATCGCATCAGCGAGATGAGTGCCGAGAGTCTGGTGTGGCTCTCGCATCGACTGGGCCCGGTGCTTACCTCTCGTTATATAACCAGGAATCTGCTGAAGCTGCTTTCGCTGTGCTATGTGGGCCAGGAGAACCTTTTACCCGAGGTGGATGATGGCCATTTTAGCTCTTCTCCCGAGGCGGCCAATCTGAACTATTTCAGCATAGCAAACGCAAGGGTTGCAGGCGATCGAAGTGCAGCTCGAGTCCTGGAGTGTCTCATGTCCATAGCAGGTGAGTTAAATAAATTCTTCTTCCTTTTATTTTTGTAACACCTTTCTTGCTTTCCATCTCCAGCTCTCTACGGCGAAAGCTTCCTCCTGTTGCAGTATTTCCCACACATCAGCGAGCTGATTGGACTCTGCTCCAAGCGGATCACTGGCAGCCTGGAGGGCGCCATCATCAGTTCGCTGCAGCTGCTCAAGTACATGGTTCCTTGTTTAACCGATGCCAGTATTATGGAGCACCTCCAGCACATCTTGCTAGACGCCATCCTGCTGCCAATTCTGCGTCTGCTTAGCTCCACTAATCTCCAGATGCCAAGTGGCTATCTGGGACGATCGCTGCTGGCAAGAAAGTTCCTGGACGCCATCTATGCTTTGAGTGTTCGCCTGGGATCGGATATGACGCGAGAGCACCTCTGTCAGTCGCTTCTCTGTCCGTTCTTTTTGATCTTCAACAAAGCCTTTGGACTGCCCAATGATTTTGCCGCCAATTTGGCCAATCTTTCGCTCACAGGCGGAGCAGGAGCTTCGCAACCGGAACGTGCTATGGAGGAATTGAGAGATGTCTTTGGTCCCGAGTTGGCTCACACCGCCTATCTGACGTTCTTGCGCTTTCTGGGCGAGGCCAACATGAAGAGGTCGCTGACAAATCTGGAACTTGTGCTGACCCTCTGCCACGAACACGAGCAACCCAGTGGAAATGGTCAGAGTAAAACCCAATTGTCCACCAGTGTGAGTTCCGGACAGGATGTGGACTCGGTGGATGCCACCTGCGAGCTGGCCGCCAATAGCTTTGGCACTCAGATCGTGGGTAATCGCCTGCAGGTTCAGGCCAGGAACAACGTGGAGCTGCTGGACATGGTGGCCTACAAGCTGGACCAAATGCCCAGCACCCGGCACTTGAAGGGCAACTGGCTTGCCTATTGGCGCAACGAGACCACGCGCAGCGAAAAGGACAACCAGGCGCTCAATCTCAAGCAGATACGACTACAATCCTTTGTGGGCCACACCAACTCTGTGAGAGCAATCTATGCTTTGGACAATGAGAATAGCTTTGTGTCTGCATCCAAGGACAAGACTGTGAAGCTGTGGTCGCTACGCAGCGAGGGAGATGGCAGGAAGACCAGCGCCTGCCAGTTCACCTATACGGCGCACAAGAAGTCTATCAATTCTCTTAGTTTCCTGGAATCCCTGCGTTATGTGGTTTCCTGCGATTCGGGCGTACATCTGTGGGATCCGTTTATCGGACGACCTCTGGGCATCCTAGATGCGCCGCGGCACAGTGCTGTAACTGTGGTAAAATGCCTTCCCTCGCATTCCCCGCTGGTTGTGGCCGGCACGGCCGAGTCCACGGTGAAGATGATCGATGCCAGGAGCATGGAGTACGTCAACGAGTGGCGGGTGTGCAATGCTACGCTGCCAAATGCCACTGTGCGCTGTCTGGCGGTGGCTCCCTCTGGCAATTGGCTGGCGGCTGGACTCTCTTCCGGCTGTATAGTCCAGCTGGACACGCGTACGGGTATGGTGATCAACTCCTGGCGTCCGATGGAGTGCGATTTGCTGCAGTTAACGGCGCCGAGTGATCAGTTCCTGGTGAGCTCCGCATTGGATCATTCCCTGGCTGTTTGGCATGCCCTGGATGGCATTATGCACTATCAACTCAAGTGAGTTTCACTGAAATTTTGATTTGGATAAACTTAACTTTACTTTTATCGTTTAGACCTCCGCCAGAACCCGCCCATTTTCTCCAGAGCGTGGGCTCTTCGTTGGTCTACGCCACCACCGGCAACCGCGTGGGCGTCTATGCAGATGTGGCCCATTCCCATGCCTTCAACACGATTACCAAGCTGCGATCGGAGACCTTCCGTGGAGTGCTTACTTCGCTGGCTGTTCTGCCCCTGAATCGAGCCTTCCTTGCCGGCAATGAGAGCGGTCACATAGCGCTGCTCTGTTAGAAGCTATATACATAGGAGTGTGTATACCATGATATTATCAGGGGTGCCAGGGAAATGGCTGCTGATTTATAACCTGAAATATGCATTTCCAAATAATTTAGGTTTTAAATCCACGTTGATTTCTGCGGCACCTCTGTAAATTATTTACCAATTTCTTAAGTTTATTTTGTATATCCAAATGGCACCAAATATTATTTTAAAACACAACACTGACACAGGTTGAACGTCGCTAAGAGAAGAAAAACAATCTGCCAGCAACTTACTTAAGGAATTTATTGAGAAAATTGCTTAATAAGTTTTGAGATACCATCGTCTGGTGGTAGTTCTATAGCGACGTTCTTCAATCTTATAGAAATTATTCATTATACTCGAAAACATTATTAAAACAATTAAGCATTCCAGATAAACAATTTATGTATAGAACTAGTACGTAGGCACAAAAGAACAAAGTGTATTTACAATTAGAACTGCTTAAGCTGGAAAGAGGTAAATTATTTCATAAGAAATATACAAATACAATTAAAAACATGTATGTTTTCTTAATGATTTGGGATTCTGTGTAATGAAGATCATATAATATATAGTATATACACATTTGAGTAAATATTACAATTTATTATTGAATCTTTTTAATATTAAAAGTTAAGAAGTGATGCTTAGGTTTTAAAACAATTTTAAAGAGGTCTGAAAGTGTAAGATCGGTTAATAATTCTCATTTTACAAGATACAAGCTTTAATTATATTAATTTAAAATATTATATTTCTATTTATTTTGTGAAGATCTGTGTACATCCTCGATAATAGGTATCACGAACGTATATCAGCTTCCCAAGTGCCTTGTAGACATGTTTCATTCTCACTTCCTGATTAATAAGACCTGCGATCGCAGTTCGGGAACCAGTTTGCTGGACGCAATCAGAATGCGTTGCTGTGTGTGCTCTTTCTCGATTTCCTTTTGCGCATCGCCTTGAGCTGGGACAATGAACTTGCTGGGAGCAGCAGCAAAAACTGCACAGCAGCTGGAGCTGGAGAAACAGCAGAGGCAGCAGCGGCATTGCATCTGCCGGACTGGAGATGGAGATCGCCTTGGGTGCGAGAGAGATGCGAGGGTATATGGGAGATTTTCCATTCGGAGGCGTTGCATTTATTTTTGGGCGATGGCGATGCCGATGCCAGGCGATGTGGAGATGGGGTATGGGGACGTTGTCGTCTCTTTATGGCAACTTTTTTGCATTGGCATTTTTGTTGTGCTGCCGCTGCTGCTGCTGCTGCTGCTGCTGCACTCTCCGAAGTCTGGAGTCAGGTCGACGACGTATGCGTAAGACAATGATTCTGGGCGCTTGTTACAATGAGGATTTGCAGAGGACAATAGTGCGTCTAACTCCAGCGGCATCGCCACCTGAATCTCCAGGCCACCACACCCACCCACTGGGAGGTGGCGGTGGGTGTCCAGCCATGTATCTGCTCTCTAAAGCAGGTACGGTGATATCCACTTTGGTGGACGAGCACAACCCAACCATGTCACCTTGAATTTAAGGAGTCGCCTTGGTAGTGCGTAAACTTCGCAGGGTATAATGAGGTGATCAGGGGGAGCACGGCACTGCTCACTGCCCCACCACTGCCCTTTTCCTTGCCCAGGGATCGACTGAAACAAAACTAGTTGGTTGGACTGCCGGCAGACTCTTTGTATTGGATCGTCATCGCTTCTTGTCCAGGCAGTGCTTGTAGGCAGGAAGATATTGAACGAGCCCTAATGGGATCGATTATTGCCTTTAGAAATTAATAAGTTATTTTATTAAATTAGCAATATAATAAATATTTGATTTAATATTTCAGTAGTTTGTTATTTTATTTTTCTACAAAAAATATTATAATATATTTTAAGGAATTTGTTTATTTTAAAGATAAACCATAAAGTGTAGGGTGATTCAACTCAAAAAAATTGGTTTAATATTTATAATAAAGCTGAAATTTGCTTGTAAATATTTAGATTTTCTATATTTTGAAATTCAAAAGTTATTTAAAATATTAAGGTACATTTTTTTTAATTTTTGCCTTGAGTAAGTTGGGTTATTTAGCTTCCCCTAAAAATACAGAAGTAGCAATGTTTTAAAATTATGCTTGAGCATGTTAAAAAGTCCCTTTGATTTAGCTTCAAAAATAGATGTTAAAATGTTAATCAATTGATAACATTAGGTAATAATAATTTATGAATATGTGTATAACTCTAAAACTTGTATCTATTTAATTGTATAATTAAAGCCCTTAAATATTTCAAGCATTGACCAGTCCATCAAGTTTCTTAAACAGTTTCATCTTCTCTTGATTTAATAAATATAAAAAATATTTTGTCAAAATAATATAAAACAAAAACAAATAATATAAAATACATTATCTCTTTTTAATATTTAGTTTTTTTTTTATAAACATTTATCTTTAACCGAATCCCTCTTAATTTTAATTCGCAAACCCCCATGTTTTAATACGATAAGCCGCCTCCTCTTTCAGGGTAATGATAAATTCTATAATATGCAAGTAATCACGTTCGTAGTTCCCCCCCACTCCAAGGTCAACACCACCCACCCATCACACATCCCAGTGATAATGTGGGGGCCACCAGAGACTCAAGCAGTAACCGTCGGATAAACAACGTCACAATCACGCGCAGTGAGAAAATTTATACACGACATCAACAATAACACGAACACAAAGGCCGGCGGGCACGACAGACATGAAAATATGTGGGGAATTCGAAATTTGTGAGAATCGCGCTGCATGAAATTTCACTCAGCTGCCCGAACAGGCAACCAGACCTGAAAGCAGACGGCTTCGTTATGCGCGGAATGCGGCCGGCGGCACAGTGGCCGTGGAACGCAGCAGTGCTCGGCCAGGGTTGCCGCGCGCCACTCAGCGCCATGGCCACCTGTAGCGCCTCGATCCCGTCCGGTGGTCTGACAACCCTAACGTGGAATGCTGCCGTTTTGAGATTACAAAATATGCGGTCGGGAATGCCGCCCCAAAATTCCAACATGCCGGCGGATGTGAGCGAGATGGAGCGACAGGCGTTGCCAGAGCTGCCGTCACAGCGACTGTGCCCGAGCATTTTTGAGATGGCAAAATGTTACCAACATACAACCGAAAATTCCCACCAGGCCACCAGCATTGGCAGTGGGTGGCAGCGGACAAAATCCATGTCCCCACCAAGCAATCGGTGGCAGCGCAGTCTGTGGGCGCATTGAATGACTTCAAAATGTTACCATACACTCGAAAAATGGCAACAGGCGCTGAGCACAATGCACAAGCACTGTGCGGGTTGCGCCGCTGTTTATAAATTCGAGACGTTTATGCCATCAATTTTATAACTCACACCCCCGAGCCGGGGGCGACGAGCCAATAAATTCTCGCCGGCCGCGATTCGGGCATACGTATTTTATAGTCGCACATTGCAGATCTGACATAATAACTAAGAGGAGCGCAGAATTTGTAGCAGCTGGACGTTAGCGCCGCCCCCCTCGCAGTTACCGTTTGCTTGTGCCTCTGTATTGGTGGGCACACGTAATTAGCTCTTTTTCGGCGCGCGCGTCGTCATCCCTCTCGCTCTTGGGGCGTTGCTGGAATTCTATAAAATCGAATTTTTAACGTTCAAATGTTAACAGAGCCGCAGGAGCGGCCGAAACCTGGCCTTGCGCGAGTGGGTGTTAATGCTGTAAGCCTGCTGCTGGTAAACAGGCGCCCACCCCATGAATTGGCATTATTAGGATTGCCAAAATCATAGAAAGACGATTAATGCCGGGCGACAGAAGTCTCTCAGCTGTCTGTCGGCCATGGGAGTAAGCGGGACGACAGTTTTCGGTTGCAGGCACAGTGCGTGCCCAGTGGAAAATGTGGTGTAACTGTGGGGGGAAGAAGTTTTGATATTATAAAATTTATTTTATATTTTTATAAGGTCAAGGACAAGGATGTGGTATACACCAAAGTTAACCTTGCATCTTAAATTTAAATTTAAATCTCAAAAATTAATGTTCTTTACTGTTAATTTAATATTCTAAATATTATGTATTTATTTAAAATATAAAAAAATACTGTTTTCAATGTTTAGTTTTTTTTTAATCCTGGAATTGAATTTATTATATTTTAAAATAAACATAATCAAAATGTTCTCCATACCAAGAACCATTCTGAGCAGCAAATTCGCAACTGGGATTCAATTGGCTTTTAAACGAGTGAGGAAGCGAGACGACCGTATGTTCTGTGGGCAATTTAAACTCGTATGGATTTCACTGCGAGAAACGCAGCGGCTATAATGGCCGACACAGCTTCTTCGTGCCGCTGAGCGCCTATTCGCAAACGATTAAATTCAGTTTAATCATCCACTAAACAGCTACGAGATACCGTTTCGTTCGTTATTATTATTATTACATGCAACAAGTCGGCGGCGGGCATACAATAAGAGGAATGTCGAAAACGACACACACAGCACACAGGCCCCCGGTCGCAAACAAACGAATCGAATTGAGGCGCAAATTGGATTATCCGGCGTGAGCATCACAGACCGAAAGAAAGGGAAGCTGAGTGCAGGCACATCTCTCTATCTCTCTAATCCCCTTTCTACTCTCATACGCTCGTCTCACTCGCACCTGTGGCAACGGCTTCTAATGCCGTTTCTATTGAGTTTCCCTTGAAAATCTAATCGCTCGCTTGCCGCCCGGCGCGCTGCTAAATCTCCTGGAGACCTAGTATAAATGTTTGTTGTTTCTTAAAGAGCAAGAAGAAGCCCCATTTCTGCCGCTGCCGCTGCCGCGCCACACTCACTCCACACGGCCGCGGCGGCTTGGTCTATTCGCTGTCATGGTGTATGTGTGTATATGTGTGTATGTATGTGTGCATGTGTGGGAAACACACACCTGCAACATTGTTGCTATGCTCCTCTCGCTCTGGATTCTACCTTCCTCCCTCCCTCTTTCCTCTTGCTGGGCTATAGCCAATCATCGCTTTCAATGGCCGCGTAGAAATGTTGTAAGCCGCTTCTATCAATTCTGTTGGCCTGGTTGCGTGTGGAACATTCGCTGAATTGAAACGCGCTCTCGGTATCGCGGATTGGTTGGACTCGGGCAAGCAACAAAGAAGCACAACTTCTTCAACCTCGCCGGTGGTTGGACTGGGACTTGGATTTGGACTGGCAACTGGCAACTGGACTGCGACTGCCACCACCTATGGGAGGAAATGGCGCGAGTGTGCGCGGGAGGTTAGCGGCGCTGCTGTCGTTTCGATTTGCCTTCATCAATTGTTTGTATCTAATAGATACGAAACTGAATACAGATACGGATACAGAATTGTCACTGGGGGAAAATGCAGCTAAACACACAGAAGCGTCTGAAACATTTGAGAAATGTGTTGCCAAGAAAATCTTAACTCTTAAATAGAGCTTGTTTTGCTCATAAATTTGAATATATAACTTAAGAAAAATATATGTTTATACTTAGAGACTATTATTTACATTAAAAATATTATTTCTAGCTATAAAACTTACTAAAAAAAAGTATGTTAAAATTTATTATAGTCTTGAAACGATAAATATCGATTGTAGAATAATCTAGAATTAATTTTTAATCCAGTTTAAATATAAATTTACACAATTTCACATAGAAAATAGCGAGTGCTTCAATTAATCAACTATTTAAAGTACTTTATGAAGTTTTTAAGTAAAATAATGTAATATAAATTCAAAAAATAGATAAAATATTACAATAAACCCTCAAAATGCTAAAATGCAGTAAAACCAACAAATAAACAATAAATATTCAAATTATTAATGTCTTCTTATAAAAAATAAAACCGAAGTATTTTTAAATGCCAGCTTTTTTTGGTTTGTATTTTTTGGAACTCTTGCTGTTCATTGCATCTTAAAACTGATCAACTCATAAATACATGTTCATTTCCATATCAATAATCCATCACTTTACTCTTTAATTTTGGACACTGAGAGCCAACGTATCGCCGCTGACACTGGCCACACTCTCCTGTCCGCCAGATGATCCGGAGATGTTCTGCTTCTCCCGGATGCCCAGCCATGGCAGACGGCGCTCCAACTCCAGCCGGTACTTGGGATGACTGGTGGCATAAACCCAAGGATCCAGGCAGGATACCGACTTGCAGGCCAGGCAGGGCAGCATGGAAACTACGGGCGTAATAAGGTGCTGCTCCCCGAAGCATCCAATTAAAGCCACCACGGAGTACGGGGTCCAGGCCAGGACAAACAGCATGTAGATTATCAAAGCCGCCTTGGCTATACGCAACTCCACGCTCATGTTATCAGCATTGGCATTGGCCGACAGCGACTTGACATTCATCTTCTTGGCCTGCTCCGCCAGCATCTTCTCGTGGGTGCGGACGTGGGTGAAGAGCTTGTAGTAGGAGACCAGGATCATGGTCATTGGAATCACGTAGGACCACACGAATATCGTACGCACAAACAGCCGGTTATCGTCCGTGTTGGTCAGATAATCGAAGGAGCAGGTGGTCAGGAAACCCTCTTTAAAAATGATTTCAAATAAATCGTTTTATAATATATATTTAATATCACTAACCTGGCTGATAGCGTCCCCATATTTGAAACAGGGGAAGCACCGAAAAAGGCGTGGCCCAGAGCCAGGTGAAGAGAATGCACAGGACTATCTGTCCATAACTCAAGCGTCCGTCAATGGGATTCGATATGGTTTTGTACCTATCAAAGGCAATAAACGCATTCGTTATGGACGCTCCCATTCCAGAAATTCCACCATTCAAAGCGTATATATCGCAGCCGAGATCTCCGCCCACAATATAGCCAACGGTGGCATTGAGGAGATAATGTGGCATATTGGTGCACATGAACAGATCGAAAATGGCCAAGTTCAGAATCAGCAGGTTGGAGGGAGTTCGCAGAGATTTAGACCTACAAATTGACATGAGTTCTTTAAAGTTGAATATTAAAAAGAACACACCTTCATCTTACGTCGAAAAAATCCAGATAACCAATCCATTACCGAAAATACTTGATAGCATAAGGACAACAAATGCGATGTAGAAACCGGCATGATAGTAGATCGGTGCTTCTCGAAATCCTCGCCAGTGGGCATGCACCAGGTGCTGGTACTCCGCCGGATAACCATGTCCCATGGGAAAGACGCTTCCATCTCCGCCAGAGCTGTCGTTTATTAGGGCCTGCGGCCCACTGGGCCCATTGAGATGCATTTTCACCTTGCTATAAGCTCCAAAACTCAGTGTCCTTTGGTGCCCGACATGTTGGCCCGTTGACTTGTCGCTCACCTTTGCCTGCCCTGCGGCAAGTGCCATCAAAATGCTTTTATAGCCAGACCAAAGAATCTAATTAAGACGGATTAAGAGGTGGCAATGCCACCTTGGGGTGTGCGTGGGCATACCTTAGAAGGATAATCCCAACGTCTAAGCCGAGACTTAAGACATTCTTACGCAGCTCAAGTTACGAATGTGAATGCGTCAGCAAAGACGCGATACAAAAAAGTCTAACGAATATTTCGGTGAATATTTTATTGACTTGTAAATTTAAATTAGATTTAAGTTGGCCAAAAGTTACTCTTTCATCTGAAAACTCATCGGTAAAGCTTTGGAAAAGCATTCATTCAACTCTGGAAGAAACTAACACCATGTGGGCCTATTTATTAGCAATCTTTCTTCTCTCATTGCTTCCGGAATCCTCCTCTTTCGGCAGTAAGGTTATCTATTTGCGTCCCGATGAGCCACACATCCAGGATGTCCAAACGGGGCTCCTCCCAATGCTATACTTTCACAATAGCGTCTATGTATTCTGCAAGGAAGCCACGCCGCCGTCCTTGTGGAACGTATTCCAGAGCAGTCGCCTGCACCTGATGATTTCCGTTGCCGGAGATTACAAGCAGTACAAGGCGACCTCCATTCAAGAGGTTTACCAGGCGCACTACCAAGAAATAGAGGACTTTGAGGGAAAACCGCTAGGAATGCGGACAACAACTAGGCATCGGATAATCACGCTGTGTGTCCATAATGACGCATATTATGGCATCTCTACGAAGAACAACTTTGTGCTCACCTTGGAGGAAATTCCCTTTGATTTAGAGCGCGTTGCCCAGTTCACATTTGCTTTGGCTCTGTGGGCTACTTGCCCCCTTCTGGAAGATTCCCTCCTCTTGGCCTACTGCTCGGCAGCGGCATTGGGCGCCCATTTGGCTGGCGTGGTTGTAATTCTCGGAGCTATACTCGCATCGGGCGAAGAACCTAACTTTGCTCGTCTTTTCCCGCTCAAGGCCAACTTCAAGCAGGTGTACGAGGAGCGGCCCACTCTGGTGATTCTGACCCTGCTCTGTGGCGCCTGGCTGTTCCAAGCTGGAGCCAGGAAGGTTAGCTTTCTTTGGCGTTACCGGAGCATTCGATTCATTCACTGTCGCCTGCTAAGAATCGTGGCCTACCAACTAATTCTTTACGCCTCCGATTACCGACAATTTGGAAGGATTTGCGCGGGCATGTTGCTCTCCTGGCCAGAAAGCTGGCACCTTTTTCAGTTCCTTAAGTTTCATTACACCAAGTTTCATCACACTAAGTGGTCGCAATTCTGGAGGAAAAGTTGTGATAAAAACAGGAGGTCGGGGCGGAATATGCCTCGGCATTTTGCTAGGGTTCCAACAGAAGACCATCCTGTGAGAATGGTTAGAAGTTCTCCAAATTTCCTGGTACCTGGTGCAGCTTACGACGGCATCTTTAATGACAGACGCCTGCTGAGAAGACACCAGGAGCGGCAGGATCTACAATGGTTGATAGAGGATCAAGACAACTGAAACTGCATTCGTTTTCAAGATAAAATTAAGTTATACATTTAAACAACATATGTTTTAACATGTTTATGTTAGTTTTTAAAATTTTAACCGTTCAATAATAATTATAAAAAATGTATTAATTTATTTTACTTAATTATTCCATTAACTCCGTTAAAACCTTTTGTCACCTTTAAGAAAAATTTAAAATTTCTCACTGTTTTGAATTTAAATTGAAACATTTAAAGATTAAATAGATAAAGATCTTGAGTTGAATTAAATTTATTATTAAATATTTAAATTTTGGAAACCTTTTAAGTGTCACAGAATTTTTGAACCATTTCGGAGTCAATTTTAGGTGAACTGCTTTAAGTGTGTAGCACCCAAAGGTTTTTTCTGGTGAAACCCTTATTCTTTCTCATTCGCCATTCCGTTTATTTTCGACCCTAGGCCATTTTTGACCATGCCAGGTTTTTACTAATATAAAGTAATATGTATTTTAAACAGAAAACTCTCTTTTTCCCCATTTTACATGTAATTATAATATTACATCCTTGACTCCCACGGAGAACGGCAAGTAAAATTCGAATTTTAACGTCGCTTTCGGCCGTTGGTAGCGACAAATGCTGTGCGAGCGAACACTTGCACGACATTTTCCGACATCAAGGCACCGGTTCGCAGGCTTTGGCAGCAAGCGGATTCCGGCATTCGCCACGAGCAACGCCATGTGGCATTCACATTAATCTCGTTTTCGCGGGTTTAGCCGCCTTCGACCTGTTTCTTTCAGACGCAAAAATGCGCACCGGCGACCAGCAAGCGAGGGCGGCTGCTGCCAGACAGAGATGTCGCTATTGTGCTTGATTGTTTATAAACCACCAGATAACAGCCAGCACCAGCATTTGTCTCACTCTGACGCAGGCAGTCGCTGGTTAGAGATGTATGCGCGCCTGGTTGGTTCGGCGCTGTCATTTCACAATGACCCACCTTCACGACTGACAGCGACGGCAAAAATCGCGTCGCGTCGCGTCGACATCGCCTTCGACTCGCGCGATTCCGGCCGCTTGTCCTGATTGTTGTTGTTCTTGCGGCAGCATGTCGTTTGGGTTTGTTTGTACAACAAACAGTGCGGAGGCGGTGTTTTATTATATCAACAACAAAAAACAAAAACAGCAACATTTTCATTAGGCGGCCAGAAAATAACGTACACATGACGACAAGAACACAGGCCGACAACATCGGTGGCAGAAACAACAGGCCAAAACTCAAATATACACCGGGGTAAACAAGCAACAAAAACAAAAACAAAAACAAAGAACAACAAAGAAGCGCTACAACAACAACAACGCGGCTAGCAGTTGATTCGCTCCGCCTTTGTTGCGAGGCGGAATTCGTGCCATGTATCGGGAATTTTAAGTAGGGGATGTTTGGCACTCTTTGCACCCTACACATTAAAAAAAGAAATTATTATTATAAAAATATATACATTTTTAGATATATCTAAAATTTAAATTACTTTATCTTTATTAAAAATTTAATTAAATTATTTTAATTACATTTTCAATTATCTCTCCTTAAAACCATTCCCCTAAACCAATATGCCCGACCATTTTGTAGAGGTCTGCCAGAACGAGACCTCTGCTGACACGCAACGCATCTCTCGTTCTCGTTCTCGCTCTCGCTCTCGTTCTCGTTAGCCTCGCCCGTTTTGCCAACCTTCGGCTCTCGCCTTGACCGTAATTTGGGGGCCATGTGAAGGACGCACCTTGAAACTCAAGGATTTTTGCGAATTTTGCGAAATTTCGCAAACTTTTTCGGCAATCAGTAGGTCAGACAGAATTTTGGCAAACTGGTGGAGCTGTGTAGCTGATGTTAGGCGGGAACTATCGGTGGTTGGGGGGAAGTGTGCGAAGATGGGGTTTCTGGTCGATGACATAAGCAACTTGTGTAGTCATTGAGATGCGCCGAAACAAGTTCCCCTTCGTTTTTGGGGTACCATTCGGATGTATTCACTCGATGCGTGGCGTGGCGCGGCGGCGGGTTAAATGAACTCTCGCCGGCACGTTTTCCTCGCCTTGGAGCTCTGTATTTCGGGTGGTGGCGGCGCATTGGTCACCAACTAGGCATCTTTGGGCGCCTCATAGCACAGGTTGTGATTTGAGCTTTTTTGGAAGCTAAGGTTAAGGTTATTCGCTAATTGCCGACGACGGTAACTAACCACAGTCAATGCAGTGGGAGTGGCTGTCGTCGCCGTTGATCGTTTGGTGGGTGCACTGGGGCGATGGTTTGTCCACGGTTCGATGGTTGATTGGTACACGGGCGGTGTCAACGCCTCGCTTGTCCGTCCCGTGCTCGATAGTGCGGTCAGTCAGGCCCCAAAATCCAGTTTTGGGAACAGGCGCGCACGACCAAGCAACAAGTGGACGACGCCCCGGCATTGGCGTCATCGCCATCGTTGGCAGCGGCGCAAATCAGCTCCAAGCATTTTGTTTGTGCTTGGTCAGGGCGTGGTCTGTCAGTCGACTGGCCAGTGGCTCCCCGGGGAATGGGAATGAGAATGGAAATGGGATTGAGACCCGGGAATGGGGCTGAATCTGGTTGGGGAGCTGTTCGAGAGGGAGGGAGTGAGCAGTGAAGCAGTGGAGCAGCTCGACTCAACTTGGCTCGGTTCCAAAAAGGCCAGGCATGAAGTAAATTAGAGCGACGCCAGCCTCAGGGTCACTCCAGTTTTCCCTTTGTTTTGGAGGAGAATATTTAGTTCAAGGCTGTGCGTTGATATTGTAGGTCGCAGCCAAAAAGGAAGTTCAAGGGGAGATTGATATTCAAGGTTTTGGAAGTTAAGCAATATTGAGACCTTTACTTTATTTAGAGACTTATTTAAGGATAGTTTTAATTATAAATATATTATATTTATATTTTTTGAGTAGATGCATTTTTGTGTTGGTAAAATTCCCAATAAGAACAATTTTAAATACATTTATCCGTTTGGATCCCCTTAATTTGCGCCTGTTAAGCAGCTCCCCGTTTTTTTTTTTTGGAGCAGTAGGGTTGCTCGCCGCAGAAAAAAAGGCAAGGCAAACATCAAAAACTGACCACCACACGCTGACCATCGTCGCCTCGCCAGCGGAGTGAGCAGGAAGCATGAATCTCGAAACTTGGAGCATTGCCAGTTCACACACACACGCACTCAAACAGGTTTCCCCCCAGCTGCTTCTTCTTCTTCTTTCTTTTTTCTTGGGGCAACACACGCATACACACACACGCCACACGAAACTATAGTTGGCTCTTTTTCGCCCACGTCCGCCCAACGCTGATCGCCTGTTACGTTGCATGAGGGAAAACGTTGAACGCCCACAATGGACGCTCTTAGTTCGCTTCTTTGCCGTTAGTTAATCGGCCGGCGGCGGCGGCATTAGGCGATAGTTTTGCCCAGATTTAGCTGTTTGCTGATGTTTCTGTTATTTGCTGCTGGCCCAGCACAAATTTGTGCAATAAGCAAAATGACGGGCACAAAACAAAATGTCCGGCCGGAGTGGGCCGCCACCGACTTCCGCCGACGGCTGTGTGGAGCTCTCTCTACATGATCCGCCATGCAATTTGTGTAGTTTCTAGGCGGAGGCACACACACTCGCCATCTTATCACACGGGGTAATGGCACTGGCACTGGTACTGCTGTTATAGTCGTAGAACCTCGGTCGCGTTGAGCGTTTGGGGGCAATTTTCCGTTTTCTGTTGGCCTGTGATGTGAGCAAACAAAATGACTGCTCAAAATTGAGCAAAATGTTCGAGCTATTGCAAAAAAGGGGGGCGAGTGTAGTGTGTGTTTGCATTAGAAATTGCCGTTCAAACAAACAATGTTGTTGTTGTTTTTTTTTTTCTCCGTTTTCTCCGCTTTGTGTTGCACAGTGGGAAAGAGAAAGCGAGATGGCAGACAGGCAGAGGTGCGCAGCAGGGCTCACATTTGTGGGCGTGTTAGCATTGGGTTTTTGTTGCCTTTTTCCCGCAGGTTTTTATTGCCTCCCCACTTAGAGAGGTGGCGCCATCTGTCAGCCAGTCGTTGAACCCAGGCACTTTGTTTCGATTTTGCCCTTATATTCTGGCCTGGCAGAGCAAGTGAGAAAGCAAGTACTGCCTGAGTTTGCAGAGTTTGTTCGGTTTAAAGACTCTTAATAATCACACACTAGTTATTATGGCCTTAAACTGCCGCAATTTGTCAGCCTTGCAAATTTCTTTCCCTGCCCACACAGACGCATGCCGCCGGCTCACACATACACGCATACCGGCACGACCAGTCACATTGAAAACCCCTGCCATTGTGTCAATATTGTCATCTCGCTCGCACCCATACGAATGCCAGACTGCAGAAATGCCGCACGAATTCGCTGCCATTTTGCTGTGCTACGATTTCTGGTTGCCTGGTGAAAAAGAGGGAATTCACTTTTGGCGGGGTCTCGTTTGGATTTTTTGTCCAATCGGCCTTTGTGGGCGCTGCTGTCTGAATTTGCCGCTCCGCCCGTCCGACGACGAGTCCGAGCAGCGATGCCTGATAAGGCGGTCGCAGCTGATAAGGCCCTGCCGCCGCCCCCCGCCCTCCATTTGACTGGCTGGGATTACGTTCCTCCCCGTTGGCTTTTAAGGGGAGTAGTTAGTAATTGGCGTTAAATGGGCAGCAGCAAATTAATTCGCACGGTAGGCGTGGTTGCAGGCCTCCGCCCCCAACAAGGTCCGCCACTCCGGGAGTAAGGAGTCGACGGCAGTCCGGAACACGTGCCATGTGCGACTCGGAACAGAAGTTCCAATTCCAATTCCGACGACAAGCTACATACAATGAAATTCGACAACGGCGACAATCGCCGGCTGAGCGACGAACCACATACCGGATTCGCTCCATAGCTGGGGAACGATTTTTGCCCCACCACACACGCGCCCTGGCAGGTGGGGACGTGCACCGCTCGTGGTGATGGCGGACTTTTTCAGACACGTTCGGTTTTCGGTTCGGTTTCTACCAGGCGATAAGAAATCATAGCCGGCATTCTGGCTCATTGCGGAAACCAGCAGTCGCTCGGCTGGGAAACATCAGTTGCCAGTGCACAGTGGGGCTGAAAGTGCGAAAATGTATACAAATTTCGAATTGTATTTGGTGGTGCATAAATCTTTGATTTATTTATCAATAAAAAATATTATTACTCATAAAAATTAAATCAGCAATATAGAAATTTTAAAATAAATTTGATTAAATTTAATAACAAAACTGATTTCCAAATATTTTTACAATCGTTGCCTATGAGAATGAATGTTTGTGGGTTTTTAGACTTTGCGTTTCACAAATTTATCTACAAATACGTGGAATTAAAAAAAGTACGAGATAGCCACACGGAAATAGACCTTTTTGACCCGGGAAACCACCCACAATCCACACATTAACCATATAATTTTCCACTGTGGAAAAAACCAGTAACACGCACAGTGTGCCCAGCACCCCAGAGTTTTTCAAAGGTGTTTCAATTTCTTGGTATTAATCCGGAGTTCGCCATGCGGTCCCACTAAAAATAATCAGGTGAAAGCGACTTCGGAAATCGCGCGACAGCGATAAGTTTAACGACTGTGATTAGTTAACCATCAGCGACGGCGGAGGTGAAAGTTCAAGCAGCCAACATGTCAGGAAAGGCGGTCAAGTCAAGCAAGCCCAGCGCCTCCAAGGAGCCGTCTGCGGTCACAAAGCTCTACCTGTTCGCATACAACGCTGGACAGGTGGCTGGCTGGAGCTACATCCTGTGGCAGCTGGTGAACTACTATCTGCTGCAGGGTCCCGAGTTCCGGGCCCAACAGACGCTGTGGGATTACACGCGGCTGGCCGTGATCATCTTCCAAAACGCTGCCTTCGTAGAGATCCTTAACGCATCCTTTGGCCTGGTCAAATCCAATCCAGTTGTCACGGGATTCCAAGTCTTCAGCCGCATGATGGTCGTGGTCGGTGTGGTAATGGCCACGCCCACGGGCAAGGTGTCGCCCGGTCTGCCGATTGCCCTGTTCGCCTGGGCCATTACCGAGATCATCCGATACGGTTACTACGCTCTGAACATTATCAAGGTAGTGCCTCACTTTGTGGTCTTCCTGCGCTACACCACCTTCATCGCCCTGTATCCGATCGGAGTGACCGGTGAGCTGCTGTGCTTCTGGTGGGCCCAGAGCTATGCCCGCGAGAACAGCGTGTGGAGCGTGGTGATGCCCAACAAGTGGAATGCCACCTTCTCGTACTTTGGTTTCCTGTGGATCGTCATGCTGGGCTACATTCCCATCTTCCCGCAACTGTACCTGCACATGTTCGCCCAGCGACGCAAGATCTTGGGGGGAGCACCGAGTAGTGGAGCAGCCAAAAAGAAGGCCAACTGAACCCTGACCAGCGACGACGAATGCAAATTATTGCATCATTTGCATATCTTTGGCCCGCGCACTTTGGAGCCGCGTTCGCTGCTGTATTGGATTGGGGTCTCTCTTGCCTCACCTCTTACACAAGCACATTCGCTCGGACTAAGCTTAGGTTTTAAGTGGTTTTGTGTGTGTATGTACAAATATAAACCTTAGATACTCTTCAAACTAATTTATTTTTGCTTCGGGGCCCGAATCTCCGGAGATCTCCCGGGGGTAACAGTAACTGACTAACTGGCTAACGTTTACGATTATTAATGCTGCGACCATTGGATGGTCTTTAGATCGATGCCCTCCTGGACCATCTCCCACAGCGGCGACATCTCTCGCAGCCTCTCCACATGCTTGATGCACTTGTCTGCCGTATAGTCCACCTCCTCGACGGTGGTGAAGCGTCCAATACCAAAACGTATGGAGCTGTGCGCCAGATCCTCATCCGTGCCGATGGCACGCAGCACATAGGAGGGCTCCAGGGAGGCAGACGTACATGCGGAACCGCTGCTTAGGGCCACATCCTTGAGAGCCATTAGCAGAGACTCGCCCTCGACGTAGGCGAAGGACAAGTTCAGGCATCCGTTGTAGGTGGCGTCGGGATCACCGTTGCGGATGACATGCGGCAAGGCACTCGAAATTCTGTCCAGCAGGCGATTGGATAGAAAGTCTACCCATTTCTTGTCGTAGTCCATCTCCTGAAGGGCCAGCTCTGCAGCTGCTCCCAGTCCCACAGCCAGGGGAGCCGGCACGGTGCCGCTTCGCAGCCCGCGCTCCTGACCGCCACCACTTTGAATGGGCTCCAGGCGAACCCTGGGTCGGCGGCGCACATAGAGGGCACCAACACCCTTTGGGCCATAGATCTTGTGGCCGGATATTGACATCAGGTCAATGTTCATGGCGTTGACGTCCAGAGGGATCTTGCCCACTGCCTGGGCGGCGTCCGTGTGAAAGAATACGCGACGGGAGCGGCATAGTTTTCCGATCTCATCGATTGGCTGCTTGACGCCAATCTCGTTGTTCACCGTCATTATGGATACCAGCGATGTTTCCGGCGTAATCGTCTCCTCCAACTGCTTGAGGTCTATGATTCCATTGGCCAGCACCGGCAAGTAGGTGACTTTGAAGCCCTCGTTCTCCAGCGCACGACAAGAGTCCAGCACGCACTTGTGCTCTGTCTGGGTGGTGATCACGTGCCGTTTCTTGGTGCCGTAGAATCGCGCTACTCCCTTCACGGATATGTTGTTGGACTCTGTGGCGCCGGAAGTGAAGATAATCTCCTTGGGATCGGCCCCAATCAGCTGAGCCACTTGCTCGCGTGCCTTCTCCACCGCCTGCTCGGTTTCCCAGCCGTAAGCATGGGTGCGCGAGTGCGGATTGCCGTAGTAGTTGGTCAGATAAGGCAGCATGGCGTCCAGCACACGCGGATCCATTGGCGTGGTGGCCTGTGCATCCAAGTACAGGGGTCTTCCCTGCGTCTGTTCGTTCTTGATGTTGAAGCGAACCTGCCGCTCCCGGAATTCTGCGGAAATTTGGAATTAATTCGTTGAATATCTCACATCGCGAAAGGGACAGGATTCTAGCGCTTACCTTTGGATGTGGCCGCCGGTTTCGCCTTGGCGGAGGTGGCCTCATGCCTGACCCCGGTGGTCAGGGCACTGGTGGCGCGGGAGCGCAGGAGTTGCGCCTGGATTTGACCCAGAACTTTCTGCATTTTGATGGTGAATCCTATAATTCGTATGTTTTTCGTTATTATCAAAGCGGATTTCACAATCAATGCGGCTAAGTTTGCATAAAATACCACATTGCAATTAGTGTGACCAGTTGAGAAGTATAAATAAAGGCGAAAACTGAAATCCGCGGGATATTCAAACTTTTGACTTCATAAAATGTCGTTAAATATAGAAATAAGATAATTATTTTATTTATTTATTATGCTTAGAAGAACTTATTTATTATAGCCTTTAGGATTGTTTAATTTTAAACATGCTTCTCGCAACGCATTGATGGAGTTTCGGTTTTAGGGGGAGAAACATGGATATTATTTAAAGTTTAAAAAAAGACATTTATTATCTTTAAAAACAAAGAAACAATTTGTTATTTGCTATAAAAAAAACCCAAACCAACTCCTTGCAAACCCAACAACAGGAAATTCCTCCACAAAGCCAACATCATCACAAAATCGAATCTTTAAGTCACTTGCCATTAAAAATGCTCTTAATTATTAGTTAGCTTTTAGTTTAATACAAGCTGCTAGCTTTATATAAATAAATAACCACTTAAAAAATTCTTAAAAAATATTCACCCCCAACAATAAATAAGAAATTCAACTCTGTGCATTTACTTGGACCAATTTAATACTTTCAAGTTCGGTTTTACAACTCTTGTGTAATTTGATCTCGCATATGTACATAAAAGCATAAAATATATATTGCAAAAATACATTTATGTATTGTATGTGTGGTATGTGTGTGTGTGTGAGTTATATAATTCTCTCTACAAAGGTCGTAAATCTTGCATATTGCTGTTAATTAGAATAATTGTTTACATCTGAACACTTAAAAACCACCGTCCTAGCTCGTTTCCGTTTTTAATCCTAAATTCTAGTTTGGTTAACACGTAAGTTTGGGTTTTTCTGTGCACATTTAAGGTGTGTAAAAATCTGTTCAAAACTGCAGCATTGTTCGGTTAAAACGGCATTGTTTAAAATATATAAATATTGATAATTTAACAGGTAAAAAGAAATAATTTCGTTAGAGTTAAAAATGGTTAAAATATAGGCCAACAAATCCGTAAAATAATGTATACACAGGTCAGCATCATCTGCATTCATTTCTGTTCTCGTTTGCGATCATAAAATCCGCCTTCGGCTATGTCAAAGCGTCTGTTCCGTGACCAGCACAACGCTCTGCTCCTGCGCAATGGCCGCCAGTTCCTTAAGCCATTCGTCCAGCAGCACAGCGCACAGGGCCAAGTCCCGTGATCGCTCTGTGCCACTCGTGCTGGCAATTATACCCATGGAGGCCACCGAATCGAGGGAGACTGGCTCGGAATTAAAGCCACCGCCCGTCGATGGACCACCTTCCATGCCGTGCAACGTGCTGGACGAATGCGTGGTGATGTTGGAGTGGGCGGAGAGGGTCTGGGTGGATCCACCAATGCTGCTGTTACTACTGCTTCCAGAGGCCGCCACCGACGGCGTCGTTGTGGATCCTGTGCGTGAGGCTGCCACCGATTGTGGTTGCGTCGTACTCAAGCTGGTCTCGCATGTCCCGGAGGATGGCTGGGCAGGTCTTCCGTCTGTATTAGAGCTATTGCCCACCAGGTTCGATGCAGCTCCTAGAAATATCAAGTGGGATTAGCACTTATTTTTGTTATTTATTAATCCTTTCGGGGTTAATTGTAACAGCAACCATAACAATAATAACATATAAATGGGATTATACAAATGTTCAACAACTATTTTTAAAGGTTTACGATTAGCACATAATGTACAAAGCTCTACGGGTTCAAGGAGACTACGAACTATTCTTGTTTAGCAAAGACTATGCCAGTTTTTGGTTAGTTTTTTTTTTGCTTAATACTTTATAAATACTTTTATCAAGCGTGAAATATTTACCGGTGAAGAATGCGTAAATTTGTGATAAGCCAGATGAAGCTAAGATTTGTTTTGTTTGTTTTGGTTTTTTTTTTTAAGTTTCATTTAAAAAATAAATAAAAAGAAAATAATTAATTAGAAACAACGACGCCAGCAGCGGGCATTTTACAGATACATATGTGTGTGTGATAGATTTAGAACCCTGATTGAGTCCTTTTAAAGGATAATGTCAATTAAACTATGGTTTTATATAGTATATCTTTAGATTTTTCTGTTTTTAAAGTGAGTGAGTATAAACAAACTCTTGTTCAATGCTTATTTATAATTACATTTTAATTACATGGAAAAATGCAAAGTTTAATGACAATTTATATCCTCACAGGCACTCATGCAGTTCTCTTGTGTGTATGTTTTTTTTTGTGTGTTTTTGTGAGTGACATTGTGTAATTATTTCAACCCAAAACCAACTTTATTTCCAACATCCAACGCTGCAGATTTTTGTAAACGGTTGGTATTTTCTATTTTGTTTGCTTGGTTCTTCTTTATTTTTGTAGAAAGATAGAAAATGTGCGGGAGTGTGCTGCGATAAGGAAAGAATTTGCAGAAGCAACTTACCTGGTGAGGAGGAGCCATTGGGTGGTGGCGCTGCTGCTGCTGCTGCTGTGGATGAGGCAGTAGATTTCCGGCTAAACATGCTGGTGATGGACTTGCTGATGCTCCGGCGCTTGTTGTCGGCACGCTTAAACGGATCGTAGGCACTTGTGGGCGTCGCCTGAACGGGCGTGGCAGCTGATAGGGTTGCATACGCTGATCGCAGTAGTCCCTGCGGCTGACCAGGATTCGCAGACGACTGCAGTTGCTGTTGATTGTTTTGGTGCAGTGGCGATCCCTCGTTACCCTTGCGAGCATTCGCCAAACGAAATTCACGATCTATGAGCGACGAACGCGCCACATCTATGATCTCCAGCGAATCTTCAGTTACCGGCAGCTCAGCGTCGATTTGTTGCTTCAGAATGCGCAGCACCTGGTGGAAAGAGGGTGTATCCGAGGTGATGGCAATGTCTGAGCGAAGCAGCAGCGAGTGGATCAGCGGCAGGGGATACCAAGCCAGGCGTGTGATCAGTCCGGTTAAGTGCAGATTGACGTACAGCGAGTTGCTGGTGAAGGTTTGCAGTTTTCCCCAAATGGCATTGAGAAAGGGACCTAAAAAGCAAGCAATATTATTAGTTAAATTTGCATTATTACATTGTTGGGTATTCTTCTCACCTAAACTCACGGTGCCCTGCGCAAACAGATCCTCCGAGAAATCCAGATCCGTCAACAGCAACTCGTTGCGATTATTGTGCGATATACGCCAGGCTTCTCGTCTGCCATTTGAACCGCCAAGCACGCTGCTTAGGCTGCTGATGTTGTGCTCCAGATCCGCCTCGCTGGCTGTGGTGGCCAATGTGGTGTCCGTGGCCTCGCTTTCCTCGTCTGCCGGTCGCCACTTGAAGGATTCGTAGCCGCTAGACTCACCGATCGACTGGAGGCTGTCCAATTGCTTCTCCCCCGACTCACTGGCCATAACAATGGGTCCTCCTCCTCCTCCGCCAAATTCGCTGAAAAACTGCTTCGCCAACTCCAAGGCATGAGCATGGACACGACCCTGTCCCGGACGTGGCCACTTTTGGTAGCGATAGCTATTCGCCCACTTCAGACAATCCCTTTGGCACTGGGCGATCCTCCAGTGTGCCTCGAACAAATACGCTTGGATGTTCGCATACAGGCTATCGCCCGTATGCACGCCATAATAGTTCCAGTTGGCACCGATGGTCTTGCTCATCACCGGTGACGGCAGGCTGGGCAGTGGTGTCTGCTGTTCCGCGGCCACTGGCGGCGGTTCGTGGATACTCTTGGGTCTGGCCAGGTCCCTAGCCCGCTTCATCACATCTGGCGAGAGATCCAGAAAGAACTCACTGCTACTCAGATACGGATCAATCTTGTTAATCTTGTGCCTGTGCGAGATGGGCACATGCTTGCCCGGCAGCATGAACTTGAGCAGCAGCTCCAGCATTAAATCCTCGCAGTGCAAACCCAGCAATGTGTCAAACAGAGCCATTGTCACCATGCAAAGATTGGGATCTGGCGAGTTCAGACGCTCCACCAAAGCGTCCAATATCCGCTCCCCGTCAAACTTCTCCGTGTCCAGCAGAAAGCGAACAAAGGCCCTCAGCAGTCCGGGTTCGGTGATGGAGCGTAGAATCAAATCCAGATACGACATGGCCGAGATTTGCGAATCGACGTTCGTCTGAAAATGTTTGCCCTTCAGTGTCTGCGAAAATGGAGCGCAAAAAGTTGTTTCGAGATTTCGAGGTGTGTGTGTTTGGTTAGCTACGGGGCAGGATGACATTTAAGAAACACACACAAAAGAAACAGAAAGCTAAAGGCTAAAGACGGCAAATCTTTAAAATCAAATAAATAATAAATAATTGCTTACGTCGTGGGAATTCCTTAGATTTTCTTTATCTAAAACAATTCCCCAAAACTTAAGCACTTTTAAAAATAATGAAAACAAAATAAAATTAAGAGTGAAAGGAACAGGAGAGCAATAATTATGAGTCGCTTGCAACCAACACCACAGAAATGCATCGAAGACAAATTTTCACGTGAAGAGACCGAGACGGAGACGAAGACAAAAGCGTATCGACAGACCGCTTACCTGAAGGATTGCAGGTCCCAGCACGGGAACAATAAAGCCCTGATACATAAAGTCCAGCAGCTGTTGTTTGATCATCTCGTGGGCTACCTGCACCACCGCATTGCAGAACTCCAGGGCGTTCATGAAGAGCGTCAGCTCTGGTATTTCCGTCACATCATCCGGCGTTATCCGATGCCAGTCAATGGAGCTGATTTCGATGCTGTTTGGCAGACGGGAGTAAAGGCCACCCAGGCCAGTCACCAGCAGAGGGCAAATCGAAGAGTACTGGGCTATGTACGTTCCAATGTTGGAGTTCTTCTGTGAGAGGGCCATGCACAGGAGCAGGGCATCACGGGCCTGGTGGCCCAGACTGCCCTCGCGATGCACATAGGGAATGAGCAGCGAAAAAATGATGAAACTGCGAAACCAATAATTAATACAAAATTTGTCTCCTTGATCCACGAAGTACTCACTTGGTTGTGGTTCCACTTTTGGGTGGCGGCACGCTGCCGTTTAATATCTGCTCCTGTACCTGCGTCTGGGCGGAGAAGAAGAACAGGTCCAACAGGTGGACATTCTGCATAAGAACCACGCACAGCTGGTTCAGCAGTATGACCAACCGCTTCTCCAGGTCGGGGGGAAAGATCTCGCCCTGGCTGGAGGCCAGTATCTTCAATAGGGGTCGCAGAAAGGGCTCATGGCAGAGCAACTGGTGGCGCGAATGGCTGACAAGCAGCTCGTACAGCTTCAACTGTTCCAAACGCACAGCGTTGGCATAGCGACCCGTGGTGCAGGCCCATTCGTACAGCTTGTCCAGCAGATTCTCGCTCAGCAGGTACTCCAGGCAGGGTGCAGCTGGCGGACCGCTGGCCTCTGTCGCCGGCAGGGAGACCTTGTTGCAGTGATGCAGCTCCACCAGCAGCAGCGTGACCATGTAATCCAAGTGCGAAACCACACCCAGGACGTCGTCGTGCGAGGGCGGGGAGCTGTGCTGGATGATCTCGTGGGCTTGTTGCCAGTGCTTGCAGAAGCTGTCGTAGCAGGCGCGTGGATCGCAGTCGGTGGCGGCATCAATGGGCCGCTGGCGTAGGCTCCCGCCGGAATGCCCGGACCCAGCAGAGGCGACGCCCCCGCTGGTGCTCTGTCGCAGCCAACTCATGGTTCCTCTAGTTCCTCTAGCTATGTGTGCGGTTTGGAGCCAAGAAACCACTGATAACTGCTGCTGCTGCTGCTGTTGCTCCGCGGTGCTTCTCCGTGTGTGTGCGTTCAGTTTGGCATATGTATTGGTTTGTATATGTGTTAGGTTATCTCAGCTTTGTGCTTTCGTCTGATTTTGGCCCGTTTGAATGAGTATATTCCAGTGTTGTTGTTTCGTTAATATTTAGAAGCTAAAAAAAGAAATGTTACAACGTTATTCATATCATTAAAAGAAATAAATACGCAAGAACAACAAGTGCACGCCGTGACACACTTACACGCACACACACATGCATATACATATATGTATAAGTATGTAATTTAGGCAGTTTTCGTTGTTGCGCTGCTGCTCACTCACTCACCTTGCAAGCTCATAAAAAATTGCTGCTGCTCGTCGTCACCATCGTCATAGTCTTTGCTGCTTTTTGCTCATCGTCCGTTGCCCCCTCTTCCTCTCCTCATTTCGCAATATTTTCAGGAGATTTTCCGTGCAATTTGGTGTAAATATTTACAATTATTTCTGCACGGAATAGAAAGTAATAGATAGAGATGTGAAAAGTATATAAAAACACAAAGTATATCGTGTCTTCTAAAAGCGCATATCGATAAATCAAAAAGTATTTGATATGCAATATATATATCGATAGTTTGTAAGCGTATTTTATTTTCAGGAGATTTTCCGTGCAATTTGGTGTAAATATTTACATTTCTGCACGGAAAGTATATATAAACACAACGTATATCATGTCTTACGATAGCCCACATCGATATATCGAAAAGTATTTGATATGCAATACGTGTATCGATAGTTTGTAAAAGTATTTTCATACTTTCGATATTTTCTCCCGCAAAATTTAAACAAGCCAGCTGTATATGTTATGTTATTTATTTTTGTTTTTAGACAATACACTTTCAGGAGCATAAATTTTACAATGTCAATTACACAGGCAATATATATTATAAAAATAACAAATAGAACACCGAGGCGCCCAGCAGGTAAATATATAGATAGGTAATTTTTTGTGGGGCTCGAGGAACTCGAACTCGCTTCGGATTAGTTAGTCACTTGAATGTTGGAGACTTCTTACTTTGATAATACCATTAACCAAGTTAAAGTTGCACATATGGAAAATTCTTTGTATGATTTGGCTAACAAATAACGTATCTAAATAAATTGTGGCTAAAATTATGCATAGTTGTGTGTCGGTGCGTGTGTGGAGTGGATCCGACACAAAGCTCTCTAGTGTCAACTGTTGTCAGAGACTCACATCGGTAGGAGCGACTGGCTCTCATTCGGTGATGGTCGTTCGATGGTCATCGAGGACTGCGGGACCTGGCTGTCAGTGCTGATGCCCAGGCTGGCGTAGATCTCCTTCATCACGAATAGAATGGTGTCCTCGGAGCCCCTGTTGGAATGATTTCGTAATAAGTATCTTTATGCCTATAAAAAATATAGAAAAAGAGACCCCGATCACTCACCAGTAGCAGACATGGCTGCTTAGGGCAAAAATGTATTCGTTGATGAACTCCAGAGGCGCTTCCTGCAGGACATAGTCCACTCGCTTCGAGTCGTTCAGCTTGCCCAGCGGAAAGTCGAGCTCTATGAACTCCGGATCAGAGGCTGTGGTTGAGTTAGAATCGGTGCGATTGCGTAGTTTACAGGATGAGCTGGCAACCGAATTCTCTTCCTGATCTTCCTGTTGTTTCTGCAAGGCCTGCGAGGATGTCTAAAAATAAAAACCCAGCTTGGATTATCCAATGCTTGGCCTAATCCCAAATGGAAAACTTACCTGACTTGTCTCCTTTTCCAGCGACTCCTCGGCTTCCTTTTTCACCTTGGTCACGGTGGCCAAAAAGTTGACGCTGTCGAGCGTGGTTTTGAATGTGTCCATAAACCTCTGTTTGATGTCCGCACCCACACGTGTCATCGTTTCCCTCAGCTCCAAGTGCATCCGCTTGCGTCCCTTGTGATGGGGTATCAACACTGGCCGTATGCCATTCATATCCGGATTGACCAGAGCCTCGATACGATATGCCACCGGATCGAAGGGATGGAATATGTTGTAGAAACCGGGACATGTGGGCAGGTGGAAGTCCAGGCCCAGTTTATCGATGCCGCGAATGGTCACAAACATACCGATGGGCGAACCCAATGCAAAGAACTTCTTCGGATGGAATATGAGCTGCGTGTAATTGATGACAGGCTGTCCCGTACCCGACGGACCACCCATCGCATAGCTAACCTGCTTGGGTTGATGCAGATCGCTGCTTGGCAGCATAACCTTTTGGTGCAGCTTCTGGGGCAGCTGATCGTCGGGATTCTCCTGAAAGGGAAATTAAAAGTTATAGAATTTATTTTATAATTTAATTTTATTGAAATTACGCACCTTATTCTCCTCTTCGCTCTCCTTGAGCGGCTCCTGATGGCACAGCAGATCGAATAGGATCAGGGAGCCAAGACTGTGTCCCGCCAGAGATACACCGCCATTAAACTCCGGATGCCGCATTCTGTACTTCAGATAAACATCGTTGAGAGCATCAGCCACCGTGTTCATGATCTTCTGACAGTACTTGGGACTCGTGTAGAAGAGCACGTCGAGCAGCGTGTCGTTGGTAAAGTTGCGCAGGCGCGGAATAGACTCCAAGGTAATGGACTTGAGTTTCTCATCAATGCCAAGCTCCTCGGAGTGCAGGTGGCCGTGCCAAGAAATGGGCAGAACTTCGACACGACCCACCAGTCCCATGTCTGTGGAGTTTTTGTAGTGCGACGAAACCAGCTGCTGGGCAATTACCCGGAAATCGTCCACTGTAGAAGAATAAAGTTGTAAATTATACATTTTATATTATTTGATCGATGCAACATCCATCATTTTACGTACCAACTTCCTCCACTGGTCGCATTTTCAAATCGCAAGCAGATCCTATGCCATGAACCATAAACAGCAAGTGATCCACACGCTGTGATTCACCCTGTTCGATGGTAAAGTCATCCAAATCCCTCTTGACCACCCGCGGTCGCATGGAGCCTTGTGTACTGCCGCCCCAGGCACTCTCCGCATTCTGTTGCGGCAGGAAGTGCACGATAACGGTGGGTCCGTGGAAGACCACGGACTCGCCGCCCTCCAGCAGAATCTTCTGATGCCACTCGCCCGTCTCCGCTGATCGCTTGTACTCTGATTCCAAGACGGCGGCCGTATCCTCAGTGTAGGGCACATATTTGGAGTCTACGCCCTTGTAAAACCACGAACAGCGACGCACTTCGATGGCCTTGCCCTCCCAGTAAACGGGAGTCTTGGTGCGTTCCTTGATGTTCACATCGTAGCGGCCACCCTCGACGGGAACTATTAATCCGGTCTCGTCTGGAAGGGGATTTATATTATAAGCTTATGTATTTATACGAAATGAGTATCAAACTTACCCTGGCTAAGACTAGTTTCCAGCAGAGCTGAATCATAGTGGCTGAAGGGAGTCCAGATGAATTTGGTGTCCACGCTCCGTTTGTAGAACCAATGGGCAACCACTGGCGTGTAAGTCTGGCAAGGATTGCATTAAATTATTGTTTAATTCATTAAAATTACCATTATTTAAAGTACTTACTATAGTCACAGGTGGTGTGGCCACCTGTGGGCCCTTGTCGCTGCTGTTACTGTTCGCGTTGGACATTCTGATCTCTCTGAGTATCTCCTCGGGCAACTCTCCCAGATGCTGTTGAATTAAATCCTCGCCTGATTGCTGGCGCTCCGGCGATGTGTTCGCCACTGGTGCGAGTGTGGAGAACTCGGAACAGGCAGACGATGGCGGCTCCACAAGATTAGAGACGGGTGTCTGTGATCGTTCTGGCAGCTGCTTCACAGCCAATCCGCTGTGGACGATGTCGTACTTAAGTTCACCAGGTGCGGCGGGTTGATCCTGCAGCGGTGGATTATTGAAGAAGTTCTGAATGAGTTGATCTTCGTTGGCCTGCTGCTGCTGCTGCTGGCTGCTCTGCAACTGTGGCTGTGGCACCTGATCGAAGAAATTAACCGGATCGCAGTGAGTTGCAGCAAGTAAAGGCGCTGAAGCGGGCTCGGGGGCACCGGAGCCACCAAAAAAGCCGGCGAAAGAGTTGACACTTGAATTTGGATATGAATTTTCGGTTGAACTTGAAAGTAGGGCTTGTTGTGTCGCCTGCTGGGATGGGCTGAGCAGCTGATCGAATCCGAGCGGAGCTGGCGCAATGGCCTGGTGGTCTACAGGCGGCGGCTCTTGGGCCAAGGCTGGCGGAGCAATAACTCCCTGTTGTATGGGCAACTCCGGAAAGACGCTGCTGGGAGCAGGATTTGCAAAGAAATTGAAATCTGGAGAGGCACCTGCAGAGGCGCCTGCTATCGGTGTAAAGAAGTTCTGCAACGGCGAGGGAGCAAGTGGTGGATGATGGGCAATTGCTTCGACCTCAGTAGAAGGCGCCACAAATCCTATCGGAGGTGGCACAAAATCCTGTGCAGTATCCTGAACCTGCGCTGTGGTTACAGTTTGCGCAAATGGGCTGAAAACTGTTTGGGTTTCGGAGCTGCTATGGAAAAGATTCGGTGTAGCGGCGGCTTCTGAGGATCCTAGGAAGGTGCTTGCCGGAGGAGCATCCACTGCCTCAGCTGACGGAGTAACCGGTGTGAATATTGCTACCGGAGGAGCAATGAAATCCCCTTGAACTGAAGTCAAGAAAGGAGCAGCTGAAGTTGCAGGATCAGGAATGAAAGTTGCAACTGCTGGAGGCGGAGCAAAGAGAGCAATAGATGTGGTGGATCCAGTGGCTGCTGCTGCTGGAGGCGGAGCAAAGAGAGCACTAGAAGTGGTGGATCCAGTTGCTACAGCTGGTGGTGGTGGATACAAGGGCACAGCCTGACTTTGATCCGCTGCGGCTGGCACGGGAACGAATAGAGGAGTCTCTTCTACTTCCACGGGCGCCGATGGTGCCTGATCTTGTTGTACAACAGGTTCAATTACTCCAGGAGCAAACAATGGAACTTCCTGAGTGGCAAACAACGAGTTGTTGGGTATAGAAGCTTCCTCTGATGCAGGAGCAGCAAACAAGGGAACACTTTCGGTGTTAGTTGCAAAGAAAGATGCTGCTTCAACTTGATTCTCCGGCTGCTTAGGTTCCTCTGGTACAGATGCTTTCTCCTGGGCAAGGGGAATACCCGATGTAGCTGGTGGCGGTGGTGCAAAGAAGGGAATTCCCTGGCTTGATTCCAGAGGAGGATTACTGGAAATTGGTGCAGTTCCCACTTCTTGGGGATTAAAGAAAGGGATACCCGTTGATGCTGGTGTAAAGAATGGAATTCCTGGATTAGTTATGGGTTCTTGGACCTGTGGTTCTTTCTGGATCAATGCAGTTGATACTTCATCTTTAGTTTCTGTGGGAATAAAGAAGGGAATTGCCGCAGATGTTGGTGGTGCAGCAAAAAGCGGGACACTTGCAGTTCCAGCTGTCGGGGGAGGATTAGCTATGGATGCTGGTGCTGTAAGGGGAGCTGCTACTGAAGGTGAAGGTGCGGCTGCAGGTAGAGCTGCTGCTGTAGGTGGAGCTTGTGCTGTTGGTGGAGCTTGTGCTGTTGGTGGAGCTGCTACTGTTGGTGGAGTTCCTGCTGTTGCAGGTGGAGCAGCACTTGTCACAAAAGCTGTAGCCGGAGCCTGCTGTGGAGTAATCTGTTCCACGCTCGGTACAAAGAGTGGCACCTCCTGTTGTCCCAAAGGATTAAAAACGGCCGGAGCAGCAGTAGCTGCTGCAAAGGGGTTAAAGATGGCAGCCGGAGCAGCTGTGGGCGCCAAGGGAGCAGCGTAACCAGATGTGGCAGCGGTTTCCTGGGCCGTCAATGGACTCTTGTACAGACGCGTTCCCTTCTGAAGGCGATACGATGCCTGGCCAGCGGCTGGGGGAGGTACAGCAGCCACAGGCGGCGCACCTGGTAAAGGATTCGAATTCGAAGGCAAAAATCCAGTGGCTGGTGGAGGTGTGGCTGTTGGCGGAACAGCTCCTGGCGTAAAGAATCCACCTCCTGCTACTGTCGATGTGGGTGGAATATTTGGTGCTGATGTAGCGGCTACCGGTAAAGTGGGAACAGCTTCTGCTGTGACTGATCCTGCTGCTGGGTTAAAGAAGCCCGCTGCTGATGCTGGTGGTGCTGCCGGATTAAACAAGGGCACAGGCGCAGCAGTAACTGCAACGGCAGGTTGCTCTCCTGGTGGATTAAAGAAGCCTCCAACTGTTGGGGAAGGAGCTGCAGGGTTAAATATAGCCTGAGGAGGCACTGATGCTACTCCTGGTGGCGCAAAGAAACCTCCTGGTTGTGTCGGTGCTGCTGCCTCGACTGTGGGCTGAGGTGGAGCGGCTCCAGGCACGAAATAGTTTCCGCCTTGCGGCCCTGCTGGCGGTGGGCCACCAAAGAAGTTTGTGGATGGAGCGGCTGCTTCTGGGCCCGTTGAAATGTCAAAGTATCCCCCTGTTGATGCGGGAGGATTGCTGGGAAAGCTGCTCACGGGTTCACTGCTTCTTCCAGTGGCGGATTGCACTAACCCGGAGATGTTTTGAAGTACACCCGTGGGCACAAGACTGGTCAGCGAGAAAAGCCCTCCGCCGGATTTGCGTTCCTCTACGGGCTGCGAAGCGGCTGGAGCAGGCTGAGCTGATATGTCAAAGGGAGCAGCAAAGCTTGGGGCTGCTGCCGGCGTCGTTGGTTGTGGTGGATACGGCGGTGTCTGGAAGGGTAGAGTTGGCGCCGCTTGTTGTTGCTGCTGCTGCTGTCCAGGCTGACCGGTTGGATCAGAGAATCCGGGAATGGGAGCGTAGAGCTTCTTCTTGGCCGTGAATCGATAGGTATTGGCGTTTCCCGCTGCAGGCGGCGGTGCAGTGACTGCTCCTGCGTTCGGTGCCGGGATCTCAGTGGGAGCGTAAAGCTTGGGCGGCTCGGGAGCAGCAATTACTTCATTCGCCGCTGGCGGTGGTGCGGCATAAAAGGGAGCGGGCACAGGAGCTACTGGAGCGTAGTTGGCCTGCTGAATGTAAGTGGGCTGAATATCCAGGCGAGGCTCCTCCGATTGTTCCCTGCTGCCGACGGCGTAGATGCGCTTCGAGAAGGAGGAGAATACGTTCGAGGCCACCGAGGGCAAGGCGGTGAAGGAGGAAGCCGCCTGACTGAGCAGCGAATCGTTGCCAGCTCCCGGTGGTGGTTCAAGCAGAGGATTGGCGTTGGGATCACTTGCTCCGTGATAGGGGCTTGATCCTGCCGCTCCAGCCGAGTCCTCACTGCTGGTGTTCAAGTTAATCTCGTCAAGAGCTTCGGTGTCGTCAATGCTGGATGGTTGACCCACAGTCACCAAGGTTTTGGGTTCTAAAAGTAAATGGAGATGGAAATAAATTAGTGGTTATTTTTTTAAATATTTAAAAGTCAAAATTAATATTTTATTAAACGGATTTTTATATTGATTTTTGAATTGCTTAATTTTTAAGGGCTTCCCTGATAATTTTCCGGATACGGTTTTAATTTAACTTGACTCGGAAGTGCCTGAATGGTTGTGGCTTTACTCCTCCCTTTGATTCTCGTTCTCCGCTCGAAAAAACCGAAGTTATGGGGGGAGATAATGAATGCAAATTGAAATCGACCAGCGGACAAACACAATTAACAACGGAACCGCTTGGAACTGGTTTACGGACTTGGAGGCGGAATTGGAATAGGAATTGAAGGTGGAGGGGGACAAGATGCTGATCAGTAGCTTTAGTCTTGGACCCTTAGTTTTTCCCATAAACCTTTGGCAAAAATAGCAAAAGTATTTATAAAATATGTATTATTATAATTAAAATCCAACCTTTTTCCTCACAAAACGGATTCCCCCTTCAATTCGACTTGATATGGTTTTTTATGGTTCAACAATTTGATTAACCCATAATTAAGTGCACAACAAACGGGTCAGCTAACATTTTAGATCGGGTTTGCTCCCCCCTTTTTGCCTTGCTGCGAATTAAAGTGAAGTGAGGGCGTCATAAAAAGCCAAATCTTGACATTAGGCTTCAGTCGAAGAGACAGAAATAAGCCGCTACGCCAAATGTCATGGCATTTCGATGACGCTCTCTGGAGTTTGCCGATGAATGTGGAATGGAAAGCATGGCAAACGTGCCATTTGTCCAGCAAATACGTCAAAGAATTCACCTCGATCTTGAAACGTGATTGGATCTCAAAAGCTGTAGCTTGGGGTTCTTTGAGCTTGTTCTTTATTTTTTTTTTGCCGGCCAAAAGGTTTTCACACCTCTAACCGCGACTATTTTAAGAACCGCATTTTTCACATATTTTAGCGCGAGTTTCGAATTGTTCACCACGACCGGCAGCTGCATAACCAGATTCCAAACCACAATTTAGGAGCACAAATGCTGCATATAACTCTATAGAACCTAGACACGAGATATGATATTATATGCAGATCTGAAGAGCAGGTTTCAAGTCCGGGCAGATGCGTCTGGAATAATTACGATCATTTTGCATATCAGTATTCCTTTCTGGCCAAAGCAATTCCCATTTAGTTGTGTGTGCAATCAGCTCTATTAATCACGTATATGATTTTGCAATTAAGGCATTATATTCTTAGCCATAAATATGATAATTGCAGGAATAATAGATATTCAAAGGAAATGCAATGAAAATTTAATTAATTAACATAATAAATTGCTGTCTTATTATTTAACTATAAAGTGTAGGATGAGGAGAACTCTTGAATGAAGATTGACTCACTCTAATGGGTTTACTTAGAACTTTCCCTTTTAGGCTTATCGGTTAAAAAAAAGCGGACTAAATATTATCTTAACCTTGATGGATAAAACCATCAATTAGTCATGGTTTGGGGGAGTTGAAAAAACAGTTGTATACAATTTTGAAACTAGGAAAACAGCTGCCTTCTCTTCATTACATTAAATTTGTACTTAAACACTTATTTCATTGAATTTTATTATTGAAACTTGTAATTTATTTAAGCAGTTATTTAACTGAAGTTTCCTGCTGTCAAGAGATTTTAAATATTTATAACCCCTCAAATCAGCTTAAAAAATCTCAAGTATAAAAGTTGAAATCTCGCATTGCCTAACTATTTTTGCTTAACTTTTTTTTTTTTTTTTGCCACTTCCAAGCACTTGACATTGCCGTCTGGTGTGTGTGTGTTTGCATTTATTTTGTCACTTTTAGGATCGTCATTTGTAACGACTAAGCAAAGATTAGCTATGGCAACTGCTTGAGGTGAGGCGGGGCTTGGAAAACGCTGAATAGCAACGACGAAAAAATTTCCAGTTTTTCGGCTTGAGTTTTTAAGTTTTTCGCTTTGTTTTCATTATTATTATTATTTACAAATGCCCGCATTGACAATGACGCATTACGACAAATGTGTTAAAATAAATAAAGAGACGATCGACGAACCGCAAAATGTGGTTAAAAGTAGAACAGCATAATTCATTCCCATAAAACAAAGCAAAAGCCACATAAAAGGTGGAAGAATTTTCGGCTTTAATTTGGGCATGACATCATAAACAGATCGCGGCCACTCGATCTTCGCTCGATCCGAGAAGTCTTCACCAACTCCAACTCCAACTCCGGCATCGCTCCGTGTCCCAAGTGCCTGCACATAATGGCACTCAAATAAAACAATTAAGGCCCACATAAGCACGTCAAGCACGATGAAATCATTTGCAGGATACACAAGCCGACCGCAAACAATGCCTCTATAAAGCGCGCTGCCCCAAAATCACAACAACAACAACAACACCAACAAAAAATCAGATTGCCATCAATTTTGGAATTTAAACGCTGGCAGAAAAGGCTCGTGCAGGTCGCATGCCAAAAACCCGGTCTAAAAAGCAGACCAAACAATAATAAGAAATATAAAATAAAATACAGAAGACGGCAAAAATGTTTGGCATTGAACCCTCGGGCGAAACAAAACAGAAAAAGAGACCAAAATTAAATCAAAATAAATCTCAATAAATGCGTGCTTTTTGGAAATTGCGCGAAGATGATGATGATGATAATGATGATGATGATGATGATAATGGTGATGCTGAAGAAGCTGCTCGAGACGACGGCCTGTCTGCCTGTGCCAGAGGCTACACAATATAAATATAGGGGCCACGACAGCCTATACTCTCTCTAGGTTCGCCAAGTACATTCCTATTTGGATCACAGACTGGTTAATAAAGATCTTTGGGATTTATTTATAAGTCTCTTAGAATAAAATAAAATAATAATCTCAAGACTGGAATCCTTTGGGAATTTTAGAGCAATGTTTAAGATATTTATAAGTATTCTATACAGATCTATGATTTATTTATAAGTCTCTCAGAATAAAATATAATAATAGTCTCAAGACGTGAATTCTTTGGGAATTTTAGAGCAATATTTAAGATATTTATAAGTATTCTATACAGATCTATGATAAATAATCCTGAGACCAAACCAAAATTTTGATTTCGATGTAAGAATCTTTCTCCAATAATATAATTAATTGCATATACAGTATATTATTTATCCACATTTATTGATAAAAAAAAATTTGAAAATTTATCTTCTATCTTTTCAAGAAGGTTTAAAGCTCTTCGGCCAATTTGTGTAAGATTAGATAGTACATTCGTGAAGCCATTGCGTCGTGTTGTGTCATCTTTGCTTAGCATACCCTGATGATCCATGAAATCAACGACAAAGAGCCTTTTATCCGACTGAGAAGTTTGCTTTTCGGCTATTTTAAGGGTCCCTTGTAAATGTGTCACCATATTGTCGCATGTGTCTCGGTTGGTTGCACGGTTAATTGCGTTTTGCAGAGATATCTTAATATTCTTGAAAACATTTTCCACCGAATCGTTGCCATCCACGGGTTCTAGGACATTGCAATCATATTTCGGTTCCACGGGTACGCCACTGATGAATTCCTAAAGTTTAGAAGACTTTAAAGGACAATGACTATTAAATGACTTCGATGGAGTTCTTACCAGCAGCGCCAAAGAAATAATTACGAAGCAGTAACGCATGTTTCGAGTCCTTTTAAGTAACTGATATCCGTTGAAGGAGATCTTTCTTTTTTATAGCCATGGAAACTCTACACTAAGATCTCCAAACTACCTGTTACAAACGATTTAATCCTGGCATCTCTATCCCTTACCCATGTCACTATACCCAGCAAAAGACAGGGCATAGTTCCAGGACAACCGAAACAAAAGACTGAGGCAACAAACTCAGGTAGCCAGTTCTGGCGAAAAAAAAAATGGTGACGCAGGGCGACTCGCCGCATATTTTCGAAGGTATTTCGTCAGGGTAAAACCCTTCGGTGTATGCTAATTATGTCAGCCACCCACTGCCACACCCATTGACCCGTCCCGCCCCGTCTGTGACGCATCTGCGGCAATCTCGCTTCCTCCGGGCAATTCCGACTGCGGATTCCTATGACTCTATCTTATCGAGACGAGGTGCGGCCTTTTTTTTTATCTACATCCATTTGCAACCAATTGTTCAATATTTAAACAATATTTATGGGCCACAAAAAGGTACACAACTCCGACCACAACGCGACGCGGGTGACAAACAGTACAAAAAGGTCAGTAATTAGTGGAGTTGTTTTAGTTGATCGACAGTCGCGGTAGGGCTCGAAGCTGCCTCCAAAACTTAAGACCAGTGCAAGTGAAACAAGCCCCAAACTAAGGACTAAGGATAACAGTGAACCAAAGTGACACCAGTCTTGAAATTAAAAAGTAAAACAAAACTAAAGCCTGACACCGCCTCGCACCAGTTCGTTCTTCAGGCTCGTTTGGGGCTGCCAACGCTAAAACAAGTTGGTAATTTTTGATTAACATCCCCCTGGGCTATGCGTACGCGTTTATATATTCATCATAAAATTAAACCAGCCTCGGCAAGGCACAAACAAATAAAATCACTAGCAGAGCAGAGCAGAGCCGATGGATGGAACGATAATCAACAAAAATCGACACAAAACGATTGCCAAATATTTAATTTGTTTTATTGAAAAGGTTTTTCATTTGCCCGAAAGTTGTTAATTGAAGAGATACCCCTCCGAAACAAGTAAAAAATAAAACAAGCTACAGAAAAAGCAGGCGACCAACGAAATTGATTGCATAATTATTAACAAAAGCATAATAATAAAAGCGAAGCAAAAAATAAAAATACGTAAAGTGAAAACTGCGTGAGCTGCATAAATTCTCATTGCAATAAATTTGTTTTCGAAAAGAGGCTAGCTCCTTGGATTGGCCTTTCGACCAAAATGTATCCTCTAATCGGTTTTATTTTAAGTAAAAAATATATTTGAATTGAAATTATTATCAAAAAGTATTAATAAAAGCTTGTAGGTAGGTTTATTTAAATAATTTCAAAGTAAAGACATTAAGATTTAATCCTTATCGAAATTTATTTATAAAAAGTAACTTCTTAAAGGTCTTGTATTTGTTTCTTATTTAATTTATTTATGAAATGTAACTTCTTAAAGATCTTGTATTTGTTTCTTTTAGTTCTTAAGAAATTTTAAGAGACCTAACTCAAGTTCTTAGACAAGAACTGTACTGGACGTGATATTATATTTTAGAATAAACATTTCTAAAGGTAAAACCCTTACCAGATGAGAACTTTGGACAGATGCTCATGTCACAGCAGTGTAACCACAAAAACCAATACTTAATAGCTCAACGTAGTGCAACAATTCAAAGTCGAATACAGAGTGGTTCAATGGTTTCTGCCAAGCATCGCAACATTAGGAAGTTTTCGACAGACGCACGTAGGTCAAGATGGGCACGATTTTGTGCGGGGGAAATACGTCAAGTTAAGCTTAACACGCTCCACAGTTTGTCATAAAAGTTAAAGAAAAGAAACACCAAAATCTATTGTAAAACACCTTCGAACAAGCTGAAAGCCTCTGAGCATCACAAGAACATGTTAAAAAATGTGCACAAATGTGTTTTGGCTAAACAAAAAAGCAAACGTAGTCTATTGAATGAATTAAAAATAGTTTTGTAAGATTTTTGCACTCTTACTGCAAGGAAACTACTAATTTCTAAGGCATTTTGAAGCCTCAGGTAGGGGAAAGCAACCCTTCATTATTCACAAAAAAGAGGGAAAGAAACCTCAACACATTTCCGCATACAACACTTAAATATACAAGCGACTATATATGTATGTACGCGGCTATATTTATTATGATTTTATTGATGCTATCAGCGGCTGGCAGTCGGCGGAGTTGTCATATTAAATTCATTTCACGCTCCATTTTAATGCGCCGGCCAGTCGGGTAGTCGAACTTCCTACACAAGTTCACAGCCGCTCGGTTTTGCATGAATTTTGACAATTCCCAAACTGATTAAATATTCAGTTTGCATGCCGCCGATGCGGTTAATTTTTTTGCCATAACAATTCCCTCAACAAAAAGGTCAGCATGTTAAGAACTTTGCCAGCCACAAAATTTGCACAAATTTAATAACTTTGAACTTGAAAAGGAATGGGGGAAAGAAGTGTATTAACCTGAAAAATAAAATAAATAAGTAAACAAGCTGATATTATATATTTGAATATTATTTCTGTCCAAAATGTCAATTTCTTAGTATAAATTCGAGTTCACCGATAAGGAAAATATATAGAAATGATTGATAACACTGTTGTCTGAGGAGTATAAAAGCAGTACAGATGTTCAAGACCCTCGCAGTATAGAAATCATTGCAAAATGAAGTTATTCCTCATAATTACTAGCCTTACTTTGCTGGCAAGTTTTTAATAAAATTACAATCACTATCACTAAATAATCCTATTAACTTATCAGATTCTTGTACGATGCAATCTTTTGCAAAGAAAAAATGTAGTCATTTGTGAGTTCTTCAAGAACATTGAAGATTTCCAAGCAGAACAATGGGACGATTCGGTTAATCTGTTAAAGACGCTCCTGAGACAAACAATCACTGTTGCGTCGGGTTATCCGGAATTTGGAAACTACACGACATTCTTGCAGGACTATCTTGATCGCGGAAATTCCATTGATCAGTCAACTAGTGTTCAGAAAAAGATGGAATATGTTCAAGGATTCACTGAATACGAAAAGAAGCCAACTTTGGATGTAACTTCCGAAAAAGGAAGGGAATTAGTGAGGCTTGTGGATAATTTTAGATCGAACATGATGAGTGTCCTATCAAAATTCTACACAAAATATATTAAATCTGCACAAGACATGGGTAGAACATTGGACGCATGGAATGTGACATTTTCAGATGCACTATTCATGCTCCTCTATGAATATCCACCGGAATATAAAGGATCCGGGATTCAAAACCTTGGATCTCGAATTCTTGCATTTAAGGATCGATATCCGTGTGTTTAAAAAATAGCATTGTGTTGTTATATCAATAAATAAATATGAAAAGTTGCAAATGCTTAGAAATATTATTGATATTATTATATTTTATATAAAAACCATTCTTTATAGTTCTCAATTCATGATAAGTGATATTAATGTAGTTAATCTCAGTCATAATATGATATAAACTTTATCTGCATTTAATACATATTTATATATTAATTGTTTGTTCTTGCAAACCACGATTAGTCTGCTAAAAGCTTTCTTATCTAATGAATCAACTTAATTAAATTAAGAATGTGACTATTACTAATCACATTAACTAGATGAAGTCTTGGCTCCAGCTGTTCCAGCTGCGATATCAGTACATGTGTGTGGCACAGGTAAGACACTCGGTTGCATAACAGGTTGATACTACCACATATTATATGGGAACAGCCAGTTAACCGAAGATATTTCCATGGCGCTGGCGTCGCAGAGCAACCCAGAGCCAGTAAACAATCGTGTCATGAACATATCCAATTGTGGCATCAGCTCAGCTGCTCTCCAGCACGTTGTTTCGCTTTTATTTTTTTTATCAGTGGCACGCTCTTCTAGATTCCAGCAGCAGCAGCAGCAGCAGCAGCCCGTGGACAGCAGTTATAGCTGTGGACATAGCTATGGTGGCCATATACCTGCCCCGATCTTGGTGCTGCGGTGCTGCCAAAAGAGAGACCGAACGAGTGAGTAGCGCCGAAGCGATACGAACCGATCCGATCCGATCCGAATTAAGCTGTGCTCCGAAAGCCGCCGCTTGTGTTTTTGCTTTCAGTTTCATTTGAGACGTTGACGCGATCGCCAGCAAAAGTCAGCACACAAAATCAGCTAAATCGCGGCTGTTAGCCAGGCCAATATCGCAAAACCACAACTGGCTAAAGTACATTTAAACGGGTTAATCCAATACATGACCGAAAAAGCGAACGCTCTTTATAATTCGTATATTTTTTTCGGTCCCCCGCTGCAAGTGAATTCCGATTACGGTTTTGTTGGTGATTTGCATAATAATAATAATAATAATCATAATAATCTGCAAGCTAATAAACAATGCAAAGAAGTGGGCAAAACTCATAAATAAAGTGCAGCAGCGCCAAAAGTGTAATTAAAATCCATTGAGATTTTTGTCTGTGCGCGCACAGCAAGGAGAAAACAAGTTTGTTGCCTAAGTTATTTGTTTTGAAATTTCAAAAATTCCAAAAAACATTTAATAACAAGTATTAAAAAAAGAGATATATATATCGTTGAGCCACGTCGACAAGAAGAGTTCCATAAAAGGCAAGTGAAAGAATAAATTAAAGCAGGTTTAATTAAAATATTATTAATACAGAAAATAGAATAGTTAATTAGTATTTTGAGCGGAGAGGAAAGCCACAAGCCAAATCATTAAATAACAAAAGCCGTTCCCCGGCATATAAATCAAGTTCATAGCAGCGGAATTTAAGAATTAAAATGTGAATCAATTTAATTTTTAAATATATGCAGTCAAAGTCAAAGGTTAAACTGTTGTTACAACACCGTTTTGTTCCCATTAGTTTTAAGAAATTGCTATGATAATAAGCCAATAGTAGACGCCCATAAAAGTCCCTTTGAAACGTTTCCGACAATCAACAATACCAATTGTGTGTGTTTCGAGTGTTTTTGTTTTTTTGTTTTTTGTTCAATGCCAAGAAAATAAACAATAAATGCGCGTGGGTTCTCCAAGGGTTCCAGTCCAATCCGCACGATATTCACCGCCGATGATGATGATGATCATCATCATCAATATCAAATGAAGCTGCCACAATTAGAGTGCATTTCAAGTCGAATTCAGTTAACAACACGAAGCGGGACTCTGTGACTGGACTGGGAGGGGGATGATGCCAAGCAAACGCAATTTGAATTTATAATTTTCGCAATTATTTTTCATTAATTTACAAGGGGGGGGGCGGGAGCCATAAAAACGGCAAATAACGTCCGAGTGATATAAAAATCATAGCGAAAATAAATGCTTACGCGTCTGTTAATCACATTTGAGCTTCCCAAAGCACTCGACGACTCCGGCTAATTGCAACAGCAATAAAAACAACAAAAAAACAAGCGAGAAAGAAATATGTAAATAAATAAAAAACCGACAACAACACAACGTGCTTGCTCGCCTCTCTAATTTGTTTATAGAACCTGTGCGCTTTTTATGAAGCAAAACGAATCAGCAGCTGATTGATGAACTGCCACAGCGTGCTGTGTTTTGTATGGAGTTTCTGTGTGTTTTTTTTATCTCCGCACTTTTCTTTAATTACAAAATAAATTGCCTTTAAATAACGAAGAACCTCTAAGCACTCTGAGCACGAAACAGATATACCCTAGTTTACATAAACACATAAATCAAATTAAGGGGATTTTATTAACCCATAAATATTTAAATGTTAGGCACCAATTTCCTGGCTTCAAAACCAAATAAGATTAGCATCTTTTGTTTAGAAGGTTTTGTTTCTTTCACATTGAAATTGTTTAAATCAAATGATTTATGAACCTGAAGTGCTTTTTATGGCTTGTCTAGGCCTTAGTCTACATTTTTCTAGCTGTCTTCTATTATCTTATCGAAATTCAAGCACCTATCAAGGGTTTAGGGTTTCAAAAGCCTTCATATCTTATCAATAGTAATTCATTTTAATAAAGCAAATTAATTTTTATAAAGATTTGCTTTCATCATTGCTTTCAATTTATTTCCTTCACCGAAATTACTTTCTATTCACCCCAAAAAAACTTTCCAAACTTTTCGGAACTGAGCAGATCAGTCAAGTCTATTGCAATCTTCTCTAGAATTACGTGACCGACAGCTGCAGAAAATCTAAGAAAATAAAAGCATCTGAACAGCATTTGTTGAGCACAGATGACTTATGAATGGTGGGATTGTGCAATGAAGTTAACCATTAAAAGACCGATAAAGACCCACAGACGAACGTGTCAGTTGGGGGAAGTCTCTCTCACGAATTTATCCAATGAAACCCCCAAAAACTTTGGCTATCAAATTGCATTTAATCCTCGCCGCTGCCAATTTGACCTTGCAACGCACGAAAATGTACAAATCAATTTCGAGTTGATACTGGCAGCAGCTGCCAAACGAGAAAAACGAAGACAGAATATTTTAACTTAATTTATTTCCATTTTACGCATCGATGCGATATACATTTTGAATTTCAACTTGAATGTATACTTGTTTCTTTCGTTTTTGTTGTGTTTCTTTTTTTATAAATATTTTTTTTTGCGGCTTTGCATATTGTTAATAAATGGCAGCTGCTCGTTTCGTTGGAGGCAAAAACGGCCCTCTCTTCACGCTGCACAGCGCATCACAGCACAATCACAATCACAATCACATCGCAATCACGAGGCGGCGCGTTAACAAAAACCGAGAGCCAAGAAATCAATCATTCAAATTGATTTGTTGGTAATTTGTTATTCAAACAGCCCCGGCACAAAACGGCCAGTAAAATGCAACAAAAAAAATATAGAAAAAATATATATAAAGTAAGGGAAAATAACTTATCATAAAAGCGTTTGTGCATGACGCCTTAACCAAAGTGTTAATTGCATTTTTGCCTAATTAAATATTAAAAATTGAGCAAATTGAAGCTAAGAGTTAGCGTGTTCCCTGCGGCTTTAATCAAGTCTAAACATTTTTATTTTTATTCATTAACGAATGTTCACATGTTGGATTTTGTGCCTTTTATTTTTATTGTCAACGTCTCGCGGCAACGTCTTCGTTTTCTGTGTTTCTATTTCCCTCACCTGCAGCAGGTTTGACAAAACCTTGACCATATATATAATAGTATCTGTGTGTATAAATATAATTTTTAATACCCTAACCAAGCCATTTGGACTTTCGGTTGATCTTTGCACGTACAGACCATTTTTCACCGGCCTCTCTCTGTGTTTTTTTTTGTTTTTGGTTTTTTTCTGCTTGCATTGAGCAATTTGGATGAGTTTTCGGTTCTTCAAGGCGCACAAATTGCTGCATGCCCGTGAACATGACTTTTGCTAAATTGTTTTGGCTTTTCATAAAACTTAACACTTGGTTTTATTGTTAATTGTCTTAAATACATGTGTAAACTAGGTATTTTTATGTTTTTATATCAACAGTAATTACAATCTTTTCATTTAAGTTTAGCTATAAAATCTACAATCAGTTTAGGGATCATTTTCTAACAAACAAATTGTGCTTCAATCAAATAAAATAATTATATTCATGACAGTTCAATAACTAATTTATTTGAAAAAAAAAACATTTAAGTTTTAATCTTATTTAACTGACAACTCTCTAATTGCTTCCGTGTAAAAATAAAATAAAATTCTACTAAACTTCATGGATAAATGGAAATTTCCTCGAATCTAACATTTCTCTGACATTTGTTTTCTCGTTTCTGGCAATTTGCCGTAAATGTTCAATTTGTCAGCTGATAATTATAATTATTTAAAATGATTTTAATAACAAACACGATGATTATCACAACGAGCAGTCAAAACATTTCACTTTTTAAGCAAATGCGAAAGTGTTGAAAAGAAGACAGACGGACAAAAAAAAACTACAAAATGTGTAGAAAAGCTAAAAATAACGGTTTGACAAAAGTGAACTCGAAATAATAATGAATAATTGCGTCAATTAAGTAAGCGAAAGAAGTCAACCAATCAATCAATCATTGAACTCTCAAAAGCTTTCCAAAAAGTCGTAATTTTGACATTTTCTATGATGTGTTTGTGCTCTTTGCAGACTTGGATGGTGACAAGTGAGTGAGGACAGCTAAAGGCATTCATTTAACCCACAAAAATGATTTTGAGAACGCAGCTTTGGCTGGGCCTGCTCTTCCTGGGGCTGCTCTGCCTCTTCGCCACCAGTGTTTCTGGCGAGGACGAAGACTATGGCGGAGACATGGGCGGCGGCGGCGGCGGCGGCGGGTCCAACAATGACGAGATCTTTGACACTGCCCAACTGGAAGCAGAGGTGGAATCCGAGATGCAGCAGCAGCGCAACAGTTTGGAGGAGGATCACACACAGCCCATGGAACAGGAGATGAGCACCATGAGGCCCATGGAGAGCAGAATGAATACCATGGCTCCGTACTCCGAAGAGAATACTGCTGCCGAGCCAATGGAGGAGGAGGCGCCAGCGCAGAATCAGAAGGAACCTGCCAAATCCTCCAAGGACTACTATTACGAGGATAATCCCGAAGAAGAGGCAGTAGTAGTAAGCACCACAGCAAGGATAGCCACCACAATGATTCCCGAATATGTGCGTCAGGCCAAGGCAGAGAGATTCCCCCAGCGAGATCAAGAACATGACGTCTCCGACTACGTTGTAGAGGAAGAGGCCACAAAATCAGTGGAAGAGCAACTTCCAGCCGATGTGTCATACCAAGTGGAGCATCTGGAACCCATGCCCCAGGCTCAAGTCCAACAATTGCCCAGTAAAGATAAACCCAATCCGTTTAAATACTCCACGGAAGATGAGTACTACGATGACCAGGCAGAGATAAAGCCACACACAACGACTACGACCACACAAGCTCCATTGCCCATAGTGAGGGCTCGTTTTGGCAGCTTCCCCTGGGCCACCACTCAGGCATCCAATCTCCCAGCTGCCAGTGCAACCTCTACTTCGACAACAAGCACTTCGACTACGACAACAACAAGCACCACCACAACAACAACGACAACGCCCAGTCCAAGGAAGCAGGCCAAGCATATCCAAGTATCCGGTGGTGTAAAGGCGGAACTTTTGCCAGCCGATCAGCTAAGGAATTACATTAAGGATGTGTACATACGCATGCCCCTGGCTGTCATAGTAGATCCCTCATCCGCATCCTTGGAACAGGCGAAACGACTCTATATCGATGCTCTGCAGGACAAGAATATAGACATTAAGATTGTCTTGGTGACGCTCAATGGAGATGGTAAGTCAACTCACAGTTTACTTAATAAATTTATCTTAAATTAAATTATTTAAATTCCTCCTTTTTAGGCGCTCCCTCAGCCTTTAGTTTTAACAACACCCGCGAGTTCCTCGCTGGCCTGAAGAGCACCAAGGAGCATGAAGGCGGCAACTCATTTGTGGGCGTGCTTCATGCAGCCGAGCTGGTGCCCTATGACAGTGCCGTATTCATTTCAACAGCTTCGATTCCACCGCACACAGAACTGGTCCAAGATGCGGCCATAACTCTGCTCAAGAAGAGGATCAGGGTGAGTAGGGAAAAAGGGAAAATTATACAGAATTAATTAAGTTATTAGGAAAACGAAGTATTTCTATGATTTCTTGGGGAAAACTATTTCTAGTCTACAGGAAAGAATTCTTTTATATCATTTAAACCCCTTATTTATTACAGCTTTTCCTTCTTTGGTACGGTGAGCGTTCGGGCAGCGAGAACGAAACCGAGGACGCTGTGGGCGGAATCCTGGGCGAGGTAGCCATTCGTTCAGGTGGCGAGATCATCCACATTGTGAGCACCGAGCATGGGCAGCACATAGCGGGCAATACGGTGAGCAATTGGGGTAATTAAAATTAAAGTGTGTGTGCAAAAGGCAAAAGCCAAAGCAAATACAAAAGGCAAAGCCAGAGACATCGAGGGGAAGGCCCAAAAGTGTTGAAAACCGAAAGTGGCAGCGGCAAATGGCAACAAGATCCAGAGACGAGTGTTGCCCAAGCAGCCAACTGAGACGAAGCCACTTGGATTACCTCTCGGCCAGGCCAGACTACACACCAGATGGGCAGGTGGTGCTCATCGAGAGTCTGCGACTTGCCGCCGATGATGGTGCATCTTTTGTTGTTGTTGCTGTTGTGGTTGTGCGGAGGCTACTGCAAAACTGGGTTATGGAAAGAAAAGTGAAGGGCAAACAAATCTGTTGATAGAAAGGAAGCCTAGACGAGTATATGCCAAAAATAAACCCATTGAGCACAGCGAAAACAGGAAATCAAGTATTTCATACTCGCAAAACAAGAAATCTGATTGAGTTCCGGCTTAAATTAAATTTAAGGCAATTTTATAGCCTAAAATATAATGGATTTAAAATACAAACAAAAGAAAAGAGATTATAGTTGGAATCTATACTCATTTGCTACATATTTCTTCTCACTTTCAGCTCACCCTGGTTGCGGATGCCTATCAGGGCTCGCAGGAGCTGGAACTGCCGGTGGACACAACGTTGTCCAGTCTCCATGTGCGCATCGATGCGAATATGAGGCGGGCCTCGATGGAGACGCCGAATGGTGGTTAGTCTCTCTCTCTCTCTCTCTCCCAAGAAAAACAACAACCGAGTTACCCCAGCACCGACTCCGTTGCTCTATCGCACTTACTAACGCAGGGTTGTATTTTAGTGTTTTAGAGTCTGTGCCAAGCCTACTTAGATCTAAGTCCACTCCCTCCACATATGGCACAAGCTCCTTAAAGGCGAGAGAAGTTTGATCTCTCGCCATAACATATACAGTGACGAAAATTGTGTACTCTACTCGTAATTTGTTGTAATTTATGTCCTTAGCTTATAAGAGATCCTTGACTAACCAAACCCAAACCCCAAGAAATCGCTGCTATCTTAACTCTTATAATCCCAAGTCAGCTCTGCTGACATCTGTATATACATATATAGCCGAAGCTACCCCGACCAATGCTTTTTCCTTAACCAAAACGCCTAGAATAATAATAATAATTCTCAAAACAAAACGAACACGTAACCCTTAACTGTAGTACAAAGAAATTTTCAATATATGTAACATTGTATGTTTACTGTTTTACCGATAAAGTAATAAATGTTTTAGTTTTTTAAGGGTCCACAAAATAAAACCGAAAAGAAAGAAAAACCAAACCTTATTTAACCATTAACCATAAATAATAATTTATCAATTGATTATTAATTTATATAAACAGTTTTATGTTGGATATGAATTAATAAACAAGATATAAGGTTCCTAAAATACAAAAAAAAGTAATATATTACCAAATCACGTTTCCAATTTTTTGTATTTTTCGAACTTCACCTTGCACACTTTCTCAGCACTTTCTCGTCCCTTGTCCTTTTTGTTTTCGTCCTTAAAGGTAAGTATTTTATAGTCAGAGGTTTATTTGTTATATTCTTGTGTTTCTGTTCTAATTATCATGCACTTTTTCAACTGTTCGGCACAAAATGTTATTGTTGACTGACTAACAAACGCAAAACGTAAAACGGGTAAATGAGAATGGATCAGCGGATAGCTAGCTATTCCAACAGATTAATCATACGCCACGTTGAACGGCATGGACAAAGTCCGAATGTATAAATGGCCAATAAATGCGAAGATTGCGCTCCGGCGGGTCACCAGACAGCAAAATAATTGTGACTCAAGATTGATGGAAGGCTCGACGAGCTCCTACTTATCGCTCGCACACAGCCCAATAAAAAAAATAACAAATAATAAACAAAAGCATTGTTGGCCGGTTGCAATCTTTAAATAACTTTTCGCGCAAGTTTCGCTAATAATCAAACGAAATGTTTATTAATCTTCCGGAAGTTACACCAACACAGGCAAACAGCCACCCCACACAGACGCACGCACACTCGCACTCGCACCCTGAAGAAATCAATTCAAAGGGGGCGCCTGCCTCAACTTCAATTAAGTTGTGGAGTTTTTACGGTTGAGTTCGTGGGTTTTCTTGTAAAAATCCACTTTGTTGATATTTGGCAATATGGCAAATGCAAAAATATGCATAAACAAACAAACATACATACGTTTTATTAACAACAAATTAGGCACACTGCCATGGTCAAGTTCGCAAAAGTGGCCTGATTTGACAGAGAATTTCGTTGGATTTTAACACTTTTTGGCTTTGTTGCTCGTACCGATTTAAGTCAGACGTTAAAACAGCTCTTGGTCAACACTTTAGCGGCACTTAATTGTTCATAATTCGTTGATTTCACAAGGAAAAACAATTGTTTTGTCTCGCGTTATTGTTTTTTGTAGACGTGTTTTCTTCTTTCACAACAACAACTAATACGGCGCAGCTGCCAGGGCAGGTCAGGGTTGCCAAGGTTTCGGCGGGTGTCGACAAAATTACGTTATTCGTTTATTTAATGTTTGTTAATTAATAATTAGCACAGCGGCTGCAAAATCACAGTTTTGTGTCTCACAAAATGTAATGTTCATTGCACAATTTAGCTGATTTTACTGAAAGTGAAAAGTGGTGGCAACGCCACGGAACACCTGTAACAGCTGTCCGCGTTGCACTGCGATTGGCAAAACAGCTGTTTAATTTTTCCACTTTCTGTTTATTTGTTTTGATTGCTTTCCTTTTTTTATTTAGAGATAAACTTGAAGAAATTGGGTAAATTTGGAGCAGTTAATGCTACAGCGACGTTTAAACCCCACGAACTGGATGCCTTTGTGCCACTCAATAAGCTGCGACGAACTGCAATCTACAAGCTGAAGCTACAACCGGAATCTTCAGATGAAAAATACAATGTTTTTGTGCGCGCTGAACGAAAGGCTGATGTGTTTTTGGGTGAGTGTTGTGGAAAAACAAGCTCCCGAAGATCGAACCTGGCGGTATCGATTGCCGCACAGAACTGTGCGCCAATAGGCTGGGCTGTGGAGATAACGAGGCGGCTCGCGTCCGGGGATCTGTTTGCCCGAATGACTGCTGCCGCTTCTGCTGATAACCGCGCCTCAACCTTGGATGGGAACGTCAGCGTTGACGCCATCATCAGCATCAAGCATCGTCGTTGTCTCTGTAACACGTGTGCACAGCTGGTTTCCTAATGCTTTTTCTTTCCACCATGTTTCCTGGCAGGCGACATCATCAAACGCATCGATAGCTATTACAAAAGCGGACAGACAAAGGCTAAATCGGCACGCATCCAATTTCCCGATAAGGAGAAGGACACCGAGAAGCTGGAGGAGGATGTGGATTCGCCAAAGAACGAGATTGAAACCTTCTCGGACAAGGAAATTCAGAGTGCTCCGAGTTTGAATCAAACACTGCTGGCTGCCTCCACCACGGGACAGCCGAGAAGCACCCTCAATGCCATGCTCCTGCAGCGCTGTGGCACCAAAATAGAGCTAAGCACGCAGTCCCAGCTCCTGGTAACTGCAGGCCAAATGGCCACGCTACTCTTTGAGGTCACCAATATGCGTTCGGAGGCGGTTTACTCCACCATTCAGGTCACGGACGAGCGTCGTTTCCTGGTGCAGCTGAATCCTACAAGGTGGTTTTTGATTTTGTACTCTACTTGATCAAGTTTTAATCGTGTATTTATGTTGCAGATTAAATCTGCGGGCTCAGGAGACAGGAACCGTGCGGTTGACTGTTTTGGTGCCTTCGGGAACGGCGCAGGGCACCACTGATCGGATTACCTTTACGAATTATGGCCGTGAAACAGCCACCTTGGCGGTTAATCTTAAGGTGGTAACCAGCATTGATGCTCAGGTGAAAATTTTGTGTATTTTATATGAAGGTAACGCATACTAAATAATCCTTTTTTCAGGATACAACTGGCCCTACATTGTCTTGGGAGTTTGGCAGTCGCTGTGACTATCTTACACCCGAATCTTTGAACTGTGGCGAACGCTTTTGGACGCTGGATGTCACCGCCCAGGATTGGCAGTCGGGAATGCTGCGCTTGCAGGCCACGCCACCTGAAGGACTCTTCTACCGCAACTACTACACGGCTGGAAGCACGGAGCCACTGAAGGCCACCTACATGGCCTCCTGTTGCGAACCTAAGGTATCACTGGTGGCCTACGACGCTGCTGGCAATCAAAGGAGCCTCACCATCGATGTGAGGGATGTGTATTTCAGCGAAGCCGCCATTGCAGCCATTTGTTTGGGGGTCATTCTACTGCTACTGCTGATCGTTGCCATCATCTGGAGCATAGTTTGCTGCTACAGAAGGCGTAAGGTATCGCTGGAACTGCCCACATATAGATCCCACTCCACCAGGAGCATGGAGTAGATACTTGTTTTGTTATTATTGTGCCAACGAATCGAAGAAATATAAAATGCCATTAAACGATGATTTTTCTTTAAAGAATTCCTAACTTGGAATGCAGAAAAAAGAGCAAAAAAAGCCCCCGGTAAAATAAGAGTAGCTCTCAAGTGGGTTGGCTTATCAGCTTATCATTTTGGACCCGCCTGAGCAACAGGTCAGCAGCCCCCATCCCGCCTTTTTTTTCGATTCCCCCGGCCAACTAAGCCGTGACCCACTTACCGCGGTTCAAGATGCCAGCGATTAGGACAGGCGCCGGCGCTGGGGGCGGGGCATGGACCACGGGCGGTGCTGCGGGCAGGAGCTGCGGCTTGTTGGGGAAGTCATCAAAGCTCAACCCGGTCACGGATGCGCTCAGGAGCGGGTTTTTCACAACACGCGTCGAATTGCTCGGGTTTGCGTTGTTGTTTATTCGAGACACGTCACCTTTCGATCTTTCCGACATGTTGACGCCCGTTTATGGACCTTAAACGCTCTTTCTTTGATGCGTACGTCAGCTAAATGTACTTAGCTTGCCAAAATACCTTTTTTCCGAAAGGATTTTCACGCCCACGAACGTTTTTAAGCGGAAAACCCGAGAAAACTTCCAGGCAGGCAACTGCTACTTCTTTCCGCGCCTGTCATTCGCCACGATCGAGCTTTGAACATTCGCCGTGGTATCGTTTCGCGGGGAATGACCATATGATGAAGAAGAAGCAGGTAAGCAGATTTTAATTGATTTATAAAATATTTACTAAAAATATTCATTTAAACAGGCTTTAAATTAAGTTTTAAACATAGACTTTGACTGGCTGTTGAGCAGAGTGTAAGATGACTTCGCTTTAGAGGGGAAAGCAAGGCGCAAACAGCTGTTTTTTCGTAAAGAGGTGGATGCAAACACACCCACCAAAAAAAGAAAAATACAGAAACCCGTGATTACTCATCGCAGGAATGGCCGGTAATCCTTTTGATATGTCCGGAAACCCTTTTGATAGTGACGACGAGGAGAACTCTGGCAGTGGAGAGATTCTCGAAGGTTTCCTATGTCCCATTTGCCGAGCGGACCTTAAATCCATCGATGTGCTCACGGACCATTTCGCCCGCCAGCACGCAGAAGAGGAGGCGGCTCTGAAATCCCTAAAGGATATTTTCACCAAGGCCAAAAAGAAAATATTGAACAACTTTGAAGATGAGCGGGGACCGGCTGCTTCATCGCCCGGAGCTTCATCCGCTTCAGCGGCAACAAAGAATCAAAATGGCAACGGAGATCGCAATGGGCCGAGCAATGCCCGGTCCCGGATGAACGTCTTCAATCATATGGGACGGCAGCAAGTGGGCGCCGAGTGTTCGCATTTTGAGTATTTCCAGTCCATACGCAATCCCCGCCTGGAGCGCTATGCCAGCGAGACGAACAAGCTGATTATCAGGTTGCACCGCCTCCTAAAAGATCTACCCACGGATTCAGTGCAGCGGCGGCAGCACGAACAGCAAACAGTAACCTGGCTGGACGGCAGCTCCGTGAAGTTGTGTCCCAGTTGCGCCAAAAGCTTTCACATTGCCCGGCGACAGCACCATTGTCGCCTATGTGGCGGCATCATGTGCAACGACTGCTCAAAGTTCCTGCCCCTCGAGAATGCCCGTAAGTTGGCGCGAAATAAGCTCTTGACGTACATTAATTGATTTCCAATTTTGCAGTGCAACTTGCCAGTCTCTCCACCACTCGCAGTGAGCCCCTGCAGCAGCTACACCAAAACGAGAACGCCATCCGGCTCTGCGAACACTGCCTCTGGCTGCTGGACACTCGTACGGACATGCACGAGAGTCGCACCTGTCGTCCCCTGCTGATGCAGGTCTACGAGCAGATCAGGCAGCTGCAGAAGGAAGTAACCCCCGATCTGGACATGTATCTAAAGATAATCAACAGCCTGAACGAAGGGGACACCATCTTCACTCTAGCGGATGCTGGAGCTCTGCGCGGCAAGATCGGACAAGTGGCCGAGACCATGGATGCGCGAAGCAAGCGTATTTTGGCCATATTTTGTGAACCCGGCAGCCGTGAGGAGGCGTTGAAGAAAGCCATACGCTTGGGTTGCATTCAGGCCATCAAGGACCGCATGTTGTCGCTTCCACCACTGCCAGAGGAGGCGCACATCCTCCAGATGCAAGAAAGACGGCGCATGGAGACGCAACAGCGCATTTTAACTGAGCAGCGCATGGCCATGGAAGCCTACGAACGCAACAATCTGGCAAATCAATCGTTTGTGGTAGTTTCGAACCCAGAAAGTGGTTCCTTTGCTCAGGGGGTAAGTTTGGGCTTTCCTTTAAGCTTAAAATCGATGTTTATAACGATTATATATTCTCCAGTCGGATCTGCAATCCCTGACCAATTGGTCGGCACCGCAGGCGGCCAGCAAGTCGACCCTGGACGATCCGCTGATTGAACAAATCAACATTATCAAGGGCTACATCAAGCAGGCGCGCCAAGACATGAACTTCGAGGTTGTGGAGACGCTTGAGCTTAATCTGCGGGAGCTCCAGCGCGAGGTATTCGAACGGCAGCGCCACTCCCAGGGCAGCACACCAGCCTCGCCCACCGATGGTTCTAGAAAAAATCCTATATAGTTGTACATATTAAACCATTCCCAGCTTTTGACAAAATTAAACTAAATCGTTACACGCTACTGAGTGTATTTCTTGTGCGAAAAAGCTCGAAAATCAAAGTGTATGTGCGTTAAACGACCACTGAGATTCAAAATGCAGCAATCAATATCGTTGTGATGGAGTATATCTACGATTTAAGGCCCACGGCGGCGATCAGAGCCTTGACCTTAGCGATATAGGCCGTTTGGGCGTCGGCATTGCTCAGCCCCTTGCGGTTGTTCCATGCCTCCCACTTGGCCTTGCCCTTGAAGTCCAGGAAACCGGGCTTATCTATACGGAATTGGAATACAATTAAGCGGTTTATAGACTTTGTGGTTTGGCACAATGTGAACCTGTATTGCAATCGCCAACGGTGGCCTGCTTGTAGAGGCTGTAAAGCTCCAGCAGGTCATTGTCCCCGGGCGTGGTGTTCAGATTCTTCACATCCTCCGCTGCTTTGTTGAATTCCTGTGAATTGGGGTTTTTTATTTACTGATATTAATTGTTTTTTCTGACTGACTTTACCTGCAATTCGGACATTTTTATTTTTTTTAAGATTTCTATCTAGCGGAAATAGTCTTTGGAAAAATTGCAAACAGTGTTGCCAGGTTATGACCTCTCGCATAAGCTAGATTTTGTCAAAAAATAAGCTAAAACAAGCTAAATATAAAAAATTAATGCTAAAAAACATGCTATAACATAGAGTTAATATTATTTTTAATTTCTTAATTAATATAAAAAACAATTAGGCCAGATTTTCGTTTAAAACACCACAATTAAAAAATTAAAAACGCTAGATCTAGTGAGGAAATATCTAATAGCTACAAAGCCAGGGCCGCGACATCTCAATGCAGCAAGCAGTTCCCAATTTCAGCAAGCAGATCGTCTTTGAAGCAAGCAGTTCCAAATTTCAGCGCCAAAAAATATCGCGATGATAATATTTTTGTTAAGACAAAAATATCGATATATCGATATTTTGATATATTTCCGACATCCCTAGACAGCACTCAATTCGAAATGTTTGCAAGAAGCGGTCGTGTTGTCGGTGCTTCTGAAAATTGACAAATAATACACAAATTGCCGGGAAGAAAAATTAAAATTAAATTAAATTAAAATCCAGTGAAGTAGTCCGTTGTGGCGATATATTTTTTTCGCACTTTAAATCGGCGGATAAATCGATTTCTCAGACACTTTCAACGCCGCCTGTAAAAATCGAAGCAGCAGCAAAACAATAACAAATCCGCCAAGTTCTTACCAAATAATAATAATAAAAAAATACACCGAATGAAGCGGTAAAAAAGCAAAGATCGAAATAAAGCTCAGAAATAAGAGCAAAAGAAAGTGCTTTAGATTGTGTGTTTGTGTGTGTGGCGGTTATTCTTGTTGTTGATAAATCGTTCATTTGTTTTTGTTGTGGCCTTTCTTCGCGGAGCTTATGCAAATGTGGTGAGCATATTTTTGTTACCTGTGTTTTGCTTTCAACTGCCTTGCCTAGCAACTCCAAAAAGGGCGCTAAAACGGGAAGGTTTCTTTGGTTAACATCGAGAGATTTACAAAGGCAGGTGCGAAGAGCCAACAAACGGTGGCAAACAGCATTTGATTTTCCATTCTGATTTCCCATGTTCCAGTTCTTTGTGTTTTTGTTTCCCTCTCCTCTGCCGCTGCTGTGTTTCGTTCTCCCCCATTTGCTTTGGCTTAACGCTTAACTTTCTGGTTACTTTTTATCTCTTTCTCGCTCATGCAGTGTTGTGTTTTTTCAGCTGTTGATCTATTTTTAATTTCATTAACGTACTGCAAGTTTTTTAGATACATTTCTCCCCGTTTATCTGTGTCAATTAGTCTTGGGAATTAGCGCAAAAATAGGGACAACAACAAAAAAAAGCGTCAAATCAGCGTAAATAACTTTCATTTATTTACATAGCACCGCGTAGGCAGATAAGCGCGCCAGCAGTAGCAGCACTAGAACCTCCCCCTTCATTGATTAATCACCCGTTTTTAAGTACTCCGCTTGAGATAAGAGCCGCCAGAAGTTGACCCAGTGGCTTTCATTGTCAGATTAAGAAATGCACACGAGGTCGGAATATCAGGGAGATTTGTTGTTAAAAAAAACTTATTTTTTAACTTTTAGGTTTTTATTTTATTTGTATTATTTTATGCAATATTCAGAAAAATGTTAGCAAGTTATTACCGTATTATCAAGCTTAATTATTATATTTCGTACTTACAGAAATTTAGTTCCTTTATTTATTTATTTTAATTTAAAACAAGAAAGGAAGCTAACTTCGGTTCGCCGAAGTTTATATACCCTTGCAGATTGCAATTGAACTATAAAATTAAAGTCGAAATTCTGAAATAATAATAAGTGGTCAATTCCCAAATTTGATTAAAATATTTTGAGAAATAGCGAAACTCTGAATTTTTTATTATTACCCTGATTGTTCCTATGGCAGCTATAGGATATAGTTGTCTAATTTTCATGAAATTAAAACTAAGATTCTCAAACAATATTAAGTGGCCAAATCTCAAATTTGATGAAAATATGTTGAGAAACAGCGAAGTTAGGATATTTTCTATTATTTTCCTGATTGTTCCTATGGCAGCTATAGGATATAGTCGGCCGATTTTCATGAAATTAAAACTAAAATTCTAAAAGAATATTAAGTGGCCAAATCTCAAATTTAATGAAAATATGTTAAAAAACAGCGAAGTTATGAATTTTTTTATTTTTTTCTGATTGTTCCTATGAGAGCTATAGGATATAGTCGTCCGATTTTCATGAAATTAAAATCGAAATTCTAAATTAATAATTAATGGCCAAACATCAAATTTGGTGGAGTTTTGTTGAAAACTGACAAAGTTATAATTTTTTTTCAAAAGTTTTACCGATCGTTCCTATGACAGCTATATGATATAGTTGTCCGATCCGGCCCGTTCCGACATATTTACGAGTGAGAGTATATAGAAGACTAACTGCAAAGTTTCATTCAGATAGCTTTAAAACTGAGGGACTAGTTTGCGTAGAAACGGACAGACAGACGGACAGACGGACAGACGGACAGACGGACAGACTGACAGACGGACATGGCTAGATCGACTCGGCTGTTGATGCTGATCAAGAATATATATACTTTATAGGGTCGGAGATGTCTCCTTCACTGCGTTGCAAACTTCTGACTGAAACTATAATACCCTGCAAGGGTATAAAAAAAGTTCATGAGTCCACACAAAACAAAAATATTTACAAGCAGAAGGCCTTGTCGCTATGGCTTTAGTCATAAATTAGCTTGTAATTTTAATAATAAGTTAATTATTAATAATAATAATGATAATAATAATATTTACCATTTGGATTTATAATAATAATAATGATAATAATAATATTTACCATTTGGATTTATAATTCATAATTATTAATTGTGCTATCAAATCATAAAAACTTTTTAATGATGGATATTTTCTATTAAATTAAAATGCATCTACCAGATACAAATTAAAATGTTTCTACCAGATACAAATTAAAATGTATCTACCAAATACAAATTGAAATTTATCTACCAGATACAAAATGAAATCTATCTACCAGATACAAAAAAAATGTGATATTTTTATTCTATATTTTTTCCCAATTAAATTAAATTTTTCATATATTTTTAGTTATTTTCATATTTTTCAAGTTTCTAATAAGACTTTTCCTATCGTCTTGACTGCGTTTGTATCTGTCTTATCGGCCCCTATTTGAACTTGCAGTCGCACTCTGCTAACATATGGCAACGGGCTCACGGCTTACGGCCCGATATTTGTTGTTGGAGGGGAATGCAACGCTTTGGCATTTGTTTATTATTTACCTGCTTGACATTAAGACCAGTGGTCAGGTGACATCTGGCACAAGCAACAAATTATTATTGAGAGAAGAACGCTTAAGGCGGAAACAGAGCCATAATTTTGATGAAAGGGTTTATTTTTCTAAATTAAAAATTTGAAATATTATTTTTTATTTCTCGAGATATTTAACTAAATTAACTAAGCCTTACTCTTGTGCTACATTGCATCCGATTTGGCTTTAGCTGTTGACTTTGTAGTTGCTTTCTTGCTACTTTCCCCTATATTTGCAATCAATAAATGACGCATTTTAATCGGTGAGACCCACGACCATCGCCAGTCTAGACCCCGGGCACTATCACAGCTTAAAGACATTCACAAATACTTATGTTAATACCTATATATTTATTGTCTCGAAGAAACACAAATACCAGATGCTTGCGATGACTTCATGAATATTTTAAAAAGTGACTTGATTTGCTCAGTAGGTTAATTTAATTTTATTGAATTCGATTAGTGATGTGAAAAAGTATTTGCTCTTTCCAATTGCCGTTTATTCATCAGTTGGGTTTAAATTCCTTTTTTAAAAAGTTCTTTAAACAAAATGTTGTTTTGATCTGCGGCTATTCGCCTTTGAGTTGGTTTTTCGGAATATATCATAAATTTTTTAATGATAGACGTCTGCGAGATATAAACAAATGAAGCCATTCCACTTGAGTGCAATGAACAAGCAAGATCCACTGTGATTAATTAGCAGAAAAATGAGGAAAAGCTACGGCTCTTTCTATCATTTGTTCTCATTTATCAAAGTATCTTTTTTTGATTACTTCTTGGCTGCACAACGGGAGGAAATGTTGTTGCAATTAGTTTATGCTGCCGTGTGCAACCTCGAAAAACTTCTGCACAAACTGTGTTGGCCCCAAAAGTCGTTACCACCGACCGACCAACTCAGCTCAACTCAACCCAAGTCCAACCATCCCGCCCACGTTCACCATCAGCAGACTTTTGGCACGAGAAAATTTCACTTTTATTGTGGCGGAGAGCAAGCCAACCGAGCGACAACATTTACCCTCTTCTATATGCTATATGTTGTGTACTATATATAGGGACGTAAAGGATAGAAGGTATATGTAGGTAGGGTTTTTCGGGTGGATGACGCCGGCAGAAGCTTTTTGGGGAACCACATTTATAAAACTGCAACAGCTGCAGTTATTTTTCAGCTTGTTTTGTTTGTCGCTCGACGATGCCACTGCAATTTCTCTTTTGTGTTTCCCCCCTCCCCCCCCACATCCACTTTCTACCTCGGTTAACATATTTGATTTTCGATTTTTGCATGGGGGAGTTAGCCCCCAAAAAATCCACGTGGAATATATTGAAATGTCATATGGAATAAATGAATTCACATTCGAGTTGATAACTGAAAAATGTGGTCCATTTTGAATAGAAACTATTTTTCTTTGGGATTAATAGCTATACTTTGACAGTTGAAAAAAGTATCAATACTATAAGGTTGATTTTTTAGTTCTTGGATTAACTTTAGGGAAGAACATAAGCTCAGCTGGATTTGCCTAAAATTTGGGCTTTAAATATTAAAGAAAGCAGTTTAACAGATATTTAAATAGCTAAAAAGAGAATGTATAGAAATAGATAAATCTTCTTAAGGGTCATTATTGGAATACTGTGATTCTGTTTTTAATGAAATTTTAAAGAGTATATCAGTATCAACGCCAAATATCAATGATTCTCCATTTCTAGACCCTTTAGTTATACCTCCGCCACTTAAATAATAAAATCAAAATCCTCTTCATTATTTTCTTCATAAATTATCTTATTATTCGTTAGTTCTGTAGAAGTCTTTCTATAATTCCAATTACGTTTAATGATCAATTTAAATAGCTTATTTTATGGGTTTTAAATAGACTAACTTTAAATAGACATGATTTTGATGGGTTTTTAATAAACTATTTTTAAATAGACATTGGGAAATCGACTCGTTGTGAGCTTAAGATAGTGCCCCATTTCTATTCTATTCTATTTATATAAATAAATAAAGCTAGTTCTGTTCGATCCACATACCAAAACTTCCCCTCACGTGCCATGCCAAGGGCACATCTTTGAACTGACTTCTGCTATTTTCTGTGTTATCCGGTGAAGCAGGCTCATCTCTCTAGTTTTTCCGGCCACCAGCACCTCACCTGCAGGTAAAAGGGATGCATTTTAAGAGGGTTATACAGGCGGCAGCTGTTATTGTTTCCTCTTTGTTCTCCTACCTGCTCTTGGCCTTTGCCTTGTCGTGGCCTTTTTTGAACTAAAATATTTTCAACCAAATGCCGCTGCCAGAGGCGAACGAGAAAAATAAAAAAATAATATAAAACAAACGAATTCCTCAACATTTTATGCGTTGTTGCGTCATCGCAAACGGAAAGTAGCTGTGTAGCTCTCTGTATATATCTGTGTATATAGTATAGTAAGCCCCCAGTCATACTACAAACATATATACATACCCGTCTATCTAGGAACAATAAAACAAAACTCTGACACTGTCTGAGTCTGGTTTTTGGATTTAGTCATTTGCCGGTCTCACAGAGGCCTAGAACTTGTTTCCGTTTTATTTTAACGCTTTGAACGCATACCAACAGCATAGTTTACAATTTTATTTATGTATAAAAATTCTCACTGTCTCTCTCGCATTTGATTTTAGCTGTCACTGCTTCTAAACGCTTTAATTAAATTTTAGTTTTATCGCCGACAGTTTTATTTCTATCAGAAACGAAATTAATTTCGTCTCACATTCATCCACTGCTTATCGTCGCATTCTGGGTGTGGGTCTTGCAATCAGAAATAAAATATATAAATATTTGTTTGTATTTTGCACACACGACTATTCAGATATATGCATCGATATATAGCCGGCTAGTTGTGAATATAACGTATTATGTGGATGATTCCTAGCTGGTTGACTTCTCATGCGTGAATTTTTGTTTGTTTTGTTTTTATTTTTATTTTTTGTTCGCAAAGTTTTGACGGCCGTGAGAACAAGACCGAGTCTGAGCTTAGTATTTTCATTGAGTTTTCTTCTCAGTTGTGGTCTATACTATATAGTATAGTGTGTCTTCTTCCCCGATATCGAACGCTGCCTTACAAAGTGTGCAATGACGCGTTTGGCTGCCTGTGGCCACGCTTCGCTGCCATTCAGGAATTTATTTATAACAAAAACACATTTATGCATGTTCAGCATCAAGTTCTCAGATAAGCAAAAGAGGGTCAAATATTTAGAAATAATAATATAAGCTCAAGGGCTTTTGGCAACAAAATTTGAAAATATTTTAAAGGAATTCCTAAGAATTCAATCAGAAATCAAATATTTTGAAATAAAATAAGATTTTGTGTGGCAATTAAATAGGTATAAATCTTCTGTTGCTACCCATAAAATATAAAAATGATAAATTGTAAATAAACAAATATTTTTGCAAGTTCTGTGGAATCCAAAGTTGATCTTACCCTAGAACCGTTCATCAATTAACTAAACCTGTATGAATGTCAAAAGTTTCTAACTGTTTGAACTTTCAGATATCAAATTGAATAAAGATAAATATTAATCATAACTTGTAAAAGTTTGAAACGAGGTTGTTAGGTAACTTTCCACGTAAGACGACATGTCCCGGCTCCAACCCAAAGGTAATTTTCCCCCCATTGCCAGGCCTTAACCTGTTGACTCAACGGTATCCATCAAGGCAAGTTGAGTCAACTATTTGGGGGCATGTTAATGTCAGGTCATAATCCTAAGGACCGCCTGTTAGGACGACACTCATTTGACACAGCCCCGCGACCCCTATACCCAGTCCGAGTTCCCAAGAAATGTGTCTGGAACAAAAAACTGTTGCGTGTCTTTTTCAAGGCATTAAGGTAAGGGAACAGAGGTTCGGAGAAACTATTCCGTTGATGTATGATGATGAATGAAAGGAATATGACATTCAGTTGGCATTAATGGAGCTTTCTGCCAAAGGAATTCTTTTACGAGGGAGTTGGTAATGAAATTAGCAAGTGGACCGAAGGAAAGGCAACTGAAAGCCATAAACCGAATAAAAAAGAGCAAATGAAATGGAAAGTGAAATGGATGGTGCTGAAGGATAAAGTCGTGACCAGACCATTACCATTTTGCGACATTTGTCACTATTAATGTCGCGTTTGCTGGCCCCGACAATTTTCTGGGCGGAGTAATCGCACACATGTCTGCGATGAGTTGTCCCGCGAACGTGTGCCTTTCAACTAAATTAAAAAAAAAAACGGGAAACGGTATAAAAAGGCGGACGTGAAATAAACCCTGGCTGTTTCTGTTCTTTTCCCCGAATGCATCGGCCAAATTGTTTGTTAATGGACAACATAGAAGCAGCAGCAGTAGCAGCAACGGCAGCTCCCCATCGTTTTAGGCATCCAGCACACATGGCGGATGTGTAATATGCTCTGACAGGTCAAACAGAGAAGCGCGCAATGCTGCACATTTTATGATATTTACTCACCGTGGAGAATCCACACGCTCCCCAGGACCTCCTCACTCTGTATGCCGCCTTGTTGTGCACAGCTGGTGCAGGGTACTACAATGGGTGAAAAATATCAAATTGGCAATACAAATATAAACTTGGAGAAAGGAAAGCTAATTTTATAATTTATTTATATATATTTTTTTTTGATTTACATTATTTAAGTTACTTTTTTCCCCCTGAATTCTGTTTTTTTGCTAATATTCCCCGTTTAATAATTTTTTATAAATATTTATTAAAATCCTAAAATAATTTATATATTTTTTTTTTCAACCTCTTTTATTTCTATATGGTTTTCAAGGTGACAATTTCATAGTTCTTTTTATATCTGTGTCATTTTGTTAATTAAATTCTCACAAGTCTGATGAGTAACAAGAACAAGGATAATTTTAATTCATTTTTATTTATAAAATCTATATTTTTAGATTTTTGGCGAATTAAATCCACAGTAGTATATCTCTGCGGGAGCATTTTTGGGGGCTCGGTCGCCAAGATAAATGTAGGCCAAGACCAGATACAAATATGCATTTTGGTTTTCCCGCCTCCTCCTCTGACCAGCTCTTGCCTTCCTTCTGCCCTCTTGTGGGCCCTCTTCCCTTGACCATCTCCTGTCACTTTGAGTGAAACGAAGGCGTTGGCCACAGCTTGCTGGGCCATTAGCTCACTCTTTCCCACTCGGACGTGTGTGCGAGTGTGTGTCTGTGTTGTGTGTGGCGGGGCCGCAACCACTTTGAAATTAATTTCCCCTGTGAAATTTACGTATACGTAATTGTAAGAATCGCCCTGCATTTAAAAAGAGCACAGAGAGCGCTGCAAGTGACCCAAATCTTGTCCAGATGGCACCAGTGCATATAATATTAACGATTCCACATGGATTTATTGCACATTAACCACAAATTGTGTGATTCAATTAACCCTTGTAGATTAATGCGGGCGGGAATTATACAAGAGATATAATTTATTTCCCTGATATTAGGTTTAATTGAATATTTCGTGACCTTTTTAATTGGTTATTAAATTCAGAATTTATTAGAAGTTTATTTGAGAAAATAATAATACTTTTAATGGGTTTAGTAAAGGGTTTAATCAAATATTTAGCTTCATATCTTTTCGTATGTTTTAACCTATAAATTGATGACTAAGTTTCTTAAAATTTCTTTATGTTTTTGAGTTTATTTTGTTAAGTGACTCATTTTAAAACGAAATAAGAAAACAAAGAAATTGTGACGAAAGTCTACAAAAAAGAACTCTTAAGAGTTGTCCGATTTTTTCTTTTTAAACTAATCCTTATATTAATTATGTTCTCTACTGAATATTCTTCTCATTTCTGTTGAACTTCTATTTAGTGGTAACTTTATTGCATGTGAAGTTTTCCGCTTCTTAAGCTCTTGTTAGCCAACGAGCTTACTTGTCAAACGCACACCAAGAATGTCAAATGAAATTTCATTATTTTTGCTACTCCCTCTTTAATTTCTTTTTCTTTTAGAACGAATATTGCGTGTTTTCGAGTAATTATGCTCTGATTCTCGAATAGCTTTCGTTTTAAAGCTTCAACTACTGCGACAGTTCTTTAGTTCTTTGGCCTGGCTGGCAACAAGGGGTTAACAATTGCCCGAGTATATTGACATTGACAGTCGTCAAACAGTGTGACGTCATCATTAGCAAAGTTGACTCAGAAGTCGAGCGTGTGACATGCACCCCTTATATGTATGTGTATGAGTTTTATAGGAACAATTGCAGCAAAAAAAAATGTAGAGAAAATTAGGGAGAGGTCTATGGGCCACCACAACAATTCACAGATTACGAGGTCCTAAAAAAGAAGTGGACACTAAAAATAGAGCAAGAGGAAAAGCTCGAGCTACTCGCTGGACATTTGTAATTAATGTTGAATTAATGGCCCACAGACACGCGGCTCAGGGGAGGAGGAAAAAGTCGTCAGACTAACTGGACAGAGATTAGTTGACTTTGTCAACGCTTTTCCGACTCTCCTCCCATTCCCTTGCACTTGGGAAAATAAAATTGCAAATATTATTGCAAGAGATGCCAACGCCCAGACAAAGTTCAAGTGGCCGGCAGACTTGGCAATGAAGCTGCACTAATGAATGCCGGCGGGAGAGCGGATCGCCCAATGGGGATGAAGGTCGGAAGTGCGACCAAGATGATAGCCGACTTGCAATTGAGTTCTCTCTCCTTCCATTGCAGCTTAATTTTGTTATTCATGTAAGGCGCTTAAGATAAGACACTTCATCTTAGTTATTCAGAAACTTGAAGGAAAGTTTAAAAGCGGATAGAGACGGGGATTAGGTTTACAGTTTTGATTGGGGCATTAAAACAGAACATTAAGGTCATAACTTCAATTAAATAGTTTTAAAATTGATTTAAATTCATTAATGTAGTGCAAGGTTTAGATTAATGAGTTAAAAACTTGTATAAACCCTTAAAAATAAATCAAAATGCAAGCAATTTGGATGTGTTACTAAAATTAAAGCACAATATTAAATCAATGGGGTTTATATTTCATATGTAGAATATAAAACACTTTAATTACCCTTTCTGAAATCATTGTGCACATAATGAAACACTTAAAAATTAAGAATTGTAAATAAATTTACGAAAATGCTTTGTTATTCACCTAAAATGACAAATATTGTTTCCACACTTTGTATTTTTAAGAAATACATAACCTCAATATCACGTATACGCCACATGTACCGCACTGTGAGACATTTTGCCATCAGCTGTCTTCGTTCCATCCAAACAAATGTTAATATTTGTTTTCAAGTGCCAGAACATGCATTTCATCTGCATTACCACCCTCCTGGCAAGCCATGGCAACATTGAGAATCTCAATACCGACAATACCGACATTGGAGTGTCTATGGCAAATTTGTGTGCCAAGTTAACCCAATAAAAGCACATGCAAAATGCTACTTATGCTCGATGTTCCTACTCTGACAGAGCAAATGGAAAGACAATAAACATTTGGAGCAGAATGGAAATGGGAATCAAAATCTAAATCGAAATTGAAATGGAAATGGAAACCGTAAAAACCGAAAAAATGTGGCTGCAACAGGCCGAAAAGAGAACTCCCTCGTCATTGTCGACAGACAGCAGCTGCTGGTCTTTCAATGGGAATATATATTTGCTGATATCTATGTATCCATCCATATATATTATAATGCTTATATTATAATGCCAAACAGCAGCAGCAGCAGCAGCAGCAGCAGCAGCTCAGCAATCAGCGATGCGTGTATGGCAAATGAATTAGTAGCGAATAACACGCGGGTTAGACCTTCTGCCTGTGGCATTTCATATTCATTGTACGGGGCATGTGGAGGGTGTTCTAAAAGGGAGGAGGTGGAGCCCATGCCCATAACCGAGCCCCAAAAAGCATAGCAGCAACACGTGTCACATTGGCTTTTTGATGGAACGATGCGACGTGCCGCTCTTAGCTCGCTCCTGGTAACCAACTTTGATTTCGGTCTGTTGGGAATGGGTAACAGTAGATGGCAAAAGATTATAATAAATGTAGTAATAAATATAGATAATAATTCTTTAAAATATTCTACACTCATAATTAATAATCACAGATAATTTTACATAGTTTTATGTGAATTTCAGCATGTATACATTTCAGAGAAGTAAACATAATTAATATAGAAATACTTATCACCTTGTTTATCATTCAAGCCAAAAGTACATACAATATTCGTTCATATCTATTTTCTGTTATCTCTATGTCATCTCTGTAGGAGAGAAACTTTTTGCTGTAATTGTGCATTAAATTCCCATATAGACAGACGCATTGCCATCAGCATTATTGTGCCATTAGACATCTGCTCAGACAGAGATTCCCGGCATCCCCATTGGCCCCCTTCTGTGGGGGCGTTAGAGGGGCCAAACTCAACAACCGGCATTTATTTTGCTAAAACAGTAGAGTGATATTTTTTGTTTTTGATGGGCCTACTACTACTTTTTATCGCCATTAGGGAGGCTCTTCCAGTTGGTTGTTGTGCTGCTATATTTTGGTACCCAGTACTCTGGGAGTTTTTTAAGGGGTATATTGTATTTGTTAATAAATAAATACAGAAGGAAGTAATTTTAAAATCCCTTGAAAGGGTCTTCAAAAAAGGATATAACAATAAATGCATGTTTTTCTTAACTTTCTATAAAATTACTAGTCAGAGATGATCAATAAATTATTTATGTTTCTAAGAGTAGACTTTAAAAATTCGAATTCGCATTTTTTATGTTGAATTTAATATTGATTTTTATTTAAAGGCTAGTCCCCTTGGCATCCTTGATCAAATCCTCTTGTCGCCAGAAAGTATGCAATATTTTTAGAGTTACAAATTAAATGCTGAGTATTCCACTGTCTGCAGACTGCGAACTATATTGTTATTTCTTTTTTTTTCTGTTTTTCCTGTCTAGTTGAATCTGTTTGTTTGTCCAAAGGGCGGCGGGTGTGGGTGGTGTTTGGCGGGCTTTCGCAGTGGGTGTGAGGAGGGGTTAGGTGTGGCACCACTTGAGGTTTGTCGGCTCGGCGGCTCAGCTGTCAGACCCGCGCTTTCCCGAGTGCTCCGTCTCTTTTATTAGCCCACATTATGTCGGATATATTTGCGTTGGAGGCGTTGGCGGATTGCTTTCTCCCTTGTTCCCTCTGAAATTCTGCCGGCTCTCTTTGTTTGCCCCGTCGTTGTTCTTGTTAACCCAGCAAATACAAAAAAAAAAAAGAAACAGAAAAAATGAAGAATTAAAAACTTTTGTACATGCCAAATTACGTCATGGCTGTTGATCTTTTTTCGCCATTTTCTGTTGTGTGCGAAATTAGCAGTTTTGTTGATGTTCTTTCGCTCGCTTTTTGTGTAGGAAATTCTTTTTTTTTCTCGTATTTTTTGTATTTTGCATTGTGAACACAACACCATTGAATAAGTGTGGCATCAGGTCAGAATTTAAGCAAGTTTTTTAGACATTATACAATCGATTCGAATTTAAAATAATCTCTAAATGAAAATTTTCAACGAATTCATAAAAATGCTAAACAAAACTTCACAAGCTTTCGATTTTGTGGAATTATGAATCACTTAATCTTGAGTAAGGCATAAAATCAGCATATTATTAACATTTCTTCTGTAATTTAAAAGTGAACAAATATAGTTAAAACGGGATAAGAATTCGGTGGAAATAAGCAAAAAGGTTTGCTGCTAAAATTAATCATTTGTTCTTTGTATATGTTAAATATATGTTTATCCATTAATTGAGTTTAAATAAATTTGAATATAAATATATATATATGTATTTCTTTATTTTCTCCTAATAGTTTCTCTAAAAATACCAAATAACTAAATTGTTAAAGTTAATTCTATAGTAAACCTTACCAAAATTATTATTAAGCAAACCGCAATCCTTTGTCATGCTCCCAAGCCATTATCCTTAGCATTCCGGATGGCCTCTATCTACTATTGTGCCAATAGTTTCTGCACCATTAGTTTAAAGTGAATTCAAATAAATGCCACATTATGAACCATTGAATGTCAATTACACATCCATTATCCATAAGCCAGTCAGCCAGAGCTTGCTTGTCTGGGGGGGGTTCCCGCATCCTTGGCTTCCTCTAATCGCCGCTGCGTGGCCACTCCTCGCTCCTGGAAAATGCGGAAAGCGGAAGAGGAAAATTGAAACTAACCCAACCCAAGGCAGGATAGCGTGCGACTACCAACTACCACGCCCACTTCACAGCGAGGACTTGATTTTATTTCGCTTTTCTTACTTTTTTGTTGTTGTAGGGCTTTTGCCAGTGTTAATTAAAAGTGTGTCAATGTTTATATCCGTAAATTAGTTGAAGGAGGTTTTTTGCTAGTTTATTTTTGGGGGTTTGCTTAATTAAGAACCATCAATAAGGAGTTAAAGCAACAGTTAAAGCGATTTCCCAGTGGGGAGTTGCTTTGAAGAACTCCAAGTATATTTTTCAATTGATTTCCTCTCCCTATTCCAGCTGCTCTGCGCCGTTTGTGGCAACAAATTGCAGTCGGAGCTGAGGCTTTCATGAATGCTTCTGCGTCGGTGTCGGAGTCGGGGTCTGAGTCCGGAGACGCAGCTGGCGGAGAAGCAACGTGAGCTCCGGAAAGGCAGACGGAGGCGGCAGCAACGCGTCCATCAAAATGGTCTTCAGCTATGCGTGCCTGGTGCTGCAGCGCATCGTCGTGCCGGCGGTGCTGGTTCTGGGTAAGTAAAAAAGGGCTTCAACTGCCATACTATTATTACTATTACTACTACGTCTCCCTTTCATGCAAATAAATCAATCCATATCCTGTGTTTAAATCAAAGATTCAATAAATCTCACATAAATTTGGCACATTTTATATATTTTATCGATTTGTCCATGTAATTTATTTGGGAAAATCATAGACAGTGCCGTATGCCAGCCAAGTTTCGATATTTTTACCATTTTTTATTAAATTTCAATCATATAAAATGATATAACTTGAAAATTAAACATTTTTTAATTCAAAATAATGTATTTTCTTCAAATTTAGCTGCCCTGATGCGACCTGTGGGCATATCCTTTGTGTACATGCTGATGTTCTTCATGTCGCCCTTCGTTCCGCTGGCCACGCGTCGCAACTTCAAGGGTTCCGTCACCGCCTTCTTTATCATCCTGCTGGCTCTGAGCACACTGGTCCTGCTGGGACACATAACGCTCCAGATCCTGGCTGTCAGCGTCACCTTGCCAATTTACAACTGCTCGTTCAGTGAGCGCCTGCTGCGACACATTGGTTTCGTGAGCTTTGTCGATCTGAAGTAGGTTATTCTTGAGAGTTTTGAAAAAATACAATTTAATTAATTGTAAACTTTATTTACTAATCAGAGCATTTGCCATAATTGAGTGGCTGCTGCCGGAGGTACTTGTGTTCGCCACCTCCCTGGGATCATATCTCACGGTGAAGCGAGTGGCCTCTCAAACCGTCGGCGCCGAGCAGTTGGAGAACGGTGAAGTGGTTGAGGGCCAGGCAGCGGAGGCCAGCCAAGCCCCGACTACAGATGCCAATGGTGGAGATGTGCAGCAGGCAACAGCCACAACGCCACTGCAGCAGCAACAGCAGCAGCTGAGGAAGCGGGTGTCCATGATTAGCCAGCACATACACTTCGAGGGACTGATTAAGATCTGTGAGTCTCTGATATATACATTTTTGCTTAAAGAAAATGAAATCAAATCAACCAATTGGGAATATTTTCAATTAAAATGAATGAAATGTTTCCCCCCTTCTAACAGCTCCGCTCTTCTGCCTCGCCACACTGTTCTTTGCGGCCGTGCTGCGTCCCTCGGTGCCTGGCGGCTTCTACTTTCTCATCTTCCTGCTGGCCGGAACTTACTGGGCAACCTGCCAGACGCTGCAACGGTGCGTGTCCCATCAGTGCCCTCCATCGCATCCATTCCGAACACTTTACTGACTTTCCTTTTGTATTGTCGCACCTTTTTTGTTCAGGGGCTTCGCGTTGTTGCTGCGCTGCGTAATGGTTGTCCTCGTGCTGCACTCCCTGTCCATTGTGTCCTACCAGACGCCCTGGATGCAGGGCCACCTCAATCACACCAGACTGACAGCTCGGTAAGTAAAATGAGAAGGAGAAGGAGTAGGAGGCCAGAACTGTCCTCCGCTGTGGCGTACATCCTGTAACGGGATTTCTCTATCTCTGTCCCCCCTGCCATCAGCTTGATTGGACTGGAGCCGCTCATTGAATCGTATTGCGCGTCGGATATACGAGTCCTCTTCTACAATAATGAAATGTCCCTGGACTCGTACCTCAATCCGTTTGCGTTGTTCTTCGCTTACTTCGCCCTGGCCCTGACCACCAAGCATCTGATTAAGCCACGGGTAAGTCAGTAATTAGTTCACTTTGTATTGAATGGCTTAAAGCCCGTTTTGCTCCTTTCTGGCTTAGAGCAACTAACACGGTTTTTTTCATCGGTGTCACCAGCAAAAAAAATAAATGAGACTGACAATCTATAGAAATTTGATTAAATTAAGTATTTTAACAACTTTTTAAGAATAATATCTATTTAATTTGATCTAAACAATATTTTATTAGCCAGAAATGTTGTAGTTTTCAACAATTTAACTTTATATCTTAAAGGGTTAATAAAAACATAAAAAGATGCCACAGAAATTGCTATTAATTAAAATTAAATACAAAATTAGGCTTAAAATATTTAAGCTAACCTAAGAAACCCATTTTTTATATCGATTTAATCGATATATGGCGATTTCTCTGGCACCCCTGTTATAGTAAGTTGCTTAAATCAATTGATAAATCCATTGAAAAAATTTAAAAATTCTTCTTAAAGAACAGCTTTTCAGTCTTGCTAAAAATTAAGGACACAAATCACGCGACATCGTTTTAAATCTTTTCTCAATTTCTGCTCTTCTTCTGCTGCCACTTGCATCCGGATAAAACACTTAATTTTCAATTTTTTTTAACACTATACACTCTGCACGCCGACAAAAATAAACCAACATACACGAAACAACACTCCTAACACCTAACTACAAATCGTCACTAACACACACCACACACAACTCGGACACCCCAAACACCTGAACACCATCGAAATGCTGATCCACTTGAACCACCGCTCCAAGCAGCTGGAATCGAAGCCCGCCACTGCCTTTGGCCAGCAGCTAGATTGCAACAGCAGCAGCATCAATAACACAGGCAACAACAAGGTCAACCGCCAGCTGTCGCTGCTCACGTCGCAGACATCGCGGGGTCGCCGGGATGGGTCCAATTCAAGCGGAGGTGGCACCACCACTATCGCCACCACCGCAACCACCACTGCCACGACCGCAATCCGCAATCAGCGCTTGAGTGTAAGCGAGCGAGTGTGGATTGAGATTAGGGTTTATGTTTCGATTTGGGTGCAGTGTGTGAATGTGGAATATATACATTTTTTTAGAGATTTTCGGTAGGAAAAAATAAATAGAGAATTGGAAATAGGGGAAAGGTAGAAAATGCCCAATAAGCCAGCTTAGTTTCATGAGAAGGAAAACTAAACCATTGAAAATGAAAAGCTTTTTCTCCCAATGCATAGATTCATTATATTTTATGAGCTAACGTTTTCAAAATTTCTGATTTTATGAGATTAATTTTGTATAAAATTCGAAATTTGATTGGTTATATTTTCTATTTAATTTTGTATATTCTGGGGAATATATGGATTAAGAACTAGAGCCTTTCAAATGTCCTTAAATGCTATTAAATTATGCCTAAAGACCTATAAAAGTTCCTTCATATATTATTATATCCATCATATATTTTTTTATTTCAAAACGATTGCGGTTTAAAAAGCCCACCAAACCAGGTTATTTGTTGAAATTTGTGTGAAAAATATTGTATATTTCGATTAGGACATTATTTATACTGCAAACACTATACACAATTAGTGAACTCAACTAAAACCAAACTAAATGTTTGTCTTTGCCTAAACTTTTAACCCCAAAAACTTTGACCAACATTTGAGACAATCAAATCTGTGTGTGCCGCCTTTCTGCTGAAACTTGACAACACTTGTGATTTCCGCTTTTTTCGCCATTTTCTTTTACATATTTTTTTTTGTTGTTTCCGTTTTGATTTTTGTTTACGCTCTCTCTTTTATTACTTCCGCTTTAGGTTTCTTTACGCCGTGATCAGCGTGCAACGTTGAATGAACCGACTGAGACGACGCCTGTACGTAAACTAACTCCACTCTATGCGCCCAAACTCTATATCATCCTCTCCTACCAGCCTAACCCCCGATCATTAGACTAGAGTTAGCCTCTCTCTCTCTGTTCTATCTATCTTTCTATCATATGGTTTCGAGCCTCTACTGTCTGCCATTTGTCAATGTTCAATTTTGTACTTGTCCTAACATCTATATAGCAATCTATAGTACTAATACCATAGTAATCTCCTCCAAGTCATGAGAGATCCTAACAAATGTAGAGTAACCATGATACTAACCCCGTAAGTGTGAGTGAACACGTGTATGATGTATGTATAATGTATGATTTATGGGCCATAATGACACTGCAACAGCGATCCAAATAGTTTGCACCCGGCTAGTAACCTATCGATGACATTAACACCCGTAGTTGTCCTAGAATTCTTGACCTCTGCGTATTATGTACATATGTATCTCTCAACTAGTAAGCTTAACGATCTCCTACATGTCAGCCAGAATGCACTTTACTCGAAACTAACACTCGTTTAACTTTCCCTGTACAGTTGGTGCGTCAAAGCACTCGAAAGTCCCGCACGCCTCAGCCCTTGGAGGGCGGATCCTCGGTGGCACCCAGTAGCACGCAGCGGGGGAACGACATTCAGCTGGATTCAATGGAACAGCGATCGGAGCAGGAGAACACAACCACCTCCATATTGGATCAGATATCCTATGGCTTTGTCAGCGTGGGAGGTTTCATCTATCAGAATAGTTATATATTCACCAATATTCTGATGATGGTGAGTTGAAGTACACAGTAAATGGATTTTTCAAATAAAAACCCATTCCCTTTCTTGCTTAGGCCTGGTCGATAGTCTACCACAGTTGGCTAACCTTTGTCCTGCTTCTGTGGGCCAACGTGCTGTGGATGATACCCAACCAGCGAAAGGCCATGATGCGTTCAAGTCCATTTATCGTGCTCTATGCCGAGGTGCTGCTGGTGGCACAGTATATATACGGCATGGATCTGACAAATAGCGAGCTCCCCACGAAGGTTTCCGTAAGTTCGGGGGCTACACTTGCGTTGCGAATTTAATTTAATTAACTGCAATATGCCTTACAGACGGCGGGCATTAACCTGCAGCAGATTGGCTTCGAGCGTCCCATCGAGAACCAAATGCGTCCGTGTGTGCCTCTGATCGTAAAGACTGCCTTCGTGCTGATGTTCTGGGTGACGTCGCGGCAGTTCTTCAAAGAGAAACGCGATCGCCGAAGGGACAGCACGCTGGCGGATATTATTGCTCCGCTGCAGATCACCGTTGGATCGGCTGGGTCAAGTTACCTTATCAACGACGGCAAGAAGACCTCAAAGTTCCTAAAGAAGGCCGGCGATGTGATCAAGAATCTGCTGGTGCGCCTATGGATCTGGCTGCTGGTGCTGGTGATCTTCCTGTGCGCCATCACCGGCGAGAATATGACGGGTTTCCGCATTTGCTATATGGCCCTGTTCCTATTCTTCTTGCTGGTCTTTCAATCCTCGTCCAAGGCCTGGGTGAAGATCATGTACGGCTTCTGGCTGTTCCTGATCTTCTACGCCATGTCCATATTGATACTGATTTATACATATCAATTCGATAAGTTCGATACGTACTGGAATGACTATCTCAATGTGTCCAAGACGCTGTAAGTGATAATATTCGTGCTACCATTAACTTAAACTCTATATTAAATATCCATTTTCATGTTAAAGGCAAAACGACATCGGCCTGAAGCGCTATCAAACCAAGGATCTGTTCCTCCACTTGGTCTCGCCCACGATTATTGTAATCCTGACCGTGATCCAAGTGCATTACTTCCACAAACGCTTCATCGCGTCCCTGCAGCAGCAGCCTGGTTCGGCACAGCAGAAGCCCACGGAGACAACGGCATTGGAACCGTCGGCTGCAGCATCCAAGCGTCGCGGCAGTGCCGGATCTCTTCGCCGTTCTCAAGGCCCTTCGGCGGAGGCTGCTCCCGGTGCAGCCACCACAGATTTTGAGACCTCCGTACGCGATTTGGTGCGCATTTCGTTCCGCAAGATCAAGAATAAGTCGGAGTACATATTCAAGAACTTCAAAGACGTCTTTTGGCGTTTCCTCGAGCTGCATATCATGAAGGCGGTCTATCTGGCGGCTTTCATCTGCAGTGTTAGCCAGGTCTGCGTCTTGCACATTATCTTTGTGGGCTTCTGCGTGCTGGGCGCCACCTCGCGTAAGGCCATTCAGATAGTGATCAGTCGTCTGATCTCCTTCATTGTCACCATCATAGTGCTGTCCAAGATGATCTACCAGATCGAGTATCTCGATCACACTCAGTACAACGTGACTTGCGTAAGTAAAACATCTTATAGAACTCAACATGTTAAGTAAACTAACTTACCTCCCTTTCAGTCGGACAACCGGACGGCCAACAATGCCGAATGGCTGGGTCTTAGCAAGGCAAACAAGTTGGAGGGCGGCCTAATTGGTCTGCTGCGCACCTACATCATCTACATGGTCATTGTGACCATGCACGCCGTGATCACACTTCGTCAGCTTCAAATGCGCGTGAAAATCGGTGCCTTAAATGCTCCGCCCACCAAGCTGCTATTCCCCAATATCGTGCGAGCGGATGCCGAGAAGGATCTGGTGGGATTAATCAAGTATCTTCTAAACTTTGGCTTCTACAAATTCGGCATTGAGATATCGCTGATTGCCCTTGTCTCGACCATCACCTATCGCCAGGATATTGTGGCCGTGGCCTATGTGTTTTGGCTAGTAGTCCTGCTGTTGCTAAGGCGGTCACAATGCGCTAAGATCTGGGGCGTATTCCAGGCGTTCTTTGCCATCTCCATATTGACACAGTACATTGTGTTGGTCGGTTTGCCACCAAGTTCATGTCTGGGTAAGAGTTTATCGTTCAACGTTTGAAAAACCAATTATATATTGCCTCCTTAATTATTTTCCTGTTATTTGTTTATGCAGTTTATCCCTGGGATAAGGGTCTCTTTGGTGAGGGCATTCAACGCTGGACCATGCTGCCAGGAGCTCTGCATTTTAACCACGTGCCCAAGCTTATCTTCGACTTTATTGTGCTGATAATACTGAATCGGCAGAAGAGCATCTTCTGCATAGAGCAGCGTTATGCCAGCAACGATGACTATCCTGGCGGCAGCAACCGCAGCGTGATTAAGGACATCGCCCAGCTGGGTCGCGTGCCCTTCGACAATCCCACCCATGATTTTTGCTCTTACATACGCAACTACTCGGATATTCTGAAGAACGGCGTGCTGTGCGGCTTCTACTGGTTCACCCTGGCGGTGGTCTTCCTTGCCGGCACCAATATTGCTGATCTTCTGGCTCTGGGTTATCTGATTGGAGCCTTCATCTTTCTGTGGCAAGGATCTGATTTCTATCTGCGACCCATTCACACCATCATCTGTCGCTGGAAGTGGCTGCTGGCCTTTAACGTGGCCAATATTCTCATCAAGACCAGCTTCCAAATGGCCGGCTGTCTGTTCATGACGCAACTGACCACCGATTGCTGCTGGCTGGTGCACATGTTGGGCATCACCTGTACGAGTAATGTGCCCAAGGAGCAGATAGTGCTGCCCGAGGACGCTGTAGTGCTGCTGGCGCCTGGCGAATGTCCCAAGATTACGCACCAGGTGGTGTTGCTCTGGGATACGATCTGCTTTGCCTTCATCCTCTTCCAGCTGCGCATCTTCAAGTCGCATTACTTCTGCCACATCATCACGGACACCAAGGCGAACAACATCCTGGCCTCTAGGTAGGTTTATCACTATTTATCTTTCTAAACTTGAACTTGATGAGTATCTTTTCTTGCAGAGGAGCGGATATTATTGAAAGTCTGCGGCAGAAGCAGATTGCCCATCGACACGACCACGAAAAGCAGGTTCTGCACAAGATCAAGCGGAAGATGGAACGCATACGGGCCACGCAACAGAAGATGCTCCGGCCCCTGGACAAGCAAACGCATTTCGATGGTAAGTTACCCGGGAATAACTTTGAGGCGATGCTGTCCCTCCATTCTAGATTTTTGCGTTCGGGTCGCGTTGTTTGCAATTTCCCTTTTTTGAATTTTGATCTTGTTGGAAATTGTCGCGTGTGTGTGTCCTAAAATTAATATTGGTTCGGATTCCTCAAGGGCAACGTACGCCCTCGGAGCAGGCTCTGTCAGATGTGGCGCCTTTGGCCCACAATAGCAGCTTCACCTCTTGCCAGGGTTCTGGATATTTAACGCCAGACGGACAAAGTTCCAGCACTTCCGCCACTTCATCGCCAGCCAGAGCCTCGATCCTTTCCAGCAGCAGTGACGGCAGGAGCGTGGAGAGCGAGGATAGTGCAGATGCAGCAGTGATTATAGAACCAGAGATCAATGTGATGCCCTGCGAAGAGTTCACGGACTATGTCGATGTACAGTCGGTTAGCGAGGAGGAGGCAGCGACTGTGGCATTGCCGAGGCAACAATCGGAACCCGTGGCGAGACCAGTAAGTTCTGGGCAGGAGACTCTATTTAAAAGCTTGGACTCCTCAAAACCAACAACGCCGAGTACGGAGGCCTTGTCCGCTCTGCTCACTGAGGGTTTCTTGGAGCCAAAGCGAATCTCCCTGGGATTGGCCCCTTCAGATGTTAGTGCTTCGGCTAACATGCAAACTCTGGCGCCTCCTTTGGCTGCCTATGCCACGGTAATGGCTTCTAGTGCTACCAGCTCGGTGCTATCCTCCAATCTGACTCCGAATCTACGCCGGGAACATCGTCGCCAGTCGTCAACCAATGCAGCTGTGTCCTGGAATGAGACCGTGTCCATCAAGCGATCACCCATAAAGAAGAAACAAATGGTAAAGTGATGATCCTGCGTGATCGTACATCTCTCTCACGCATATTCCCCCGAACAGTCGACAGATAGTTACGAGGAGGAGGTGACCATGCGCCACAAGCTGCTGCATCGCCGGCATCAGAGCATGGGAAATGCCAGCTACTCACTGGAGGATTCGCAGACCCATCGCAAACGCCTGTCCAGGGACGAGGCTGCCATGCGATCCGCGCAAAGACCGCATAGCTGGGGACCCGTGGGTACGGTCAGCTATATGGAGTCGCTGATGTGCGCCTTCTATGAGCCCGCTCTGCTGCATGGACCATGTATTGGATGAATCTTTGCTCTCGAATAAGAATTATTATATAACTTTGCTCTTAAACGAAACTCTGTACAAAAAATACAAACTGTTTTATGATGTGCGTGCTCTCTTTAAGATAATAAAAGCAATTGGGGTTCTGTGTGTAGCACAGACCCCGAACCAACCACTGCCTCTCCGAGTCTGACCTGTAAATAACACGAATTTAGATGAACTTTGCTACCAATTAATTACTTCTTAATCGGTGAATCTCAGAGTGCCTGAGCGTTACTACAAGTGTAAAATAAATCTCTTTAACGATCTCAGTGTTGGGTTTGCTAGAATTCCGGGGAGTTCGATCTGCATGAAAAATACGATGACTTTTCGACCTTAAATCTTTTCTAAATAAAGCTTTTCTTATATATCTTATTTATGTAAAGTGATATGGAATCTAGTGACTATATTATTTAACTTAATTTTTGGCAAAGATCCCTTTTGCTATAAGCATATTGAATGCCTGTGGGGATCGGTTCAGAAATCTGTGTACAATTATACAACATGCCAAACCTTCGGCCAGCCGTTGAAAGTCTTGATTTCAATTAAACAAATTATCTTCTTCTTTGTTTTTTACAATTTTTTATTTAACTTTTCGTTTTATTTTTGTGTTTTTGATTATTTTTTAGAACATGGTTATCCACTTCCTGCACCTACAGTACGCAGAAGGAAGGAAATTAAATTACATCCACATGGTAAAGAAGTTTTCGTTTGTTGTGCCTTATTTGTTTGATATATTATATATATATTCTCCAATAACTGCCCCTACCATGTAAATAAATTCCGCCCAAAGATTAACTGCATGATTCTGTGTGCTGCTATGTAAATTGAATGCGAAATGAAAAGCCTAGCTAACCTTATCTATATATATTCGCCCATCTGAATGTTGTTGAAAATGCCAACTATATTTGCTGTGATGTTTGTTTTAAGTTCCATCTGCTTATAATATATATTTCGTTGGTGTTCCCCTTAAGCTACGCGTGCCGGCGATTACTACATGTTCGAGGAGATGGACGATAAATTCGAACTGGATCTGATACACGACGAAATCGACTTTCTGGAGGAGGAGAACATTACCGAAAGCGAGATGAAGATGCAGCGTCGCAAGACCCTATACGATGTGAGTTCTTAGGGGTTATTTATTGGGGTTTAATCTGAGATATAGAAACCAGAAGCATGTGATTTGGGGATTATCGTATGTATATCGAGAGGAATGATATATCGATTGATTGATAGTATCGGTAAATTGATATTTTCTTCCACTGTAAACCCATATTTCCCGCATGACTATTTGAACCATATTTAAATTTTTATAAATTCCCCATATAACAAAAAAAAAAAACCAAATCAAAATCAAAAATTGCCCCGACTTGTGATCGAAGGTGTGGAAGGATCTCAATGATGCCGAGTATCGTCGCCACTTTTATATGCGCGAGCGTTCGTATGCCTCAGAGCCGGGCTCTCGCATTGCTTTGAAGTTGGACGATGAGAAGGAGAAGAAGATCAGCGATAATGACGACGACGACGATGATGACGATACGATTGAGTGCGATCTTGGCATGCGCACATCAACGCTGTCCGAGCCACTAGACTTTGGGCGTCGCAGCCAAACGCTGCTCGAGGTTGTGAGTCTGAATTGTGTGCTGATTGTGAGCAAACAGAGTTATATTCTCTTTAATTGGCGCACCCCTCTTGAATTTCACCTTATTTGCTCACGAGTCCTGCTCTAGGCTCAACCTGCCGACCAGCAGCAGCAGCAGCAGCAGGGCGCGCACTCACCACAAAATACTGTACAAAAATACAAGAACAACAAGCGAGATTTTATATATTCAATATGCATTTACTGTATAAGCTTGTTTTTTTTTATTTCGTTATAAATGGTGTAAATGTTTACGTTACTTTTTTCTTCATAATTCTGACTTACCCCTTGGTTTACTTGTTACCCCGTAGAAATCAAAGGACGCTCCACCCAGCGAATTCCCCTCTACTAGCAAGGGCATTTCCAAGGAACGCGACGCGGCCACAGGTACGGGTTCCAGCACAGCCAGTCCTGCTCCGACCAGGGATGTGGCCGATCTGCCAGTGATCCCGCCACCCCTGCCGTCAACTAGCTTGGGAGGACGCGAGGCCACTGCCTCCAAGGAGACTTCGGATAGCAAGTCGAAGATGGAAATCGACAGCGGCGAGGTGACGGCCAAGGACTCCGACGAGGATTTCGATACCAATCCCATCATCAGACTGCTGGAGGGCTTCTTGGTCACGCTGACCATAAGACTGAATCGCTTCTCGCGAAACTACCGCTTTGTCAACCGCATCCTGGCCGGCGAGAAGAAGACCCTCAAGGTGGGTTTAAATAATATAAAAAGAGAGACTTGTAAATTGTAAATTTAATTATCCTTTATTATTTCATAGGAATCCAGCTCGTTGAATCGTCTGGGACTGTCCAGTGCCGCTGCCATGTTCCACTTCCTCAAGTCCAATCTCGAGAGGTATTTAGAAAGCACGGCTGGAGCTTGGGGTCCAGTGTGCGCCGCTTGCGTTAAATTTGAATTAAGTTTTGTTTATTATTTTTTTGTTGGAAACTGGAAACCCGAGAGCGTCCCTAGAGTAGCGTGTTCTGGTCGCGTTACGAAGCGTTGATTTTTTATTTTTTTTAGTTTACGTTCGTTTAGAGTTGTGTTCGTTCGATTTCAAATCAATATTTATTTATTTTTGGTATTCTTTTTTCTCTTTTTTTTATTTGCATATCCGTTTACCTTTTGTGTTTCGTGTTCCTGTGCTTCCACAACAACATTATTTCTACTACTTTCGAAACCAACAATACACCTGCAACTCACCTCCATCATTTGTGCCACACACACACACCACCGTTGTTGTTGTTGTTGTTGTGATCTTGATGTTGATGTTGCTGTTGTTGAAGCGATGAAAGTGCCGTGCCCGCCTCCACATCCACACCGCGGCGGGTAGTGGTCACTACACCACCGAGTGGCATCGAAAACCCAGACACCAGCACTCCACTGAACACGAACACGACCACCACACCGCTATCACCACCCGAACCACTGCCACCACCAACAACAACCAGTACACCACAGCAGCAGCAGCAGCAGCAGCAGCATCAGCACAATCGCCCTGCCGACGAAATCATCGAGCTGCCCGTAGACACTGTCGATGCAGCCGCCTCTAGGTAATCGAAACTCAACCGAAAACGTTTGATTTCCGGATGCGGAAATATGCCATATGCCATCCTATTTTTTCTCTGCACATATTCACGGATTTTTAAGTCACTCTTGTACTTTTTACACATTTAAAATGTATTAAAATAATTTGGTGAATTTTAATTCCTGAAGAACTGAAGAAAAGTATTAATTTTTGAGGCACTGTTAGAGTTAATCAAATAGTTGTCCAAGAGATGTCCGTTATTTTTCCTCATTTTCTACTCACACAAATTGCAAAGCCATCATGTCAATGTAATGCCTGGCCACCACTGCTCTAAAGAATACTTTTTGTCATTTCCTATACACTTTTTATTAATTTTTTATTTATTTTCAAAAGGTAACAAATTATTAAACATTCTGACATACCATTTGGCTAGCCAAATCCGATTTATTTATGTGTATGAAGAACAAAAACAAACAAACAAACAAACAAAAAATTTATGAACAAAAAACAGATCCTTACTAATTTCTTTTTCTTACATTCCACATTCTTCTGCGCGCGCATTTCGATCCATCCGAATATATATTTTTGGTTTCGTTAGAAAACAATCAATCAATTCATCGCCGCCAGCCAAGGGGTAAGTAGATCAAATATTCATTTTATACGAAAAATCTAAGACTAAAACCGAGATCAGTAAAAGCCACTAACACGTGAGGCATCTCTTCTTGGTGTCCGGCTCTCTAAGAAATCTCTACTACGATCTCCTAATACCTGAGCAATTTCTCTCTCTATATATGTAACTGTAAACCACATCTACTATATTCTCTGCATTGTGACGACACCAACTTTCCATTTCACGCCATTCCATTCTCCTCCTCTCGTCACCCCATCCCTGCGTTACGGCATTATAATCGCAACTCGTAACTATAGCACGATGATGCTCAGTCGAAAATCGGACTGTGGCCTGCCCGAGATCCGCATCAAGGCGCCCTCGATTGAGCGGGGCAGCGCACATTATTACCATAATCATCACAGTGCCGGCGGCGGGGGCTCGGGATCGTTGAGCAAGCACTGGTCCTACGAGCAGGTGGACAGGTACTGGTCCCGCCCCCCACTAACTAAGCGTAGTGCTCCCACTCACTATCCCTTAGCCAATTGATGTGCCTAAATTAATGTCTGTTGGTGTCTCTTTCGGTTTGTGTTTGTAAAGCGCCTCTCTAACTATCTGAAATTATGAGGGTCGATTTAAAAGGAATAATATCTTGGGATATATGTCGATTTATCTTGCAATTGCTATATTCATATAAAATAAAGATACTTGAAAATTCCCAGTGTTTACCTTCTTTTAAATCGACCCTCCATAACATCTGTATTTTATGTATATATCTTTCAAGCTCATTGCCATTGCCATCCTCATGATCATGGTCATGGTGAAGCTCAGAACACTCTAACATCTATCAACCATGAACCTCTGTCAGTCTCTACCTTCTGTTTATTTTGGTAACTGTAACTCTGCATCTATGTATTTCTGTATTTCGTATCCGTATGCCTCCTCCAATAAGTTGTATTCGCTGCTATGATTTAAACCTATCTCTATGCGTTCTTTGCTAGTATGTATCCGTTGTGTGGCTTCGATTAACCCTAGTTTAAAGCTAGTTCCACACTGATGCACTCGCGCATGTAGATTGTGGAGCATGCAGCGCACACATATTCCTAAGAAGATCACAGAGCACCGAGCATGTCCAGTTGATATAGATTCAATGAATCTGCTCAGAGACAAAGAGAGAGCTTTGTAAATTAATAATTTTTTTTTCGGCGACCTTACAGTGCCGGGGAGTTTAACCTGGAGGAGGAGAACTTTGCCCAGCGGGATCACCACATCATTGTCGAGGTGCTGATCTCTTCGTGGTATGCCTTGCTGGCCAACACGGATCTCATCTGCTACATAGTGGTGTTCATCAATCAGGTAAGATAATGTTTATACTATATCAGGAGTATACTTGACCTTCTAATATATTTTCCAGGTGGTCAATGCCAGTCTTATATCGCTGCCTCTGCCTATTATGGTCTTTTTGTGGGGCACTTTGTCCCTGCCACGACCCACGAAGACCTTCTGGGTTACTCTGATTGCCTATACCCAGGCCATTGTGCTGATCAAGTGCATTTTCCAGTTCAAGCTGATCTGGGCCAACTATCACAATCTGCCCAATCAGCCTCTGACACCAGCCAAGATCTTTGGCGTGGAGATGAAAACCCACTATGCGATTTATGATTTGATTCTGTTGTTGGTACTCTTCCTGCATCGATATCTGCTTAAATCGCAGGGCTTGTGGAAATCTGGCTACAAGGATACGGATAACCAGTTCACCAGACCCACCGCTAGCATGTACGTTTGTAGAGTCTTTGGTAATATTAATATTTTCATTAATAAATTCTTCTTTCTAAAATAGTGATGATCGCGATGATAGCGACAATCTATCGCAGCCCGACTCGCGCCAGCTGAACGAAGAGGCTGCTGCCCAGAAGATGAGCCTGCAAGTGAGTCAGGCTTCCTTGCCAGGATCGCCTGAGTACAGCAAATCGGGCATCAATCAGCTAGAGTAACTATCTGTCTTAGTATTTTATTATTATTTAGCTAACATACAAATTTTTTATAACAGACGGACCAAGTACACCTCTTCGCTGCACAAGTTCTTCTTCAGTCTGGTGCACAAATCCCGCCTCGCCACAGATGTCTATGCTCTGATGTTCCTCTGCGATTTCGTCAACTTCTTTGTGCTGCTCTTTGGCTTCACGGCATTTGGAGTGAGTAGAATTAGAGCTTCCAAATCATAGGAAAAATGCTAATTATATATTTTTCTATCAAACAGACCCAGCAAACGGAAAGTGATGAGGGTGTCCAAACCTATTTGGCGGAGAACAAAGTGCCCATACCCTTCCTTATCATGTTGCTGGTTCAATTCCTGCTTATCGTCATAGATCGAGCTCTGTATTTGCGAAAGGCTCTGGTGAACAAGATAATATTCCACTTCTTCTCAGTGATTGGCATACACATTTGGATGTTCTTCGTGGTACCGGCTGTCACGGAGCGAACATTCAACTCCCTGGCACCGCCCATCATTTTCTACGTGATCAAGTGCTTCTACATGCTGCTGAGCTCCTACCAAATCAAATCCGGCTACCCCAAGCGCATTCTTGGCAATTTCTTCACGAAGGGCTTCTCCATGGTCAACATGATTGCGTTTAAGGTGTACATGCAGATCCCGTTCCTGTACGAGCTGCGCACTATTCTGGACTGGGTGTGCATCGACAGCACCATGACCATCTTCGACTGGCTAAAAATGGAGGATATTTTCTCTAACATCTATCTGATACGCTGCACCAGGCAGTCGGAGACCGATTTTCCGGCCATGAGGGCCCAAAAGAAGGCTTCGCTATCGAAGCTCTTGATGGGAGGCACGATCGTTTTGCTGATTGTGATCTGTATTTGGGGACCCCTGTGCCTCTTTGCCCTGGGCAATGCTGTGGGCACCTCGAATGTGCCCTTCCAGGTGTCTCTATCCATTCGAATTGGACCCTACGATCCCATCTACACCACGAATAACTACGATAGCATTTTCGAGATCAATCCCGAGATGTACTCGCAGATGACAAACGCATACATTAAGGACAAACAGGCTCTGACATTTATCACTGGCTACGATGCAACGGATGTGGCGGCGGTTAAGCTGGCAGGCAATTCGCCGTCACTTTGGAATATAGCACCGCCGGATAGGCAGCGGTTGCTAAATGATTTGCGAAACAGTGAGTTTAAACCTAACTTATCTTTATTTGTAGCTAAGAAAGAATTTTAACTAAATCTCTTGCATTACAGATCACACTCTAAAGGCCCGCTTCTCTTATTCCCTCACGCGTAAGGCTCCAGCTAAGGGACTTAAAGAGAATGTGGGCGATGAGCATGCAATTTCACTAGACGAATCCTTTGAGGGCCGTGCAGCGCTGATCCATATGCTCAGCGAGAATCACGACCAGGATCCAGTCATCAGTGTCAGCAATAGCAACATCACAGACAATACCACCATTGTGGCCAATCCCGTTGCCGAGGAAGTTGTCGTACTGCCCGCCATGATTCCGAAGTTCATTAAGGTTCTAAACTCGGGCGATGCAGCCGTGGTTAGTGTGCTGAGTGAAAAGCATCAGGACTACCGACCGCTTGTCATCAAAATGCATCGGGACAACGAAACCAATGGCTTGTGGTGGGAGATCCGCGATTTTTGCAACGACACCTTCTACAACGAAACGTTGTCCAAGTTTGCCTACAGCAACTGCACATCGGGTATAGTAATGTACACGTTCAACGACAAAAAGTTCCCATCGACATTCAGCTTCCTTACAGCGGGAGGGTAAGTTGTTTATTGCTTTTTCATTGTTTACATTATTTTATTATTCTATTAAATATTTTCTCTGCAGCATCATCGGTCTGTACACCACCTTTGTGTTATTGGCCTCGCGCTTCATGAAGTCCTTTATCGGGGGCCAGAATCGAAAGATTATGTTCGAGGATCTGCCCTACGTGGATAGAGTACTACAATTGTGCCTTGATATCTACTTGGTGAGACATAATTTTATTTTAAAATCAACCAAAATCTAATTTATTTGTTTAATTTTTTTATTAGGTACGCGAGGCCCTGGAATTTGCACTAGAGGAAGATCTGTTTGCCAAATTACTCTTCCTGTACCGATCGCCCGAGACACTGATCAAGTGGACCCGTCCCAAGGAGGAGTATGTGGACGATGACGGCGACACTGACTCAATACCAAGCCGGATGAGTGTGCGACGGCCCGAGCAGCTGCAGCCACAATAACATAGGGCTAACCTTAATACTTAGGTAATGTAGAATTTGTTTACGTATTTAGTACGTATTGCGTTGTCGTAGGTTTCATAGTCTTTTTTAAACATTTTTATATGTACATGTCGGAAAAGAGAAGAAAAGAGAACACAACAAATCAAACACACAAAGCAAACACATCACCCATATTTATACAGTTTACACAGTTCGTTCGATTTTTTGTCAAAAGTACTGCCCGGTGTGTGATGATGAAACCGCAAGAGTCAGATAATACTGTACACCAACTATTTTGCATACATTTATTATGTACGTACGTGTACCTAGTCTGTAAGCGGTAAAAATATTTAGTCCTAAGTAAGCGAAAAGTGTTGCTGTTTGTTAGTTTAAACAAATGAAAATACTAGTGAATTGTACATGTAATTGCCTAACGAAAGCAAATAATATATTTAAGCTAGTGTATTATTTAAGATGGAAGAAAACTAATAATAATAATAATAATGATGAAAACTCATATTCAGGGAAATTAGCATTTTACAGAAACCTTAAATATATAACTAACCTAAATTGAGGCATCCGGAGTTAATAGGTAATTACTAAATAACACCCTAGGTAATCAATGTTTTATATTTATACGAACGAATAATATCATGTAATAATAATAATCAAAACTGCTTCGAATCGCGCATACATTTCTATGATATTTGCCTGTGTGTGCCCTTTACAAAACGGATTAACGATATTATTGTATATGTTAAATTGTTTGTTATAAAACTCTAGATCGTGCATATATATATAGAGCGTTGACTTTAGTTATAGGCATATCATCACGTGACATATTTTTGTATTGAATGCAAATATCATTTGCTTAAGCGAATATTATCTAGGCGAATTCATATCAAAATTTGAAATGTTAATGCTTCTCTGAGCGTAGGCTTTGTACACAAATATCTCCCATAGGCAATCTCCTAATCTTACTACTACACGCCAACTAAATCTGTATGTGCTATTTTATATATGTATATCGAAACGAATTAATACAATACAACAAATGTAAAAATCAAAATATAAACAAATGAATTTTTATACCAAGAAACGAACAACCTAAAACGTAATATATAGATTGTACCTATTTTTTTAGCGTTTAATTTTCCATAATAAGCTTAACTACGTGGAACTTACATACGAACTAAAATAAAGAATCGAAATTTATTGTAATAAATTATTTAAAGACTTTTAATCTTGGTTTATTAGTTACTTAACAAAGATATTCACAAATATTGCAAAATATATTATTGATTCCAATATTTATTTATTCACGGTATCCGCGTGGCACAATTCCGATAGTGGGTGAACTGGAATTCACTATTCCCACTGCTGGCACTATCGCTGCTCTGTTGACGGCTGATATTTACGACAGGATACACCTCCTCCCACTGCGATTCGCTGCGGCTGAGGACACCACGTCGCCGGTGCGGCGTTGTAAAGGAGCTCTCCTGTTGTTGCGTTCTTACGGTGGTAGCGTTGGTGGCCGTGTTAGCAGAGACAACGGGCATCGGATTGTTCAGCATCTGCGTAACGCTCTTGGACAGGCGAATCGATTGGATGCGGTTGTATCCACTGCCTGCTGGCTTGTAACGTTCCAACCGGGAGGTAAGACGAGCCATCTCATTGGACATCCACTCGGGAGCCCTCATGTTGTTCAAATGCGACGACGACTGGTGGTCAAGTAAACCGAGTGGAGAAATGGCCACGAGCTTTTATAGCCAACTAGGGTGCAAGGGTGACATAAGCCGGGGCGCAATCAATACGGCTTGCATTAGGCAAGGTTAGGGCTCACTTAGTTGCTTTGGTTTCCAACCCCCGAAATGCTATTGACCTATTAACTAATCAAACGCTCGGCACATGTAACACCTTCGATTATTGCAACAAAATATACATAACATTTAATTAAGAACTAAGCGAGCGAAGGACACAGAAAGAGAGAGACGAATTAAATAAGAATAACAGAATAAAATAGCCACAAAATTCGAGCTAGTGGTTGTGGTGGGGTCAGTGTAACGAAGATATGCCAAACTGTGCTATGTACATAAGCTAATGTCACGTTTAAAACTCCTTCGCTTAGGACACCTTGCAGTTGTCGTCGTGCAAATGATCGCCGTCGAGCTGGACATCCTCTTCGGAGGTGGAGAAAATGCCGCCTTGCAGAACTTTGTTGACGGCGGCGCGTGCCAAGTAGCCGGTGGTCTCCGAATAGGGCAGTGAGTAGAATGCCTTCAGATCCTCGTTCTTGGTCTGCTGCGGTTGGGGCTGCGGCTGGTGCTGTATATTGTTGTCCTTGCAGTACATGGCAAAGGCTTCGGCCAAAATACCGTCCAAGTCAAGGGCTTGCTTAAAGTGTAACTCAGGGTTGCTGAAAATAATTAAATTTAATGTTTAATATATGTTATATATATTAATATATAAATTTCGTACCGATTAAGAATGGTGGCCACTATGCAGAGCAGCTCCACAGTTATCTGACGCCTTTCCGGGCGGTCAATGCAAATGAGAGTCTCCTCAACGAGAAGATTAAAGGTTAACTCGCCACGGCTCATATTGGTCAAGGTAGGCGTAGCAGGCAGGTGATGACCCTGGGTTAAAATACCCTGAGGAGTACGCTGTAGAATCTCCCAGATCTTGTTATAGAAGTGTTTGGGGACACGGCACAGGCAGCCCTCCAGTTGGCGGCGTTGCAGGGTGGTGAGTCTGTTACGAATGAATTATTTATATAAAATCGCCAAATTATACACACATTTTGTAATTACTTTTCTTCTGTCGCCCACTCGCTGACGGTGAGAACTTTCTGCAGGAGAATGCGGACCTGGAAGGGCGATAGGTTATCCACGTCGATGCTTTGCTGTCCAGAGATCTGCAGATAGATCCTCATGGCCTCCAGGACCCAGCCAATACGAATTTTCAGTATGCCACGGAACATGGATGGATTGGTGGCTATCAACCGTCCGCAATATAGAACCACTTCCTGTTGTAGCACCGCCTGGATGACATCGTAGGGCTGCACACTAGTGTACATCACATTCTGGATCTCTGCCGGTGTCATGGGCTTGTCAAAGACCGTCTCCTTCTGGCCAATGATGCCCACGGTGAGTTCCTTGCCATTCACCAGTACCGTGGTGATAAAGGGACTGATGGAGTCCACAATGTGATGCAGGAGCGATGAGCAGTAGCGGACGGCACGCCAGTAGCGCAGAGAGCCTGCGCGATGGTAGAGTTGCGTGAGAGCCGTATTTACATTCAGGCCATTCACCTCGAAATGGGGACCTTCGCGATTGAGGAGAATGCCCCACAGTTGGCACAGACAGTAGATGGAATCGGTGTTCCGCAAAGCAGTTATGATATCCGGCGTGGGTTGTTTATCAAAGTGCTGAGGTACAAAAGAAATAAATAAGTAAAAATATCCTTCTTTGGTTGATAAGCTTACTAACCGCAACGGAAACCTTCTCCTCCACATAGGTCAATGCTTTGGGCACATCGGTCAGGGACTGGTAGCCGATATACTCGTGATTTATCTGCGAGAATGCGTTCTCGTTGTCCGTCAGATCGCTTTGGTTCATGAAATCCAGATGCTCAATGCAGGAGCTGCTAATCAGATTCTGCAGACGACCGATGCGCACCTTCATGCCGTCACAGTAGCCCTTCTTGAGCATGGCCAGCAGATCGAGCATCTCCTTGAACTGCGGATCCCGCATGTGCTCCTCACGGATGAGCAGGCACACCGTGGGTCTGCCCGACAAGCGCCAGTACTTGCCCACGAACTGCAGCTCTGTTTTGATGTCATCAATCAGCAAAGCCATGTCCCGGTAGAGATAAAAGTCTGAGACTTCGAAAATTAGTGGATAGCAGAGTACGGTCATGCCGCAAATGCGGTACACCTTGCTGGTGCCCAGCGATCCCACAGGTCTCGAGGGACGACCGGACAGGCCAACTTTGTTGTTGACTCCCAAATGTTGATAGACTTTGATGAGTTCCGTGGAGCTCCAGATTTGCACAGGCTCCACCTGGGGAAAAGAAATGGTTATTAAAATGTTCCTTAAATTCCAAAATACAACTAACCTCATGTGGTGTCTGGGTTTGAATGCCATAGGTGGCCATCATGGCCTGAAGTCGCATAGACTCGGCTATCAGAACAATCTGGACCACAAGATCTGTGGCAGTGCCCTGTAAGGATTAGGAAAGATTATTAACAGCACAACTCAATCCGGATGGATTAAACATGTTAGGATGCATGAGGCCAATTCAAGATTCTTGGATTTTAATCACATTACAAGAAAATTTTCACTAGCCAAATGCCAAAATGCAAAAACACACAAAAGTGGAATTATTATAATACGGGATGTGGGAAGGGGATTGGAAAGGGGATACTAGCAGATAAGTTCAGATAAAGTGGGATCTTAGGGGAATACATAAAGGGGAAACTCAAGAATATTAAAGATATTAACATGCCAAATATGGGTTAAATAAGACAAACACAAAGATCTGACTTTACATTAAGTCAAACTAGAATTTTGAAATAGCTTACAAAAGATTTTGAAAAGATTTAAGACCTTTTTAAGGATATATTTAGCATAAGAGTCTTAATGTTCATCCCTAGGATTGATTTACGATTAGACTAAGTGCATTATTGTTCGTTTGCTAGCACGGAACTCTTTTGGTTAGCTCTGATCTTGCCAATTCTTGTCCCTAAAAAAATGTTTAAAAAAAAACCCAGCCCAGACCACAAATTACCTTCTTCTTGTCATCCAATATAAGAGGAATGCGTGGTTTCTTTTTTATGGACAATGTCGATTATTTAGCAGAGGAAAATATGTATATTAAGCAATGGCATATGGTTTATTTGGTAGTTCTGTTAGGGCTCAAGCAAAGCTGCTGTCTTTCGGCATTTATCGGTTTTTAAGCGAACAATTATTTCTAGTAAAGGATGTTTGTTGCACTGAAGGAGGTGTGATCGTTATTGGGTATTTTTCTAGGCCAATGCGTAGTTCAACATTCCCAGTGTTAACACCTTTGTAAGGACAACATTTGAAGCCAAAAATCAAGCTTGATCGTTCTATGGCCTTTTGGTTAAGTACATTAATAGTTAGGAACTGAGAACTACATACACATAAAGAAACCCAAATTACTTACAGTGCCCGGTTTAGCCTATTTAGAGCGTGTAGGTTTATGTTGATTTTTTTTTTTTTTAACAAAATATGCAGAGTATATTGATAGGTGGATATAGAGAAAAGAAAGAAAACCGAAAAGAGTAAAGAGAAAACTTTTGATTTAGATACCAAAAAGGAATTTGTTCGCTATATACATACAAATAACATGGGGGGGAATACAGAAATAATAAAATCACTAAGAATATAAGCAAATAATCATTTCTATATAATGTGTAGGTGTGTGTGTGTGTTTTTACTGATCGTCAAGAGTGTGTGTCATAGTTATATCTCTTCGGATCAGTAATGTTGTGTCTTGCCAAGCCACAAAAAGTTAACTAAGTAAGTGATCTTTTTTTGGTGCGCAGTGTCTGTGTCTAAAAAGCATAATTTAATTTATATACACATGGGAGTGGGTTTAATTTCAAGTTTCTATATAATTTTGAATTTAGATATATCGATAATAATTTTGTTGGTAAAGCAGAACATCTACTTACTTTGTGTTTTTCGTCAATAGCTTTGCCCTGTTATGTTACGAAACCAATTAATATGTAAACGATTTGGGGTTTTGATTTGTCATTTTTGGGTAGATAGATGGATGTAGCAGTAGAATGTAGTAGTGGTTGGTAGTAGAGAATGAACAGAATGTATATAGAATTAAATATCACGAGCCAATTATTCACTTAACCCATACGGACAGATTACGAGGGCCATAGAACACTTATGTGTAAGGGATACCAATTGGGAGCGAACGCAGACACACACACGGCAGACACACAAGACTCATCATCATCATCAGCGGCAGAAGCGGCGTCAGCAGCGGAGACCCCCAATTAGGCGAGTTGGAAACCCTTGCAAAAACCCGACGCTTTGAAATGAGTTTCTCTATAAGTTTTCGAAATAGCTTAGATTTTGGAATTTCTTGTAGTAAATCGTTTAGTTTGCTAGTTTTACGATAACTTCTTGTAGTAAATGGTTTAGTTTTGCTTTTCTATATCTTCACTAAATTTTAGAGAGATTTTAAATCAAATTTCACATTTCATAGCGCCTAAATCCCTTTAAATATCTAGAAACCAACTCACCTGGAAAGCTGAATAGCGACCCGCCCTCCTAGGACGATTATAGCTTGGCAAGTAACGACGAATCGGATCCAATTCGTTGATGTGCAGCAACCCCGCGGTTAGCAGCTGGGCAATAATGAAGAAAGATTGACCCCAGAGGAATAGCGACTGGGAGGGGGCGCGCATGTAGGAACCCTCACCATCCGGGGCGTAGTACATGGTTACCACCGGATCTCCATTGGAATCAGTGCGTAAACAGCGACGAAGATCGTTCTGGAACTCCTCGATCTGTTCGTTGTTGTTCTTGAAGACGCCATCGATGATCATGGCTATGAAGAAGAGCGGCCATTCGCATTCCAGGCCCTCGAATTCCTTCAGCTCCCCAGAGTGATAGTAGCGGCGGGTTTTGTCCTCGTTTTTACTAAGAAAACCATCGCGAGTGAAGCGTTTGAAGCCCATTTTGCTGCGCAAACGATTCACAACGTTCTGTTTGGTCTGCTCCACTAACCGGTCCTCGTGTGAGGCAAACGCAGGGAAGGAGAGGGTAAGCAGCAGTGAGGCATCTACGCCCTGAAAACAAGAGTCATCATATTCAAGTACATCTCAATTTAAAGAAAATTCTTTAGTTCATTTTACCTTTGAGCTGGACTCTCGGGGAAGCATGGTCTCAAAAATACTACGATTGCGGTTGTGGGCATCAATGTCCACATAAACAACGCTCCACGAGGCTCCCTTCTCGCCGAACAAGTTGCAGCCGTTGATGGCCTCCAAAGCGGACTTGGCCATGCCAATGGAAGAGGCGTGGATCTCGGGGGTGCCATTATTGTACTTGGAACCGCGCTCCCACATACCAAAGTCGGGCGTTCGGTACGCACGCTCCACATAATAGACCAGATTCTGAACAAAGGCCACCTCGTCGTGGGTGTAGATAATCTGCAGGCCAGAGGTTATCATCTGGACAAGGAACAACAGATAGAGAGATACCTAAGGGAAGAAAATATGAAAATCTTGACTCTTTCTGATCAATAATCAGCTTTAACTCACGCAATCGATCTGCAAATGGTTGTAAAACTCATCAGGATAGATCTTCTCGCCGGTGTGCAGCTGGAACTTGCTGTGGAGGGCATGCTGGTTGGACTGGCGCTGCTTGAAGAGCTCCACGCGCGACGCCTGCTTCACCCAGCACTCAAGGATGCCGCGCATGCACTTGACTGTGCTCTGACCCAGCTCGTAGGACTTGCCGCGGTCGTCGTCGATGCGTCGATAGGCCTGGTACAAGCTCCACACGGCGGACGCACAGTAGACACTGTCTCGCACCGATCCCACTACCTGGTCGGTGCTCATCACCGGGAACAGTCCAGTGATGGGGCTCTGGTAGCGCAGCAACTGTCGCTTGACTGTGTGGGATTGGGGGAAAGTGTTAGAATTGCCGGTTATCGCATAATGGCAAAAATGTGTCGATTGTCACAATGCAAATAAACAAACGAATCTGTTTACAATCAAGCGCAAGCGTCGGGCGTCGACATTTCGCGATGATTATTAATAGACAGACGCCACTGAGTTTAATTGGTGCTCAATTGGCCGTCCAAGGTTATATAAAGCCCTCAACACGATCCTCTCCCATCCTCACCGATGCCATAGTAGATGTCCAGCTGCTTCACCGTGTCCTCGTAGTTGGATGTCTTCAGGAATTGGTCCAGATTGATATCCTCCAAGCTGTTGTGGCGACCACTGTCCGGGGCTCCGGAACTGCCGCCTGGTGTTGTGACCGAGAGACCGAGTCTGAAATTGAGACAATTGATTATTACTGCTAATTTGTATGCTGTTTTTAATATTATTCCACTTACGATTTCGGCACATTCCGCATTGCTAAGTTTTTCTGCGCTTTAGTTTTGCGCTCAATGAAAAATGTACCAAAGTCAAGAAAAAGTCAAATGCTTCTAACAGCTGTTTTCTGCAGCGAAGTGTGACCAGAGAGCAAGACCTAATAAGACAAGATTTTCCATAAAGCTCTTAGATATGCGCGCGCAGTTCAAATCAAATTGGAATTATAAATAAACAAGGAAAAAAATTGAATATAAAACACACAGAAGTTAAATTTAAACATAATCTAATAATTTCATCATTTAATTTAGCAACTCATAAAATACATGATCTAAATCAATTATAAAATATTTGTAATAAACAAAAATGTCTTATTTTATAGAGAGAGCACTGTACGTCTGATTGGAACACGTCGCACCAGCTATTTAGGCAACAGGTGGATTTGGTCACACTCCCGGAGACTGGTTTTCCGGCGTTCTTCGCAAACAATTAAGATGGACAATTACCATTAACTCCGCTCATAATCATCTTTCAGCCGCTTAAGGCCAGGTGAGATCATCATCATCGGTGGCCGTGAAATGCACCTGAAGATGCTGCGCTCGCTGCGGCTGTGAAAGCGTGAGAAATCGCCGGGAAAATCGCGTATTGCAACGAAGTACTTAAACACAATTCGACTGAAATGCTGCCAATCCTTCTAATACTCACGGGGATTCTGCTTACCCTGTCCCCGAGCCAAGCTCACCGACCGGAAGATGCCAAGCACCTGGGGGGCGAGTTGACCTTGCCTAATCTGCCATCTGAGCACCTTATCCGCTACCTAAACACGTTTCCCAAGCTGAAGCAGCAGCTGCCATCGAATCTCACTGGCAAGGTCACCCTCTCATCGGCCTGCTGGGGCCACGAACGGGATTGTACGTCAGATGGCCGCTTCCAGACGCCACAATGCCCTGGAGATCACACTGGCTGGGCCAGGAGCAAGGAGGCCCAGGTGAAGACCTTCTACCAGCAGGCGGACTTTGGTTACATCCAAGAACAGCTGGCGGAGCTGGCGCCCCAGTGTGTGCCCACCTATTTGGGCGACTCCTCGCTTGAGTGCACCCACTACCTGCGCTTCTGTCGTGGCAGGAACCTTCTCTTTGACTTTAGGGATCTGGCGCAGCGGGAAGAGCGCATTCGTTACCATATGGACGTCCTTAAACCGGGCCAACTGCTGGGACACTGTGAATTAAATCGCACCAGGCTCGCTGGAGAAATGGATCACATAGGATCAGCTCTACAATCCTGGGGGCCAGAACTGCGTAATTTAGACGTCTTACCTCATCCGATACTAGAGAGCGGGCTCTGTGATCTCGTTGTGAATACGCCCACTTTCATAATGAAAATTGATGCCACGTACAACATGTACCATCACTTCTGCGACTTCTTTAATCTGTACGCGTCGCTCTTTGTGAACCAATCGCATCCAGCGGCCTTCAATACCGATGTGCAGATCCTTATTTGGGAAACCTATCCTTATGACTCACCGTTTAAGGACACGTTCAAAGCCTTCTCGCAGAGACCGGTGTGGACACTGAGCGATGTGGAGGGCAAGAGGGTGTGCTTCAAGAATGTGGTCCTTCCGCTGTTGCCCAGGATGATCTTTGGTTTATTTTACAATACGCCTATAGTAAGTAATGGAAGATGGGCTTTAAATGTTTATCTTATTGATTATTTAATGCAGATCCAAGGCTGTTCGAACAGTGGACTGTTTCGCGCCTTCTCGGAGTTCATCTTACATCGTCTTCAGATTCCCTACAAGCCGCCGCAGTGTAAAGTCCGTATTACTTATCTATCGCGTCGGACGAAGTACAGGCAAGTGCTTAACGAAGAAGATCTGCTGGCTCGTCTGGAGGATAACGAAGACTACGCCGTGCAGCGCGTTTCTTACGAGAGGTAATTCAATATTTATACTTCAGTTACTTTCCTTAATACAAAAAATATTCCCTTGTAGGCTCTCTTTCACCGATCAGTTGGCTATAACCCGGAACACGGACATACTCATAGGCATGCATGGCGCTGGCCTAACTCATTTGCTCTTCCTGCCCAATTGGGCCTGCATCTTCGAGCTGTACAACTGCGAGGATCCCAATTGCTACAAGGATTTAGCCAGGTTGCGCGGCGTTCGCTACCGCACCTGGGAGCAGCGGGATCTGGTCTATCCGCAGGATGAAGGACATCATCCTGAGGGCGGAGCACACGCAAAGTTCACAAACTATAGCTTCGATGTGGAGGAGTTTGTACATATCGTCGCTGAGGCAGCCAAGGAAGTAAGATCCCACAATGAATTCCCACAGGAGAAGGCTCAAAATCCATCCATAAAACCGCAGCACAACGAACTGTAGTAGCTTGCCCTAATTGTGATTTAATGCATTTATTTTGCTTTATTTGCCAGGTCCAAAATAAATCGGTATTATTAAAAGTAATTGTTTATGTTCAGGGGTTATTTTTATTAATGAAAAATACAGCTAACAAAATATAGGTTAATGCTATTTTAATATTTATATATGTGAGGAGATAAAACCTCAAAATATCTTTAAATGTATTAATTTTTGAAAATTAAAAAACGATTTTTTTTAGTTTGCGCAGTGTGACCGTGACTTTGAATGACATATGGTATCTTTAAAACTTCCTGCCGCGGTCATACTTTTGTTATTGTTTACTTTTTCGTTTGCCGGCAATATTATTTTAAGTAATATTTTACCCGTCAGATTCCACCACCAAAGACAGCAAGTAACTTGATACACAAAAGTATTATTTTCCCTGCAAACAAAACTCATTTACAGCTCCATAAGCATGGAAGTGGACATTCCTAATCCCCTTATTACTGCCGACTCCGACGAATCCGGCGTTGACCTGAAATCCTGGAAGTCCGTTAAGGAGGGCTTCGAAAGCTTCTTGGCGATATGGCCCACATTATTGGGTTTCATCCTCTCGCAACTACTTTGTGGCCACATGCCACAGCTTTCCACGCGAAGGTTCATTCTGGAGTTCCTTTTGATTGGCTGCCCCTCTGTGATTGTGATCACTGTGGGCAGTGACTACAGCATCACTTATTCCCTGGTGGTTTCCATAGTTATTTTGGTATATCTGTACGCAAATGGAGGAGCCAATTCTGAACCGAAAGTCAAATACGAGATTGGCAAGCGGCCGATTGTCTTCACTTTGATGAGAGCCACCGCTTATAATGGAACCTGTGCCGCCATTCTGGGCGTGGATTTCAACTCTTATCCCACTCGTTACCGCAAAAGCAGGACATTTGGAGCCTCTGCAATGGACATGGGCATTGGCCTGTTTGTGGTTACCATGGGTTTGGTCTCACGTCGTGCCAAGGGTCTTGCCGATCTGAAGAGACTGCCCAAATCGGTGGTTCCCTTGTTGGCCTTGGGCCTAGCCCGGACCCTTGTCATCACAGCGATTGACTATCACCAGGATACAGGGGAATATGGCAAGCATTTAAATGCTTTCTTTATCTTGGGCCTCACCAAACTGATGGGCAGCTTTTACAGTCTGCTGGTGAAGTCGGATAAACAGCTCCTGGCTCTAGCCTTGGGTAAGCACTTAAGCAGAACTCAAAGTTTGAGGAAATGTAATAACTTGTCTTTTTTGTTTAGCTTTGCTCTTCCTTCACGAACTTGTGCTGCAGCTTGGCCTTTCCGAGTTTGTGATGTCGCATGCCCCCCATGACGGTTTCCTTAGTGCCAATCGAGAGGGTTTAAGCTCCCTACACGGCTGCGTGGCTCTCTATTTACTTAGTTGTTACCTGTCCAAGTGGTATACCGACCAGGATCATCTCAGCTACAAACAGATGGTCAGCAAGTTGAAAAAACTCCTAGTGGCGGCCGTTCTTTGTTGGCTTCTATCCTTTAGTAGCGCCTTCTTAACAGGCATTGCTCGTGTTACCTTTAGCTTTGGCTATGTGATCTGGATGTCGGCCATCTGCTTGAGTCTGATTCTGATGTATGCATTCTTCTTCGAATTTAAGCAAGTTAGTAACCTGAAATTGATTGGAGATGGCAACAAGCCAACCAGCCAATCGCTGCCCACCTATGTTGAGAGCCTAAACATGAATGGACTGACGCACTTTATGCTGTCCAACTTTGCCACGGGGCTGGTTAACTTGGCTCTGGATCCAGGAAATCGGAATGATATCGAGAGTGTGGCTATACTGATTGTCTATATGTTTTCATGTGCCGGAGTGGTTTTTTTTATGCTTAAAAAGCGTATACGGTTAGCCTAGTTTGAAGAGATATTAGCCAAAAACGTGTGATATTTATAGCTAATATCTTACTTCCAGTTCACTTTGAAAGTGTATTTGTTTTAAGTCATGTAAAAGCTTCCGAGTTGATGGAATATATTAAAAGACTATACAATGCTTACAATTTTTAAATTTTTATCAATATTATAGACTTTACTTAGGCATAATCGTCTCAAAGGGCATGATACTGCCATTTCGCATAACCACGAAGACCATAGAGGGAGCCTTGGAGCCGATCTGGGAGGGCGAACTATTAGCATTCGAGTCCTTGTATACTTCATACACCTGACAGCCGTTCTTGGTGTGTATCAGTCTTGTCCAGAGCCACTTTTGACCACCTTCACTTCGTTCATTTCGTTCATTTCGTTTACTTGGTTCATTTCGTTCATTTCGTTCATTTCGTTCATTTCGTTCATTTCGTTCATTTCGTTCACTTCGTTCAGTTCGTTGACTCTTCTTGGCCTTAAGACGAGTTTTTAAAGCCTGGCAAGCCGTGGAACATATAATTTCCGCCTGCATCAATCCCTGCTTCATCGAAAAGCCACCAGAACTCGCTGGCTTGCGAATATCATCTGCCGGATGCTTGAAGTCAACTCGAGGTGACCCACGGCGGGGGCAGCATGCAGCGGCACTTATACGACTTGATGGACCCTTGCAGCACACTGACTTGTATGTGCTAGGGACCGGGGAATCCTTTCCTTTCCATTCAGTCACCTTGCTGGGACATGATGAAGAATGCACGGTGTAAAAGGAGCTGCATCGGCCTAAAGAAGTGGCTGAGCAGCTGGATGGTAAAGGAGGGCAAGACGGCACAGGAGGGCAGGATGGAAGAGGAGGGCAGGATGGTAGAGGAGGGCTAGATGGTAAAGGAGGGCAGCACTTGTTTTTGGTAATAGGTCCTAAAAAATAAACATTAAAATAAGATTTGAGATAATAAACTGGTACAGCTTTTTCTTTTAGAAACAAAACGATACACTTACCCGAAGAAGTACCCCACATAAGTATGATGGCATCCAAAGCATGCATGATTACCTCATCGGGATACGGACCCAAAGCTATGCGGATTAGTGAAGGCTTCTGATCCCGGTCGGACTTGCACCTGCGATCTTCCTTCTTCGGAGTATCGCAGCAGCAGCAGTTCATGGTGTTTGTAAATATAATCTATTTTATTTTAAATTAACTCTATATTCTTAAAATTTTCAAATATATTTTTTTCTTTTTCCAAAAGCTTAACAAAAGTATTCTATGATTGTTCAGCACCGAGCTGCTCTAACAGGCGTTCACACGACAGATGTCAAAGGTGCGATATCCGGCTTAGGCGCACGGCGAAGGCGTCACAAAAGATAAGATTTCTATTAAGGAAATGACAGAAATTGCCGGCATTGTCGTCCCTGGGTAGCCGAGATGAGCACACTCAGTCAGAGGTCTGGGCGACTGGGCGAGGATATTTAATTTAATGGCGCAAACAAAGACCGAATCAAAGCTGAGCCTTCGGGGGTCAAAGGAGAGCGCAAATGACCAGCAATGAGCTCTTTATTGGATGAGAGGATAGAAGGTAGCAGGGGTGAGTTGGGATTGGGATTATATTAGATTAAGTAACGTTTAAAACAACCCTAAATATCGTTCAAAATATATTTTATTTAACATTGTTTATACATATATTTAATTCAATAAATTAATTGAGTTTACTGTCTTCGAGAAAAGCGAAACAAACAACATGCTTATTTTTTCTTCTGGTAAAAATTATATGTCTCGATTTGAGTAAATAAAATGATTCTAATATTAATATTTATGAATGGTTCTATCCTATAATGGTATCAGAGAGTAAAAGCAATTCGGAACTATCCAAATTCCATTTCTTTCATTTTTTCCTTTCCGCCTCGAATGTAATTACGGCAAGAGTTTCCGCTGCTGATGCCTAGCTCTGTTCTCCTTCCGCCTGGGATGCGCTTTTAATGTCATATCCTGGTCAAAGAAGAGACCGTTGTTCTCGGTGAATCTTATCTGATTTTGGATGGCACAAATGCAATTTCCGTCCGGCAGTCGCCTGCCAACCTTTCGACCTTCCTGCCCTTCAACCCTTCTTCCCCTCCCCACCCCAAGAGGTACACAATTTATGCTGAGTTAATAGTTGGCAGCCAAATGTAATCATATACATACATCGGGGGGCGTGGCCAGGATACGGAAGCACCTGTTCGCTTACAATGGGGTGGCTTTATGCCTTTGATGACAGATTATTTTCATTAGCACAGCGAACGCTTGCTGTCCATTTTTGGGGAGGCGAAAATTATGGCCCATAATTATTATTTTCATGTTTTCCGCTGGTTTTTCGCTGGCATGTAAAACATGACAAGGGGCGGCTGGTCGGCTGTGATTGATGTGGCCAACAATCAGGTTGAGAATTGGATCTCCTGCTTCCCGTTCTTCTTTTTATGATTTTTTTTTGGTTGAGCTGCCAATTTGCTGACGAGTATTCTTTTTTTTTTGCCACTGCTAGTCAAATCGGATTCCATTCAAAAGAGCTTTCATGAGAAAAAAAAAATGCGAAAAACTCGAAATATATCTGTGCATATGCATGAGTGTCTCGATGTGTGTGTTTGTATATATCTGCGGAAGAGGCTTAGTGCGGCCCTGGGGAAATCGCTTAAGCCGTTCATAATGAATATCATGTGTATTTGCCGATGTGAGGGAGTGTTGAAAGGGGCCAGAGGGATGACTAAGCCGGAGGACAGTCAAGCAAACGGCAGAGGAAGTTAGCTTCGCACAAATTATAGCCTACTTCTGAGGGCACCGAAAATGTTTTCAAATAAAATGTTTAGAGTTTAAATTGAATTAAATAATTTAAATATTTAAAGTTCATATTATTATTTTTAAAAATATATTAATAAATGATAAATCTAAGTTTCATAATACACTTTCTTCCGAAATCCCTTCACTGCGTATGATTGATTTGTTCCCCTCCCAGCCTTTAGCATTTCCTTACAATGGCAAACAATTCCAAGGAACTTTGCCAAGTTCCACATTAAATAGTAATTCGTTATGGCTTCCTCAAACGATTCTCGGCCCCAGAATTACCACAAGAGTTCATGACTTGGGTCTGAAGGCACAGACTCCATAACAACTCGCGTCGCATTGCAAACAAAATGCTTATCGAACAACAGTTTTTATCGAAGCTTATGCGTCATGGCAGCGGGCACACAAGAAGCCGCTCCTGCTCCTGCTCCTGTTCCTTGCTTTGAGCAGCATTGTACTGTATTTTTGAAATGCTTTTAGTGAACGAAATTGCGAAATTGTGGAGCAATCAATGCGAGGCCAAAAAAGTGTTGAAGAAAATAAAATGAAGTTTTAGGCACAGGAAATAAAAATGTTTACAAAATATTTAAAAGAAATTATTAAAAAATATAAAGAAAAGAAAAAAATATCATTTTTATTATTTAATTGAAATTATATTAAAAGTTTATTTATCTAAAAGCATGTTTAAAGTACATCTAATAAGGCTCCTCAGAGATTATTTTGTAAGGCTCTTTAATACCATTTTTAAAAGACTCTCCTACGACTTTTTCAAAAGACTCTGCATTTTCTCAGTGTAAAAATCAAGCGTTAGATGGAAATGCAAGAGCAGACAATCGGTTGCGATGCCAACGGTCTGGAATTGGTCTGAGTCTCGTCAGAATTGCGTTGCTGTTAAATCGTGCGGAACCTGATGCGATTATGGGCATCTAGTGCACTTTAGGCACCATGAGATACTCAGTGGAAGGATGCATGTGCAGTGCATCTTTAACAAGTCCTAGCAATTAGCAAAAATATTTTACAGAAATTTCCCCCAAACTCTTTCTTTTTTTGGCAATCGCATTAAGTGATTCCGGGGTATAAGCATCCTACTTAGTGCCCATGGTTACAAGTCACAAACATTAAGAAGATTAATTCGCAAAATCGCTTGTTGTTATTGTTGTGTTTTCTTTTTTTTTCAGCCGGCAAATCTCAGATAACGTTATGCATCATTGTGTCAAAGATTTGACAAATCTTCGGAAGGGAAAAATAAGGAACTGGAACAATTTCACATTTCTCAAGTTGAAATGCGAAACCAGCTCTCAGTTTCCCCCATCGATTGTGCTTTCTCTCTCTCTGAAAGCAATCATTAAATAAGAAAAGTTTGCTTGGGAAAGCTAGCTGGCCCGGTTTGGCCGGGAAAACAAATGTAAGGAGTTTGATAAACTCACACACAAGGAGTTCCCCCACAACATTGCAAAAAAAAAAATCGCAATAAAAAGCCAGGACAGGACACGGCAGGACGTTGCCCCCGCTCAGTTCCCATTTAATAAAGCCTCCACAAATGGAATGACTTGCCTCAGTTCTCCCTTCTATTTCAGATTTTTTTTCTTTACTTTCTTTTTTATTTTTTCCTTTTTCTTTTTTTTTTCTGCCACACAGCAAAGTCAGCACCGTAACCGCAACACGTTAACGGTTTCGGTTTCACTTTGTGATTTACAACAACTGAAATCGGGGGAGGCTGAGGCTGAGGCTGAGACTGAGCCTTTGGGTTTCATATCCTCCTCCCCAGAAACGTCTGCTATTTTTTTTTTTGTAATGTCCTGGGCCCGGCGCGCTCATGTGTGAAAAGGTACTTTGGGAGTTCCCTCAGACTGCTGGCAATTGTTTTGCTCAGATCCCAGATCTCCTGCCTGTCGGGCTGTTGCATTTTTGCCGGGGATAAGATATTCCCGGCAAGATATTAAATACCCTTCCGTTTTTGCACTGGGAATACGCCAAACAGTAGTATACAAATTACCTTCCCAGGGGAAGCCATTGATTTTGGGAGATTATTTTGATATAAGTCGGATTTCTTGTTGATTTGATTGCATGCTTTGGGAAAATTGATGTTATTTTACTTATAATTTAAGAAATTTTTCTAAAAATTTATTTGTTAGCCTAGGATAATGAATATTTCACTAACTGAATTTCTATTATACTAAATATATAATGATTTCATGTTCCTGACATTCCCTGGAATTAAAATTCAAAATCAGTCGGTGGCCATTTCCAAGTCATTAAATTCATTTGCAGCCGAATGCCAAAGTTAAACGAATGGAACTTTTCCACGTGCCGTCCTCAGATAAGGATAGATAGCAACAAAGGGGCGGCACCGTTGTCCCAACAACCTGTAAGGGCCACCACCCACCAACTACCACCCACATCCCTCTTCATCCCTGGCAGTGCCAAACTTCGAGTGTTATCAAGCGGACAGCATCATGCATATATTAAGCGTAAATTGCCTTGGTATTCATTCCGCAGAGCTAATAGAAATGTCTGCTAGTTAATTTAGCGTCATGAAGTTGTCCGAAAATTTCTCAGGAGGCCGGCAGACAGGCATTTCTCCCCTTCGGTTGCTTGGCAATGATCAGACTTTGAAGTGGCGGAAAAGGCAGGCACATTTTGGGATTTTCTTGGAAAAATATTCATTATACATATATCATTCATCTGCTAGAAAAGCTGTTTTGACCATATTGCCGCTTAATTCTTTTTTATTTATTTTTTTATTAATCTTCAAATTTGGAAATTCACAATAACGATTTATAAACTTTATTTATTGTTTTATATAAGGACTTCTTTTAGATATCTTGCGACCATTCTCTAATGTATGAATATATTTCCTCATTTCTAGTTTTCTTCTGAGCTTTCCGGTTCCCCGCTTAGATGATCAACAATATTCACTTTGGATGGAAATTTTATTTCTTTTTCTTCACTTTTATTTACTGATGATTTTGACAAAGTTTCCTGAATATCGGCAAACCCTTGAATATTTTGCAATTTTTCATTATCATCTTTTGCCTTACTAGAAGTATCATCCAAAGAGATTTCCGATAATCGTGGCATTCCTTGAAAACTCTTTAGGAAATGTATCCTAAACTTTTCCTCCGGATCTATGGAATTCACTTTCTTCTTTTGTTTATCCTTTGCGACATCTTTCTTATCATCTTGAACATCCTCGCTAAAATCGGAATTTAATTCGTCTTCACTTGAGTCTGTAGGAATAATTTCCATAGAGCTTTCTGAGCTCAATCCAATTTGGGTAATACCTTTCTTTTCTTCGAGTTTAAATTTCTCGTCACCTTCATTGTCATAATTGTGTTTTTCGTCTTGTACAGTTTTAAATCTCAATTTTTCTTCTTCGCTGTCTCTTTTGGAATCAGGTAACCTGTATGTTTGTTTATTCAGTAATTCTTCCTTTTTGGATTTCTGTAATCTTTCATTTTCTTGAACGTTTAGCTTACTGACATGGCTAACTCTTGGTGCTTCTTCCATAGAGTGTTCTTCTAATGTTTTATCACTTTGTGAAGGTTTCTTCCTGTTCATCATCTTCTTATATGAATCATTTATCCCTTTCATTGTGATTTACGAATAACCTGTATTTTACGGACCATTTTAAATATACTTCAGAGCCTTCTTCTATCAATAAGTAACATAACACATATCACATGAAACATTAGATGATAAACTTTATGTATTCTTTCTACATTTGTCATAGTCGTATTCCTGATTTATATTTCTATATATTTTATTATTAAAATATCCATACTATAAAAACCTTCGTAAAACTTGTGGGAAATATTTTATAATTATGTTTCCAGATTTTTTATTTGATTCCTTTTAGCATGTCACTTTCTCTAAATTTAAATTCTTTATTTATATTTCACATTTTTTGGTGATCTGTTAGGAGTATTTGCTCAATTTTTTAAATGGAATTTGTTATTTTTTTTTCGCAGAAACTTTATGTTCAGACATCGTTATAATTTAACTATTTGTGCGTCGCAAAATAAAAAAAGAAATGGCAAAAAGCTCATAAAACGAACGTCCTTGACGGGGCAAACTATTTGTGGCTGAAAGAAAAAAAAAAAATACCATTGACGTAAGTAGACTGTGTGCACTGTTAAAAAAATAGCTAAAGAATTGAACTGAAAACTCAGTCAGTCAGCCACCCCTTTTGGCAGTCAGCGACTTCTCCTGTCCTCATCAGCGCAACCCCTTTTTTTGGGCGACACTCCATTAATTGAAGCTCCTGGATTACGGAAACGGCATTGTCTTGCCGACACCCGTGGCGAAGTCCTGTCCCCGCATCTCGATGCGAACAAATCTCTATAATCCCGATAATTTCGTTAATGGCTTTAATCACTTACTCGCAGGCTCGAAAGGATTATTTGTTAGAGGGAGCTGGCATTATTTAAATTTCATTTAATTTTATGCGAAGCTCAGTGAAATTCACTCAAATGGCGGCCATTTCTATGCTGAGTGCTGGCTCCTCCTTTTCCGCCGGTGTCCTTGTGTGCATAAGGTCACACACACACACACACCCACTTACTCAACCAGGCTACAGGATTCTATATATGTATAAGTACATGGACGGGTGTTTACCTAAGCGCCACAGTAACATGTATCTATATACACCCAATTAGGCCGCTACAATTGTTGCCACTCGCTTGCGGGGGAAACTCAACACTCGTCACTGGGAAACTCAACTCGAAAGTTTTCCCCCGTCCGATGGGGTGAGTTCCCCGGAAAGCTCCGTCCGTGTGGCGGCAGCTATAAAAACCAAGGCCCCGTCACTGGCGCCAAACACAAACCACAATCGACGCCCAGGAATCGGACGTGAGAAGGTGGAAAGTCCTGGGAAATCAGCAGGCAACAGCAGTGAGCATCAGAAAGGGGAATCCAAAAAAAAAAAAAACTACAGAAATGCCCTGGCCTGGAGCACGTTCGCTGTGGCAGCACTGCCGTCGGAGCTGGCGGAGATGTGGCCACGGCAACAGGAGTGGCATCCAGCTATCGGTGGCCTGGACGCGATATCAAAGGATTCCGTAATTCTGGAATCCGTCACCGCTTGGGAAAAGGCTTCAGTGCCGCTCCCCTGCTATTATATCTCTCAATGAACCTAAAGAATATCATAGCAACATCATATCAATCCATATCGACCTAGACCCTATGATTAGCCAATTGTTTTTATTGTGGTTTTGTTTTGACTTTGATTGGAAAACAAATGTGATTTTGATAATAAAATAAAAAACTTAAATAACTCGATTAAATGTATTATTAATTAGTTATTAAAAGGATGGTGGGAAATGTATAAAAAAATAGTTTTTGCTGGCGTATTCTGTAAAGAAATTATTAGATGCGTTCCTGAAGCATATTTAAACGATTATTGGTCTCAGGAGATTTTATTAAGTGCCCTTTTCTGATATAAAAATATGGATATTAAAATTAAAACAAGGGAAATACATTATTTTAAAGAGAACTATTACCAAGTTCTTTGTTAAATCACTATTTAATATCTAAAAGTAGATGACCAATACTATCCATTAAATAATGCATTATCTTTATATCATCATAATTATCATCATAATTATTTTTTTAAATTTATAATAATTGTATATACTATTTACTTAAGCTTCTTAGGAAAATACAACTTTATGCTAAGCATTTGGGAAACTACTTGAATCTTTAAATACCATTGGAAGAGGGTACATTCCAAATTATTATATATTTTTTAATGTTTAATATATATTTTTCAAGTTCTCAAAGTAATGTGCTTTAATTAAAAGATAGAAAGACATTGTGCATGTTTTAAAAGTTTTATTTATTTTCCATTTCAACTAAAAGGTAATAAAACCAGCAAAGAGCAAACATTCGATGGATTGAACCATTTACAAAAGCCGCCATCAAGTTGGCAAATAACCAGGTCTACACCGCCTTCCCTGCGTATGCTCGAAAGTAATCAAAAAACTTTGGTGAATTGTGGTGGGCGGTGTTTGATAAATTTGCATATGTCAACACGAAAGAGCAGCAACAATTGCCCCGAAAGACAATTTATTTATTTATCTCGTTGGTCCGGAGTCTGCGAACTGGAAGGCATTGGAGCGCAAGAGATACATTTGCCCGATGAGCAGGATTGAAATGTTAATTACACGAGTTCCAGGGGTTGAATCCCCTGGCTGCAGATATACACATGGCAAACAGTTTAAAAAACAGTCGAGAGCGGTGTTTAGACACTGGCTAAGCAAACAATCCGTCTCGGCTGGTTCGTGATTTGTTTGCTTAGCTCTTAATCAGGCCGAGTTCTGAGCACTTTTCACCGAGAGCCGGCGGCAGTGAAAGTTTAATATACCATCGATAGCCTCTGGCAGCAATATCGACTCGGCTAAACGCTGGCAAACATCCGAAGTTAGGGGGATGTTGCTTCGCCATATCCCACCCAACCCATGCCATTCCGTATCCTGTATCCCGAAGCCTGACATTGATGAGGTGTGAATGCCACCGCAGAGTCTGCCTTTGTTTTATGCCTTCATCATTGCGAATGCTGCCGTTGTGGCATCCACTTGAGGTTAATTGAATTTCAAGGCGTCCTTGCTAAATTGAAAGCGTTTTTTCCCCATTTAAGCTGGTTACGCTAACAGATGGCAAAATGTAGTTAGTGCAACGCGGTATTATTAATTGAATCTGATGGTAATTGAAAAGTTTTCTTCTGGCCACGTAATTTGATCTACCGACGGAGAGTTTGACTGGGGTTTTGTTATGATTCTCCACAACGAAAAGGTTAAAAATTAAATACAATAGAAATTAATCAATAGTAGTTAGGTGTTGGCAAATAAATAAATATGTGTGTTTCCAGAAATGTTAGAAAATACACAATACCCTAAAATAAATAATAATAAAAACAAGGCTTAAGTTAGTACATCCTTTGAATAATTTTTCCTACTAAACACTCTATCGATATTCACCAGACTTGTTAAAAAATCCATAAGCAGCAAATTTTCCTTTATTGTTTGACAACTTCCTATATCAAGTTTCCCAACTTTGGCGACACATTAAAAGGATTTGGTTTGGCACGTGCCTGTGCCCACTTAAGATGCGTGAAGGGAAATAAAAAAGAAAGTGGCTCTCAACATTTCTTAGTGGAAACTTGAGGAATAGCGCGAAATTAGCATTTATTTTCAAAGAGCCTGTTTATTTGGCTATTTATTCAATTTTAATTTCCATTTTTTCTATCCTAGAACAATCAGTCACGGAGGCAGAAGGATATAGATGCGATTACATTTAATTGAATTTTTTCCGCGCTCTGTTTGCACAAGAAAAGCCAAAAACAGAATTGAATGTATTAAATTACCAATAAAGACGAAAAAAAGGAAAAATAATAAAAATACGGCGCGCAATTGGCAATACAAAGGCAAAGAGAAACGGGAAGAAAAGTCGGAAAACGTGATGCCGCCAAGTATTCAAATTTCAGTACATTTCTTCGTGGGGGAAAATCGAGCTGAGCTCGTTAGGTTAAAGCTGGCGCTCATGCATTATTTATTCGAACTAACAAGCCGCAAGTTGTCATAAAAATCCGGCACAGAAATTACCTGTTGATGAGCCACAAAACACTAGTTTAACCCTCAATTACCAGGCCCTTGGGGGGTTGAAATTGAACCACATGAGCGCGAGGGTAAGGTCTCTTTTGTCCCCTGAGGGAGGCATTAAAATTTTATCAACTTGCCGGGTCTGCTGTTGAATTAAGAAGCACTTGGCACGTTAAATCAATTTGCCATTTTATAAATCTTCATTTCGCACCTGAGACGTGATGGCGGCGGCGGCGGCATCCCTGTCGAGCAGCCACAGGTGGTCCTGCGCTGGAAAGAATAAGGAATAAGCTTTGGCCTAAGCTCCCCGGCTGAAACGTGACTCCCCGGTGCTGCCAAGGATTTGCACTTTTATTTCTATTTATTTTTTGGCAAGCATTTCAGCTATTACTACGAGTAAACTCGTATTTGCATTGCGAACTCATTTCAATTAGCTAAAATGTCCCATTTACACCATTTGCCTGATTGTTTTCGTTGCTCTGTGGCAGTACTGACCAAATGTGTATTTTTCGGAGGAGTTCATTGCCCATTTGGGGGCATTTTTAATTTCTGTAATGCCTTTTGTTATCTCTGAATGGTCGTAAGTGCACTCGAGAGCTGCGTAGTGCTGTTACGTTTATTGTCAGAGACAGTGAGCTTTTAAGAAAATTATACAATTGCATTATGACGCCGCAGTGACCACTTCGGAGGCTGTAAGATTCAATGGCTCTCGATTTTCCCCTTTTGAGTTTGTGCACAGGAAAATTTTCTATATATAGAATACATTTAAGGATTTTAAAGAATGAGAAATAATAATAATTCCCTAAAAGAACCGATAAATATATACTTTATCTAAAATCTACATTCCAAAAAGGTACTTTTTGTTGATAAACTACTTTAAACCATTATCAATTTAAAATTTCTTATAGATTTCAAGCATTATTTTCTCTGTGTATCTTCTATATCGTTGAAGTTTAAACTTTCGCTCGTATATCAATCGCATCGAAAAGGGAGGCGGTCCTTTGGGCCATGCCACAAGCGTAAAAAGCGCAATCTCTGGAAAGAGAACTTTGTATTACAAATCGCTCAACGGGCGGCCCACGAAGGACGACTGTCAATGCCTTTTTTGCAGTCGCTGGGTGGCATAAATTATGACCGCCCGGCGTTTGTTTCCCGCTCCCAAGTTAGCTCGGTCGCCTCTCCACTGTGGTTATTAAAATGCTCAATGCTCTTACCCACACTCCGTACTCCGTACTCCGCTTTTCCGCCCACGACTCCAGTTCGAGTTCCCATTGTCGTCGTCAGACAACTGGAAAAAAGTGTAGCACACTTGCCGCGGCGCCGACTAATGGCAACTGAAGTACTAAACACAGTGGAAAGTAAAGTATATTCTTTATAATTCGATATTTTAAAGAAAATACGTTTATAATACTTAAATAATAAAATGAGTATGTGAATATAATATCAGAATTTTATTTTAGTTACTTCTTTGATTGTTCTGTAAAACTGTATAAAAAAATACGAAATTGTTAATTTAAAAATCTTAGAAAATATGTTATGTCTACCCTATATTACTTTAATAAATTTAAATTAGTATTTTATATAGTTTTTATTTATTTTTAGAAATATAAAACCTTAAACCACTGTCCTCTCTGTTGTTTAAGCTTCCTTTTTGCCTGATAATCAATAAAATGTTTTGGCATTTACTTTCATTGTTTGCTGCTGATGCTGCTGCTGTTGCTGCTGCTGTTGCAACGCCCCCGCTGCCACGCCCACGCCCACGCACAAGGACTATATTTGCATATTTCGAGTGGCAACTGGCAAGGCATATTGCGGGTTTTTATGTTATATCCTGCCGTTTGCCGTTCACCGTGCTCAAGTCCTTTGCACCGGGCGTGCCTCATGAATTGTTTCACTGTCGTCGTTCATTTGGGTTGATGTCCCAAAGACTGAGGACACAACATGAAAGTCGCTTAATCCACTTAAATGTCTTTGAGTTTGAAATCTCCCTTTTCTTCGGAAGGATCTTACAGAGGAATAAAGAAAGATATTTTCAAGCAATTTAAAATAATAAATTAATTATTTTGGATAGGTTTTACAACTATAAAGAGTTAATTATAAATGTATACGTTGAGGTATTAATAAAAAGTTATCTTTTGGTCATCATTTATAAATATAATCACTATAAATTACCATTATTTTTCTGTGTGCATTCAAGTCTTGCAAATTGAGACAGCAACCCCCTTTAAGATCTCCTTTTAAGACGGCGTTATTAACATGGATTTATGGCGTATCGTTCGACGACTTAGGGCCGCTATTAGCACACAAAGCTGTAAACAAGTTGGAACCAGGCAGGGAAGAACTTTCACAGCGTCAGGACTCGACTTTGGCTCACATGTCAATCAGAGTCTGCAAGGTAACAAGGCAGAAAAACGCAAATTTAAGCTGGAAACTCAGAGGGGATGGGAACGAGAAGCGGCAAAAGGTAGCATCGGATAATTTCAATTAAAAATGCCTTTGAAAAGGCATTCGATGGCTGACTGCTGGGCAACCAGGACAAAGGCTCCTCATTGATGTCCTTGTCGCCGTATCAGCAGTTTCAAATCAGGGGGTGGCTTTACGGGGTGAGGATGGTGAGTGCAGCTTAATTGAGTTTCGCTTTGACGGCAACCGCATAAAAGGCGCAACAACTTTTAAGTATTCGCATTCACAGCAATTAAAGCCTTGTGTCTCCGGCAGGACTCTGGACAAGGAGGCAAGGAAATTTAATATTTTTCTAATGAAGCCAAAACACATTTTGTGGTTTCTTCACACAGCTGACCAAGGGGTCTGAAAGGAACTTTAAGTATGAAAGGGGACTGAATTTTTGGTATCAGATTTGACTTTAATATATTGTTAAAGTTATAAAAGCTTTCTTAAATTTTCCAGTAACGTTATACTAATATTTCACTTTAGCACATTTTCTAATTTAAGCAAGAATACTTTATAAACTATTTTCAATATTTTATGTAGTTTTCTACTAATATTTCACAGACTCCTCCTTTGAACTTTTTTAATAAGTATTACCACCCCTGTAACGCTGAGATTTGCACATTTTCCATGGCCAGTTTTGGGGTTGCATAAATATACACATAAATCTATACGTATGTATGCCTTTTCAGCATCATAAAGTTATCAACTTGACGAGCTTGTTGTTGCGATGACGCTGCAAACAAATTTTCACAGTTAACAATGGGCACGAGGTCGTCGTCGTCGTCGCTTTTGGAAGCACCATGGAGCCACGTCCACGCCTGTCACTCCGCCGGAGTGAGTGGAATCCGGCGCAAAGTCATTTTGTCAGACCGTTTGCAGGATGAGGCCCCTCCCCTCCTCTCCTCTCCTGATGCTTGATGGCAGCATAATTGATGCACTCGAGCGTAAGTGATTAGATTCATTATGATGCCTGGCAGGCAATGGCAACGTCTGGAGTTAAATAGGGGAAGAAGCGACGAGTATCAGGTGTCCACTGGTGAATTGAAATGTTTTAAAATTTATAATTCTAAATTTAAAGCTTTGAAACAACCAAAAAAAAATGCTAGTTGGGACTGCCCGCTGTTGCTAAATGATGTGTGACAACATTTTTATTGCCCATTCTCGGTCACCCTTGTGGTTCGGGTTTGGTAGGGGTAAAAGCCAACGTACGCCAACATTAATCAAGACATTCTCGGGCCTCAGATTCACATTTATATTTATGCATTTTGAGGGTAAAACACAAAAAACGAAAGCGCCAACAATGAGCGGCACACGCCAGGCGACAAAAGCATTTGCTTCCGGTATACCGCCTGTCCCACAGAGTCCTTTGCACTGATAAAAAAAGGGTGCTTAGAATATACAGAGTATTCAAGGGAATAAGGAAGGAATAAAAGGAATAAAACAAATTCCGTCTTTTACTGGAGTCTGAACTTTTGAGTGTAATTTGGTTTAGTCTTATTTTAAATGCAGGGATTACCAAAGTACATTTTAAAGCTCATTCTAAATATTTTCTTAAGCTCCTAAACAAATAGTTGAACCTTGAATTTTTTCGAGTGTATGCGAGGGAAGAAGGGAGTTTCCGAGAGCCTTGCGTGAGTGGGTCCTGTGCATTCTAGCCTGAAATAAAGTTGCACTGACTGACGCGCTTCGCCTTTTGTGTTTTGCTCTCATTGTTGTGCGGCAAGCGAAGGAAAAGTGTGTTTCAAATGAATAAATATTCTGTCTATGACCCTAATGGATTTCATTGTTGCTGTTAAACAGACAAAGAGTTGAGCCCTAAGTGGAGGCATATGCTAATTATGAAGCGGAAAGCTATTCCTAAATTTGGAAAAAATATGGAAACACTATTTTTATACTAAAATGTTTGTCAGCGAAATATTTATTCTGGATACAACAATTAATTTGTAATTTAAAGATATATATATTCTAAATAATGAATAAAAATACACATAGTAAGAAAACTCAGCAATTAAAGTGAAATCTATTCAACTGCTGAACTTTTTTTACTTCCTCTCCTGTTTTCTGCCCGGGATTTCTTTCATATCTCTTCTGCTTCCAGCTATTTGCACACAAACAAAAATAAATATTAAATCTCAGGAATCGCTTTGGGCCAGAGACACCCTCAGCAGGCCATACCCCCGACCTTTGACCTCCTCCCTGGCATTCGGTTTATTACTCTTACTATGTGGTTGGCACGCTTATCGACGAGCGCAGCGTTTAGTTTTGTGATTGAGTGGGAGGACATGTGGATTGACAGCATGAGTCTGCTGGATCAACAGAAGCTCATCAATTTCCCGCCCCAAGCTTTCCCTGGGAAAATATATTTTTCCCTTGCTTTTTAAGGATTCCGAGTTGAATTTCATCCGCTTTTAAAGTCGTCACATTTTCCAGCTGATAATTAAAACCGCTGGGAAACTGGGAAACCCTTCACTGACAGTTATCCTTAGCTACTCCTGCCACAATTCACTCGTAAATCACCCAACGAAAAGCCATACATCATAGACACCACGGGGAATCCCCCGAAAAAAGTAGCACAAAGACACAGCACAAAGACACAGCCAGCGCAAAATGCTGTAAAAGTTATTTTGTAATTAGTGCAAAAGGCGAGGACAACGGGATACGGCTTGAGGGACGACACAACAGGCCCAACAGGATAATGATGATTACGCTGGCGCAATGAAATTGAAGACGACTTTCGGCCGAAGCTGCACTAATTACCGCTGACGTGCGATGGGTAGCGAAGCCAGGACATCTATTCCCGAAACCCAGGATCAGGCTGGGATTCTGACTTTGGCCGGGAGGGGGGCGACTGTCAACTCAAGTTTGACACTTTTTCGCTGACGATTTATGAGTGCGGGCGAAATGCTGCGTCCACTGATTTTGGCACAGTGGAAAATAGAGAAAATTTAATATTTAGAAACGGGTTTTGTTTTTTACCATTTAATGAGAAATTAAGTAATTAATGATAATGAATTCTATATTTATTGCATAAAAGTATTATTGAAAGAATGTACAATTTCATATATTGCTTAATAAATGTTGTAAATATTTCTATTTGAACAAATCATCTAAGCCTAAAGAACATAAGAAGGCTTAGATGGAGCCTCATATAGCCCCACTGTGCACTGTGGTACGCTGCCTGACACTCGACACTCGACACTCTCGCCACGCCGCCACTTAGTTTAGAGTTTTATGGGCGCAATTCGATTATTCTTCATTTACGTCAATCAATGCGGAGGCGGCTTTTAGACACTGTCTGTGCATCCCCTTAATCGCTTTGTTTAAATAGTAAAACGTTCTGTGGATCGGCACATTTTTCGAAATTTAATATCATTCTCTTGAGTGTGCTGTGGTGGCTGCTTTTGGTTGTTGTGCCGCCGTCTTGTCTGCGAAAATGTCTGCCCCAATGTCTGCGCTTCCCTGTGTATCCTTTCTGAATGCGAAAATCCTTTGCGGCTCTTCGGTTGATTTTCATTTCATTTCCCAGCTGGGGTTTTCTTTTTTTTTTGTACGTCCTGTGCTTCTTGTTTATTTTGCTTTGCTGTTTACTTCCGCAACTTTATTATAGCTTTTGGCTGAGTTGCAATGGTTTGTTTGGCTGTTTGCTTTATGCTTATGAGGGTTAGGCGAACGCGTCGTATTAGCAACGTCGCCGGGCCATCATCTGAGGGGGATTCCCATTATGGGGGGTTGCTTGGACCGGAAGCTGGAATCTATGGGAGCCGTAGGTTTCTTTTTTTCAGGATTATGAATTGGCTGAGAATCGAGGCAGTTGCTCCTCCCACTGTTGACCAAGATTATTGGCTACTTTAAGTGACCGGTGGTGGAGGGAAATAGAGAAAGAGCTTCCCACACATGCCAAATAGTAACTCAATATTCATGTAAGTTTCAAGGGCACTTTTTCGAGATTTAGTTTATTAGTTACTAAATATTTTTAAACACTTTTTCCAAGACCCTTGCCTCCAGAGCTTTCTGGTTGAAACCCTCTAAAAATTTTATTTTTAATGAAATAGTTTAAATATCGAAAGGGTCGAATTAAACGAGTAAACCATTAAGCTTAGATAATAAATAAATACAAGTAAAAATTGCATAATTTAATAATTAAAATTTATTTAACAACAACAGTGAATAAATGTAAGTATTATTATATTACAAATTAGCGCAAAATAAGTAGGAATATTATATTTTCATTTGGCTTTAGATATGTACAAACAGGGATGAGCAGTTTATTTAGTATAACAATTGTAATCATCAATTTTTTGTTGTATTAAAATAATATACAAGTTCTTTACAAATAATTTAAATAAATATGTTAACTTGTTATGTATAAAGTTATAAAGCATATTAAAGAATCACTAATATATACTAATATATACCAATATATACTAATATATACTAATATATACTAATATATACAATTTTTTTCTAAGATATACAAGTTATTTACAAATAATTTCAATTAATATATTAACTTGTTAACAAGTTATAAAGTATTATAAAGAATCACCATAATAAATATAATATTATTCTTTTAATAATTTTCAACTAATTTGAATTATTTAATATTTTAGTTTATTTCATAAAAATATAAGAAGGAATTGCAAGTATAAATGATAATAACTGTTGTATTTTTATTTTAATGAATTACTATCCATATATAATATAAATTTATATTTATCTTAACAATTAACATTACTAAAATGAATAGAGCGAAAGAAACTGAAGAAGAAATTCCATTAATCCAAGTAAGTGACTAGCATTTTTTATAAAAAATATTTTTATAAATAAATGGAAACCTATTAGAATGAAATCATATTAGCTTCACAATTTTGTTGAGTTTAAAAAAATGTGCACGTAAAATTCGAATCGATCAAATTGCCTAATTTATGGGAATAAAACAAGTACATTGTGGATACTCATTCATAAATGGTGGAATTTTCCGAACTTTTGAGCCTGTAGCTATTTTTGAGCCCCAACTCACGACAGACTGAGAATATTTTCAAAATGGCTGACATTTCTATGTACGGGAAAATGTTTTTGAGCCTGTGGAAAGACAATGGAAAATGGCCTGGCAACGTTTTAATAGCATTTCACGCACGACTGAGATTCGCATGCCAACCCAGGGAGTCCATGGGGTCCATGGGGTCCACCTATGTGAATGGGAGGCAGAAGGAATCAGAGTCCTGGCCTCTGATTGGTCCAGCTCGGCCAGGTGGCTCTGAAGCCCCAACTCCGGCGCCCAAGTCGCCTTGCTACTGTTGCCATCCACCCTCGACCAATGTGGCCGAAGAGGACATTCCGGCACAGCCCGTACGGATTCTCGGGCCTGCGCAGGAAGTCAATCTTCCTCCGAAAAGCTTTTCACCACACTGCGAGTGCGAGTGGGATCGATGCCTCGATTATGCTGCGGAGGAGCATAATCCGGCGGCAGGACATCTATCTGGGCAGACAAGAAAGGCGAATGCCAGCCCCGTTAGTTTCACTTCGTGCGTTGTCTTGCTGAGGCCAAATCGCGAGCCTGGAGCTGCGGGTATAAGCCTTGGTAGAATATATATGGAAAAAACATCAATAAATACTGGAAAATAGTTGAAAATATCTGAATAATATTGTGCTAATAGAGAGTGTTTCGAAAATGTGCATAATTCCGTTTGAATATTAGTAAAATTGTGGTTTTTGTGACGGTTTGTCGCGTAATACCCTTGAAAAGAAAAATTTCAGTCTATATACCACGCTCCTCCCACTTCCCAAAAACCATACCCACTCCCAAGCTAAGCCAAATATATATATATGTATACCAGATAGTCCTCGACTGAGACGGCTGCTTATGTATCCGTTGGCGTTGCCTTCCAACCATCTCGCCACCACCTGTCCTCCAACGATCCTCGGCTGGGGTCCACATCGCGGTTGAATGCGACCTGGCTGGCACACAGTCTTCAGACAGAGTTGGATTCGGATCGCCATCCTAGTCGTCGTCGTCGTCCTGCCGCCGGTCTCGTGGTCAAACTCTGTCTGAATGTTGTCGTCCCACATTCTAAGTTTTTAATTGGTTTACCCAAAGTTTTAACTTCCGTTTTAGTTGTTTTTATATATTTTATTTGCGGGGCGTGTGTTGTTCAGAAAATGTGAGATAGATCTTTCATGAAATTAATATAAAATTAAAAACATTAAAACTATATAATCAGGGATCATAGATCAAAGAAGTGACTTTGAACTCTAGAATTTGATACGTTAAAAAATGTGTTTAAATATGTGCTATATAATATTTAAAAAAAAATTTAAATATCTTCTTTGAACCATATTCTTATAAAAAAATGATTTAAAATCACTTGTTTGTTCTATGACATCCTTTGATTATTAACTACAATTTATTCTATTGCCCTACTTCCAGCGTATCGCGTAGTGTTTAATCAATCTATATAATCTGTTATCTGTGTACCTTATTTGTGATATCCTAACCAACAACAACAACAAAATAGTTCATAAAAAAATAACGAATTTTGTTGCCTAACGAAACATAATTTAAGCCCGAAAACTAACGAAAACTCTGCTCAGTTTCAACTGAACCAACGATTACATAATCGCGCACATGGGAAAAATGGATTACGTAACTTTAGTGTGGCATGTAAGTAGGCGTAACGACCAAAGGTCAAAAGTACAGCCTTGGTTTTTTGGTTAGAGAGAGGCCTAAATAGAAAATTCTTGGAACATTATAAAATGTGCGGAAGTATTTTTAATCAAAAATATGAGGAGAAAATATTCAAGGAGAATTTTTATTTTTAGACTCTGTTTTGGGAATTTTAAAAGAGATCTTTACGTCATCACCACAACTTTTCGAATTGTAAACATCAAATTCATAACAAAATAATAATTTAATTTAATAAGTTTTACACTTTTGTGGTTGACATTTATAATGGCATTCGGGTATCAGTAGTACCGACTTTTCGGAAGTATTATTATTAAATTTTTTTAAATAAATATCCGACTCTCTTTACACAAAAACCTACATCGAGTTTTTTCCAATTAAAAATCAGTTTTAAGTGAATTAGTTAAGAAAATGTATTAAACAAACAACTTTAAATACATACATTATTGTTCCAATTAAAATACCAACTTTCATAAAAACCCCGCCTGACTTTCGACCCATTCTTGCTAACCCTTCAGATGAGGGCTTAATTCCAACCAAAATAAGACTCAAATTTCAGACACACACTCACTAAATGAAGCATAAAAGGCAATCAAAATAGCCAACAAAGCTAGAAATATTTACAAAATGCTCTTCCGACCCACAAAAACTTCCCCGAGACCCATTCCACCAGCCGTCATCCCCTCAAAGAAATTTATGAACATAAGCCGCTTACAAGAAATGTGCAAAATGATGAAATTGTACGGGGCTTTTGCTTATCAGCGACAGAACACAAATCGGTGGACACATTAATAACCCGTACAAATCTCTTTTGCAGGCACTGTAACTGGAAATGCAACAACTTTCCGGCCGAAAAGCGAAATTATATGGCGACCAAGTGAAAAGCCCCCGCTGAGCGACCGAACGAGCCAACCCGAAAATAGAGTCATCAAATTTGTGCCGGCTTCACGGAAATTAACCGCCGCTGCCGATTCGCTACGCTTATATACACGGCAATCCGCCGTGAAGTAGGCAACACAACACACACATTTATGCGCACAAGTGATAACAGCGGAACAGGCAGCGAAGCACAACACAGACGCTGACTCAGGCGGAGGACTCAGCGATCCGGAGACAGGCGCAGGAAGGAGTCAGGAGTAAGGATTCAGGAGTGAAGGAAATCGGGGACAACACCGCAGCATCGCCATGAAGGGCTTGACGGCGTTTAAGGAGAAGGCGACGGGCGTGTTCGGCGGGTGAGTGTGCCAGGATAATCGAATCGAAGGGAGAATGATACTCATATTTATATACCAGAAGATAAAACACACCAGCAGGGTTTAAGTCGTAAATATCTAAATAAATAAAATTTATTTAGAAAATTATAATTTGGTCAGAGGGGGATTTCTGTTGTTCTTTTTAAAAAATATGTCTCTTCAATACCCATATTTATCGGGGTTTAAAGTAAATTAAATCTGAAATTTAAAATTAGGCGAATCTATAAATTAAGAAACAGGAAGAGGAAAAGCTTAATAAGCCTTTTAATAAATCCATTGTTTGTTTGTTGGTATACATCTCTCTCTAAAATTATATAAAATTTGCATTTTTTTTGAAAAGGATTCAAAAACATTTTTTCTGGATTTATATTTTATCATAATATTACATTATCTAATCTAAAAAAATATATAAAAACAAAAATAGTATTAAATAGTATTATTTTCTCAAACTATTGTAGGTTTTCAAAATGTTATTATTTAAACTTTAAAGACATTTAAAATAGATTGCTTTTTTCATAATTTTTTTATATACCCTTTGAACAGGACTTTATAAAGTCAAAACACCTCAATTTTGTTGGCAAAAGTAGCGTGCTGACGATGAGCATTAAACCCAGAATGAAATATGATTGCAATCAAATGGACTTTAGAGACATAACGGATAGAAAAAAAAGAGAATTTAATTTAACGCAAGGCTGGTCGTCGTTCGTGGTTGGATGAACTTGACCATGCCGCCCAGGATAATGCAGTAAATATGTATATTGATACGCACTTGCGACTAGCCGGCGTCGGGAAACTTCGGCACGTGTCGATCCCGGGGAGGTTGTGAAATTATTGGCATGCTTAACAAGTCATTAAAGGTGGTCCGGGACTAGGTAGCCCGGCAGTTGCAGTCCTGAAGTCCTGGTGCCGGTAACAATGGACGCGCTGGCATGCCGACGAAGTTCACCGATGTCTCTGGAATTCCAAGCACGTTGGCAGCACGTGTCCGGAGACTTCGACTCCGGCTTCCGGCACCTTTGCCGCCCTCGAGATCAATAAAGTTGTACACTCATAGTAAAGCATATTGGGCAAACACTCAATGAATGCGTCGTGTGTGCGTGGAAGCGGTATGCAATTTGATGGGGCACGCCACAGATACCACCCACACTCTCCGACTTCTCAAGGACCTTTGGGCGCAAATTAGAAATTGGAACAATAGGTGGCACATCGCTTTCATTAAGGAATGTGTTGCATGCCAACGAAAAGAAGGGCTGCTGCAGTGGCACACGCAAATGAAATTGATTTTTACGAGCAGTTTCGAGCAGGAAGGAAGACCTGCGGCTGAAGTCCTCGAGTGGCACTTGGGCGCGAAGAAATTGAAATGCCTCTTCGGGGGCGAGAGCTGAAGCAGTTCCTTTATCCTTGCCAGTGAAAATGAAATTAGAATTGTCATTGAAGACGCGGTCGTGTCGCTGACAAGGCGCTCCATTACCATTCCAACCCGCCTCAAGAGCCGCAGCATCTCAGTTGTCGGGGCAAACAAACTAATACATATAGTACTTTATATATCTATCTCCCTTGGAGTTTGCCCCATTTACATCTTTATTCATTTTTTTTTGTAAGGCCACGTTAAAGTCAAAAGCGAATGCTTCGTCTCCTTCGGTTTGCGGCGCCAGTTAGCCGTAATCTATGTGGCGCCAAAGAGTCTGCAACATTTTTACTGACAATCAAACCAAAAACTTTAGCGCCAAAGATAGTTGTTGGCGAGACGTCAAAAAAGTGGCTTTATTCGAGGACTTCCCCTTCTTAACCAGTGATTTTTTTCCCTTGGTAACAGACGAAGAGAAGATGCTCTTACGCCAAAAATGATAACGAAAAGGTGCCTTAAAATAGGACACTTGGTTTTCAAACCTTTACGATATTTAAGGGGTTGTTTACTATTATAATTTTTTTAAATATCTGTAATATAAAATTCTAGTCCCAAATTAAAACCATAAATTGTTTCTTTAATTTGTAACATTTTACCATTGAGTTATTAGCTTTTTTTCTTATTAACTATCATAGATTTCCTTTATAAAATTCCTCAATTTTTCCACGAAGAACCTTGAATGTCAAGGCCTTAAAATATGCCTTTGAAATGGTAATCGAAACGTCTTTTGGCACACAGCAAACCTAATGATGGGCATTACGCAAGCCTCTGCCTTTCGAAGGGCAAATAAAAATCGCCGCATAAAATTGGCGTCAGCCTTAAAGTCGGTCAAGGCAGGAGACGACGATGTGCGAAGGACGCAAGGAGATCCTTGTAGATGGGCTCTTCTCCTGTTTGCCGTTATTGTTCCAGGGGCTCCTGCGTGACCAGACAAGGGTAGCTTTGGCGGCAGACAGTTGAGTTATGTGACAGGCGGCGACTTCGACTTCGACTTCGACGACAAAGTTATCCACTGTAGTGGCTTATTTTTTGCTGGTGGCTGCTTATTAGTTTGTATTGCATGCTTAGGGGGGGACTTTGTCTGGATATTTATGAAGAAAAATGCCAAACGGAGGGGCTATCTGCGATGAGATGTGTCACTTATCCCGGGTTAATGGATAGCACTGGGAATGGGAGGGCGAGGGCGAGAGGGTCACCATCCCCGATACCATACATCCATCAATCAGCCGACGACAAGGTCTTTTAACTGTGTTTAAACTGCCGGCACCTGTTTTCAGAGGAAATCAAATCTGGAAATGCGATTTAAGATTCTTACCTGCTCCAATCAACTCTAAATATCCCTGGCAATGCTATCAGCACTTAATAAAATTGAATTTTATATTCCCAGCCACAGGGGCAAGGCAAGTTCTGTGGCATTTCCTACCCTCAGTTACCGCAATTCCTTGGGGACCTTGGCTGGGAAAAACAACGACCACCTTGCACCCCTTATTCGGGTGATGGTGATGGTGGGCTAGACTGGCAGCTGTTGCTGCTAACAAGCCGAAAATATTTGTGTTTTCACGCCCTCTCGTTGACCTGTTGATTTGACCTGCCACCGCTCTAATTGGCAGGAGTTATGTCCTTAGAGGCAATTGTTTATGGATAAAAATTGTTCAAGAAAATCTAATCTTTAATAAGGCATCCCCAGGGAATTCTTCTAAATATTATATATTCTTCCCTTTCAGCCTGAAGCCCAACATGGAGAAGTTCGAGATATCGCAGAGCTATCACGGCGGTCATGGCGGCTACGAGGAAATGGAGGGTGGCGATCGTGAAGGTCGCGGTCCGGGCGGCGGCCATGCCTACGACGACGACGACGACCGGCCGGACTCGCCCGCTTCCTTTGAGGAGATCGAGCGGCCACCGCTGCGCAAGATCGACAAGTACTGCAAGGCGGAGTGTCCTTGTATGCCGGCCCGCTACACGATCGCCACCATGGCCTGTGTGGGCTTCATGATTGCCTTCGGCATGCGTTGCAACATGTCCGCCGCCAAGCTTAAGGGCGAGCATAATGGGGTGAGTGGTTTTTTTTAATATAATACTATTTTTGGCACTAAATAAATAATATAAATTATTATTTAAATACACAATGAAACGATGTTCTTAGCTGGGAATGGCTGTGACTTAAGATTTAACACTCTACAAGCTAAGAGATATTTTATTTCAACACTTTTAAAGATAAATATAGTCTTCAGTTGGCCCTCTTCGAGCATTTGCCTTGCTAAATAAATTCCTTAAATAATTGTCACTTGTTCCCTTTTAAACCCTCTGCACGTCTGTTAAGACCACATTTTAAATTGATCAAATTGACGACAATAAATGAGCAGAAATTCACGTCATAGCATGTGGGGGCCATAAAATTCGCCTCGTTTGGCGAGAAGCCAGCTCTCTCTGTTGTCAATTAGGGCGAGTGTGTGTGTGGGCATCACTCAAAAGTCACACACACAAAGACCACGCCCCCACAGCGCATAAAATAGAAATCCATTTTGAAACTGAGAGCATTGTGTGTGTCATCCGCCTTGACGCTCGTTAATAAAGCCCTGCGGCAGTGTTTAATGATTGCTGAGCTCTGTACAACTCACCCTCTAATGGCGTTTCCGGTTATACATATTTTCAGACGGTATTCATGAACTGGACTGTTGCCGTGGAGAGCCATGTGGACTCGTCCTTCTTCTGGGGCTACCTGGTGACGCAGATTCCCGGCGGCTTCATTGCCTCCAAGTTTCCGGCCAACAAGATCTTTGGCCTGTCCATCGTCAGCTCCGCCACGCTGCATCTCTTCGTTCCCTTCGCCATGACCCTGATGCATGGACATGTGGTGATTTGCGTTCGCGTCCTGCAAGGACTCTTCGAGGTATGTAACCAGAATCAACCGAATTCGATTTCGCCACAGATCAAAGCCGGGGATTACGGCTGCGTGATGTTGCGAAAAGAAAGGGAGGGTTACCAGGAGCTGGGGAGGGGGGGTTTAGATTTTGCTTTATGATAAAGCAAATATGTGAAATGGAAACATGTCCTAAGCCCTCAAAGGATGGGGTTCTGCGGAAGGCAAAGGAAGAAAAAAAATAACAAAAGCATTTATTTTAATGCGATTTCTTTGTGTTCTTTGGACTGAGGAGTTTGTCATTTTTCTTGGGGAAATGTGTAGCGTAGCTGGAAGTTTTCCTGAGTGTCTTTTTTTTGTGCACTTGAAATTTGAAAAGATTTTTGGAGCGATGAATAAGCTAGATAAGTTCATATATGTAAAGTTCACATAAAATCTTAAAGAAAAAGGATACCTCTTTAAAAAACACCAGAAAATGAGACAGTTTAGCTTCTTCTCTAAGATATCTCCAAGAAAAATTGATATACTATGAGTTAATCCATTTAAATCTTTAATTATTACCCCAGGGCGTAACATATCCCGCCTGTCATGGTATCTGGCGCTTCTGGGCCCCGCCAATGGAACGCTCCCGTTTGGCCACCTTGGCCTTTTCCGGTTCCTATGCCGGCGTAGTGGTGGGCCTTCCGCTCTCCGGTCTCCTAGCGGATGCCGTGGGCTACCAGGCACCCTTCTACGCTTACGGAGTATTTGGCATTATATGGTACATGTTTTGGATATGGCTGTGCTTCGAGAATCCGCGCAAGCATCCGGCGATCAGCATACCTGAGCTTAAGTACATCGAAAAGTCGCTGGGAGAGTCGGCTCACCCATCGATGCCGTCGCTATCGACAACTCCTTGGCGGGAGATGATGCGTTCGATGCCGGTCTATGCCATCATCGTGGCCAACTTCTGCCGCTCCTGGAACTTTTATCTCCTGGTGCTGTTCCAGTCGTCGTTCCTCAAGCACAAGTTCGGCTTCAAGGTGGAGGAGGCGGGCTTCGTCGGCTCGCTGCCACATTTGATCATGACCACGATAGTTCCTTTCGGAGGCATGCTGGCGGATCACCTGCGAAAGAATGGCATCCTGTCCACCACGAATGTAAGGAAGCTCTTCAACTGCGGCGGCTTTGGAATGGAGGGTCTGTTTTTCCTATTCGTGGCTCATTCCTCAACTGCGGTGAGTGTTTGGTCATTGATTTCTTGTGGCGTTATTTCAGGATTTTTATGGGTTTCCATCTTTTCCAGACGGGTGCCATGTTCGCCTTGACTTGTGGCGTGGCCTTCAGTGGCTTTGCCATTTCGGGTTATAATGTCAATCACTTGGATATTGCTCCTCGCTACGCTAGTATTTTGATGGGTCTCTCGAACGGCATTGGCACGCTGGCTGGTATCATAGTGCCCTACGCACTCGATGGTCTTATCCAGGCCAATGTAAGTACCAAGAAATTTTATTTTTATATTTTTTACACATATTTTTAATAAGTTTTTAAAAGAGGAATTTTGTAAACATCAATTATTGAGTTAAATTCTTAGAAATTTGTACTTAATCTTATTTTTCTTGTAGCCCACTGGCTGCTGGACCACTGTGTTCACCCTGGCGGCCTGTGTTCATCTCATTGGCTGCACTTTCTACGGAATCTTTGCCTCCGGTGAACTGCAGCCTTGGGCTGAGCCGCCGGCTGAGGAGCAGCAAGTGTGGGCGCCACCAGCTGGAGCTATTACCAATACGGATCCCAGTCAAGCGGGCATGTTGGGCAACTACATGAAGGAGACATCATTTGTAAGTGAAACAAGCCTAAAATTACTTCTTAGAAAATTATATAATTATGATTTTAAATATATATTTGGAATAATTTCAAATTTCAATAATAATTCTAAAACCTAGGGCGCCCCCGAGTACACTGAGCAAAGCCAGATGCAACAGTCGAATGCCATTAGCTACGGTGCCACAGGTCATGTGGCCAATAATCCGTTTGCCATGGCTGGAGCCACTGCACCCATAGCCGAGGAGGATGCTCCGCCCTCGTATGGGGATGTGTCCAATACGTACGGGTACACGCAGGATATGTCCTCTGGGGGACAAATGCCGTCCTACGATCCGCAGGGATACCAGCAGCAGCAGTAAGGGCCTCACTTCGGTCACTCCATATATATATCATAGCTTTTAGTTATGGCTGGAAGTCGTTACAAGTTTATTGTTTTTTTCTTGGTGTGCCGTTAAAGTTATTCTCAAATCACTCTCTTTCCTTGATGAGTTCAATCCTGCAGCGAGAAATTCTTGCAGAAAAGATATAACTAAGTGTGAAGATATAAAAGAAATAGATAGAGATTGTGGGATCTGAGGCCTTGGTCTGAAAATGTGTTAGTTACCATTGAAAAACTCTTTGCCGTTGATAAATATATGTTTAACATTTAAAATTATATTCAAATTAAATAGATCGAAGGCCTCAAGTCTGGTAATTTCTCAGTCAGGGATGTCAAGTCGTAGAGACCTTTGTAGTTCTCGAATCTATATGAATTTGGAGAGTTCTAAAACGGAGCTCTGCCTGGGCATCCCTGTAAATAGCCGACTATATATAAAACTAAAGATTAATGAATTTTCAGTGAATGATGTATGAGTTCCACATGCCACACTAACACAATGAAACTATGTACCTAACAGAGAAACTACATATGCAGAGACAGCAATACCGTTAGCCAATACCATTACCACAACCACAACTATGCCCCCCACAGACGCACTAAAGAGTAGCATAGTTTAGGGCCTCGCTTCCGCGAATTTCTATTTACAAGCTCCACAAAAAACAAAAAAAGAAACCAAAATGCATAGCAATGGGTAAACACAAGAAAGGGAAATTACTGGAATATATATATTCGACATATTCGACACATGTGTATATCATAAACCACACATAATCCAGACACGCACCACGTCTCAAAGAAAGTAATACTTATATTTAACTCAATATATATACGTATAAAGGGTGTATGCAGAATAATATATATATATATAAATATATAGCCAAAGATTGTTGTTAACTCTGCAGTTAGCCAGTGCAGGCTGCAAGTTTTATTACCGTTGACGATATTATCTTCTGTGTAAAGAATTATTGCATATAAGCACAAGAACATTTTAATCAAACCTAAGCAATTGTTGATGTTCGCCACGAATGATAACCATAAAAAAATACTAGCTAATCGAATATACATAATACCCCATTCCCGTTGAATATTTATGTTTTGTTTGTCTCACCGAACTTCTTAACAGCACCCCATGTATATGGTAAGCTCTTGTGTTGGAAGGACATGAGCAAGGCATGATGTAGGTACTAAAATCATAACACTTAAGTAGATAGCGGTAGGCGCATATAACCTCAGACTTGGTCTTCATATGCTCACTACTTAATAGGCAGTAAATAATTCTTATAAATTATACAAAGTGGTTTCAGTTTTTTCGGGGTTTTAAAGCCAGCACATTGTGCATGTTTTCTTCACAAATTCTTTAAATATTTTTCAAATTAAATACCTTTAAGTCTTTCTTCTAACTTCTACTGGCTTTGAAATTTAAAAATTACTACATAACCATTTATAATATTAAAAAATAAACCTAAATTTGATTTTCACTTCTATGGAAAGCTTTCACTTTTCAACCTTTTAAACCTTTCAATGTTTTTTAATGTGTTCTTTTCGTGAAACTCAAATAAAAACTCTATTACTTAATATAATATATTATATTAGCACTTTTCAAATCTCTCTAAATGATTAAATTTATAAAAAGTATTCAGTAGATTGTAAATAAATTCAGCAACCATTATTTTAATATTTTCAACTATATAATTTAAATAATTGTTATATATATTTTAAATATTGCACCAAACCTTGATTCGAACGCACAAATTTCCCTTTTAAATGCACAATTAGCACTTATTTAATTATGTTGATTATTGCACAATTATATAATTTATTATAATTTAATTTGTATTATTAATTAGATATTAAATTACTGCCACAAAACACGCACTTAGACGCACTTACTTTCATTACTTCTAATCGTGTGTATATTATCGCAAGGTATTAAACTATATTAACGTATACAATTATAGATAACTATTTAATGGTAATATAAATTATTCACAAATAAATCACTATGTATTAAAAGTGTGAAAATTTTCTAACTAAAAGAGTCAATTCTTATACCGTAATTTGTACAGCGCAGCGAATAAATACTTACGCAAATACTCTACTAGCTACTTTAAAAAATAAATAAAAGAATAGCAAATAATTATTAAAATTTTAAATGTTATATTCTGAGGGAATGCATTTCCCTTACAGATTTAACAATTAACACTGCTTGTGAAAGCGACAATACCTAGATGAAATAAGCTTCTAAAAAGTTAATTAAAATTAATTAATTAATTATATTAAATTAAATTAATTAAATTTGTGTTTTATCAGTTTAATTTTAGGCGAAAGTTTTGAGCGAATATGGCCTTTTTCAGGCAATTCAAACAAAATGTTGGCCACTGGGGCGTATGTGTAATATTAGCATAGTAAAGAAATCCATTCTGTACATAAAATCATAAATACTGTTAAGCCATATTCAAAAGAGTATGGTGTCTTTTTAACACGAGATTCTTACAGGAGAGACGAACGCCTACGAGACTCTCACCTGCCACGAACTCACCTTAATTGATTTGAATTTGTTTTTCGTTTTTTGAGAGATACTCAAGCTCTCGGGGCTGTGTGGACAATAATGACATAGATATATGTTAACCAGAAAGCCACGGTTAAGTCTTTTGCTTGCTACTTACGCGACGCACTGTAAATAGGTATTTTTATGTATCTAGTAGCTGAATGCCATCATTAAATGCTTTTGTGAGTAATTTAAGTGTACATAATGCCAAATTTAACCAACTGCATAGCTAAAAACAACACAGGCGCACCCATAATAATGTTAAACCATGAAAACGGGTTATATCTAGGGTATTTTAACTACGAGCCAAACATTAATGTTATGAGTGAACACAAATACCCATAAATCCGCTAGGAAACCAGGCACATTCATCCGGAAATATAGGCGCACAAGGTCATTATGCCGCAAACAGTATAAATCGCTATTAATATAACTTAAATAAATACTCAATCCTTAAGGTAAAACCATGAGAACTGTATCCAATGGTTAAGTAAATCGAATGTAGTGATTGTAACCAACAATCGAGTACTTGAACTGTGTATATATATCTAGTGACAAAATATTCTTTGTGTTTACTGAGAGTTCTGTATACAAAATATTAAACATTAAATCAAAATTAAATTAAATTAACTAACATAAAAAAGACACGAATCGAGATCCCTTTTCTGGCAACACCCGCCCATGTTGTATTATTTGTATGGTAGTTAAACCAAATTAATTAATATATACTTGTGTATTTCAGTGTATGATCATTAAAAACCAAGCAAAAGTAAACAATAAATATTCCTAAAAGTTAAAGAAAAACCACTAAGTAAATAACTATTCATTTTAACATACAGCTTGATAATATATATAATTGGCCACACATGTAATTTCCATTTGGTTAACCTAAATATGGAACTGAAACCCATTCACGAGGTCTGAAACATAAGAAATACCATAATTACGGATCATAATTAAACAGAACAAAATTATACCTAAAGAAAATGTATTTGGAATTCAATAAAACGAACATGTTAAAAATTATGCCAAAATATCGAATGCATTTCGTTTTTATTTCACACAGTTTTCAGCCTACGACTTAATGATTAGATCTTTTACAAGTAATTTGTACAAGTCCCGGAACTACAATGGCGGCAGTTAGAACTAGCAACAAAAATATGAAATAAATAGGTATCAAATAATCGGTTTACACAAATAGGAAACAAGCTAAAATCACATGAGTGCTACGGTGTAAAAGATGCAGAAATGCAGGATATCAACCAAAGTGATTCAAATAAATTGAAATTAAATCAGAGAAGAAGTCTGAACCTTTGGCAAACAGCCTGCACTAATGAACAGAAGCGATCTAATGGGTTATAGAGCTCAGCATTATCTCCGCACTCCCTGGTACTCCCCATTTGAGCGCCCCTTTCCCGGGAAGCCCCGAGCAAAGGGCGCCTTGGCATTGGTGGTCACGTAGTAGTTCCCTCGAGCTCTGTGAGGAAAATATAAGAATTTAAGATTATTATTATTAAACCTATTTATAATTCAACCCCCGCTTACTTGTGGGAACAGTGCTCGCCCATCAGCACATACTCCGAGTCCTTGGGCTCACACCAGCCTATCAGGTAGGTGAACAAGTTGGGACAAGGACCCGCATAGAAGCCCCGCGTCGTGGTTATGGACTCTATGAAGTATGGTGTTACCTTCGTGTGATCACAGGCCAAGGTCTCTGGGGGTTAATACAGAATAAATGTTGTCTTTACCAAGGAAATCTCCTCTTTAACTCACGGAATAAGGTGGCTGATCCCACACAGGCAGGCTGTCTGGTGCCGCCGTTGACATAGAAATCCGCATGTCCACTGGAGTGCCACTGCCCCAAGATCCCAGCACCGGTATGCATCACGTCCACAAAGTGAGCATCGGTTGTGTCCAGATCCCGAGAGTTATTTGCGCCCGCATAGAAGAATATTGTTGGATCCAACGCTGTGATCCTGCCCAGCTTACCTTCCTCAGGCTTTAGGTAATTGGCCACCAGTCCGGCAATGTGGGCACCCACACTGTAGCCAATAAAATGCAAATCATCCGGTTGGACGCCACGAGGATGGCGGGCAAGGTACTTCACCAGCTGGGAGATGCACAAGCTGCCAAACCTGGGAGCCCAGTCCATCTGGCTAAGACACGGCTCCTTAACAGCATCGGCATAGTCCACGATAATGATGTTGTACTCGCCAACACTGAAGTAGGCCTCTCTTAAATCCGGACTGGGACTCAAAGTTCTGCCGCCGCCAAAGCCATGGATGATGATCTTGGTGGGATGCCGCGGATTGAAGTGCGTGTAGTACAGGGCGTTGGCGTCGAGGACATCTATGAATTCCGGTTGTTCCTGGGTGCGCCGGGTGTACAGGTAGAACTGGATCTTCGGGTGCGGACAGCGGTATGGCTTCTGCAGACAAGATTCCGTCACATAGACTTGCGTCTGGTTTTGGCCAGCCGCCACAGCAGCGGCAACAACTCCCGCATTTTGGCCAGCTGTGCACAGGAGAAAATGTTGAAGGTAAATATTATAAAGAAAAAAATTAGAAAAAATAACTAAAATGTAGTGTAAATTATTATCTGCATATAAAATCTATTAATTTATAAATTTGCCATAATTAAATATAAAAATTCCACCTTATACGGCGAGGGATCAATAAGATATTTTATTTTAAAGGTTTAAAATGATAGGATTCGATCTTAAAATGTAGAATTATATCAAAGATCATATGGAGCCTTGCTTAATTTTTTGTGTAGAAGATTCGGATGTGAGATTCGGGCTTCAAGACATGCCACTCGAGTTGACAAACTAGTTTCGCTCTCTGATATTACATTTAATTGCATAAGCCGCTGGCAGCGACATTGAATGCCTGCAATTTGGCACGCTGCAAATGTCATGCGATTGCTGTTGCTGTTGCAGTTGCAATATGTGTGGCTGCGGCTGTTGCAGCACCAACGCTGCCGCTGCAGAAAGTAAAAGTAGCGCCAAAAACGGAAGTGACGCTCTTTGTTTGTTGTTTGCTGGCTTTATATATATATTTTTTTTTTATTTTTGACAAAACGTGCTGCTCATGATATAACTGGAGCTGGCAACCACAACTGGATGCGGAATGAATATGCGTAATTTATTCGCTGATTCACGAGGAAAACCCATTTGAGATCGGCTTATCCGACACTTGAAGCTCGTTGGCTGCGAACAGATGTGCGTCGAGTGGTTCGCATTTGTGTGGAGCTAGTTTTTTATAGGCGGTTCTGCGGCTCAAGCTTAGCATTAAGACATTGTCTTGTTATTTTAACTTTAACTATAATGTAAGTTAGTAACAAGATTTGAAAAATAAGACTCATTATTTAAATAGTCTTTTAAAATCAGACAGATGAAACTAAATGTATTATATTTTATATGTGGTTAAATGTAGTTTATTGCTTAAATATGTTTTATATATTAATTTTTAGTGAGAGTTTTTAAAAACTTTTTATAGAGAACTTTTAAAGCCTATTAACACTAATTGTTCATTTTAATGGTAACTATTTTTCTATGAACGATATAAGTATAATATTTTAATAAAAATGCAACTTAAGATGTAAACTTCTAATTGAATTTCATGACTTAAAGCCCAGTTTGCGAACTAGTTCCATTAAAACACTATTTTGTCACTGGCAGCAAAGTTAGCTCACCGCATGCGTAAGAAGTCGCCGGAATGCGCTTTGAATCCAAATTGCCAAATTAAAAATCTAACCGAAAGCCAAGAGAATCGGCCTTCAGCCACGCTCAGCTGGTGGCGCCAAATGCCAACTACTACCTACTACCAATTACCAACCACAAAGTGGCCCACTTGCAATCCACTTGGAGTGCTCGCACTCGAACTCGTACTCGAACTTTGGGCGATAACCGAGCGAGCCGGAGTCATGCAACCGGTATGGGAAAACTGTTGCAGATGCAGACTCTTGTCGGTTGGTTGGTCACGGGAAATATTCGCAGATAGGAGTAGCTATTGCCTTATAGGGCATACATACGTATGGTACATATCCCACCGACACACTGCGGTTGCAGGCTGATATGTTGTCATTCAGAAAATCGGTAGACCCAGCAGCAGCTGGACGAATTAATCATGCAACGGGCGTATTTTTACATCAGACAGGTAAACATAATGTATACTCCCCCACAAAATCCACGTTTAGTAACCGCTAACCACTCTTCAATTAGCAATGGTCATGCCTCAATTGTTTCGGGTTTTCTGTTTTCATTTGTTTTTCACAATCGCTTTTATTGTCTTATGTAAGCCGAAAAACCAAGTGAACTAACCCCCTCCCTGCTTCTTTTCTATTTTCTTTCGGGCATTACGCATGCCAATTAAATGCCTTTCCTCCGGTTTGTTTATATATATATTTTTTGGCGGGAAAATGGCATTGGGGAAATTGCAGTTGCGGGGGGAAAACTCTGCCCAACTAACACAAATCAAGCCCGAAACGGAAGCCATCGAATGCGGAAGGAGAGAAACGAAATTAGACATTGGCCACGACAAAGTAAAACCAAAATAAATACAAGATACTCATCGCCTGCTAAGTGAAAGATGATTTTGGGTTGGCTCGCTTTTTCTTCGCTTTTTATTTTTGGTTTGTTTTCAGCTTGTTTATGGGTTTTTGTGTTTTTTGTTTATCGCCCCGAATTGTTTGCCGTGAGTCATGGACATTGTTGTCTCTGTCGCTTTTACATGGGGATTATTGGCCAATTGACTCCGGATCCAAATCGAAGCCGAGATTTGTGTCTTAGCTTCAAGGCTTTGTCTTGTGTGTTTCAATCGTGTTCACAAAATTCTTATTAAATTGCTTAATATGTGGTCATTATATGTGGTTATTTATTGACTTCAAGTTCGTTAGATTGTTGGCCCAGTTTTTGGCCATAATTGCTAAGGTTTCGCTGGGATCATTAACCTGCAAGCGTGATTAATTATAGCCCTCGCTTGAACCCTTAATTCTATATTCCAAAAGCATTTAGCTGCTGACCGTGGACCCGTCCCTGGCCCTCCGAATCCGGGTGAGTCCGTGACACGCACGCCGGCATCGCGCATACGCCCCATTAGCCGGCCCCAGCGATGACACCTCCATCGGCAGCAGTAGCAACAAAAAAAAAAACACAAAGTCTGGCAGTAAATATCGCAAGAGCTGCGAAATAAACACACCTGCGAAGAGTGTCAAGGTGCAGGGGCACATCCATAAATATGAGTATTAAAATAAGACCCGAATTATGAGCGATTCCAGAGCGCCAAAAGAAAAAAAAAAAAAACAAAACAAAATTCAAAACGGTAGTGGGGGCCAATTAATTAACGAGGCGCGAGGGATTACAAAAGTCGCGCCGTGACAAGGCAGTATACCTCTCTTAATGTGTGTGGGATGGATGAGCCACTGATGAACAACTGAAATGAATGAAGTCTTGTGTGTACTTGTAGGTGCAACACTCGGAGAGATGCTCTCGGTGATATTTATATACGAGTATTATTGTTGACCAATAATATGAGGCAAGGTCACAATTGGATGACTGCACGGAAGGGAAAAGCAAGCGGCTTGGTGGCTAAATTTATTGTGCAACTAGTTTAAAATGAAATTTATGCCGACGTCAATTTGAAATGTCAACAGAAACAGAAACATAAACAGCAAAGACAACGACAACGACAACAACTGGCGCAACAATGACAGGGCCGAAAAGAAAGGCATGGCCAAAAAATAAAGGTGCCAAACGGCAAACCACAGGGCGAAAGTAAAAGTTTAACTTAAATTTATCTCGCTTGGAAATTGAGCATTGAGCATTCCTTTGCCCGCAGAGTTTCTTTTAGCACACGACATATACGAACCGGCGAATTCCAGGCGGGAGAGGGCAAGACTCCAACAGAGCAGCTGCAGCCAAAAAGATGCACAACGCGGCGGTCTCTTCACACACTCGAACCACATATTATTACTATTTTTTATTATTATTATTATTTAGGTTTTTGCAAATTCACGCTACTTTCAGTTTTAATTGCAATCGAAAGTGATGTTATATAACTGGGCTATAACTCTTCTGGGCTGGCTAGGCTTTGGCTTTGGCTTTGGGTCAAGGCCTGCTCGTTGACCGGCGACGGTTGTGGCTTAAAGTGCAAAACTCTTTCTTAAGCACCAGCTCGAGAGCTGGTCATTGGACTCGATTTCGATTTCAGTGCACAGCAAGACGACGACAAAGCTGGCGAGGCATAATTCCGGCTGCCTCAAATTGATTCGGTTTTATATTTTACCACACACTTCTTTTATATTTTTTCGCGCGGTCTCGCGAGGAGATTCGATTTGGGCGGCTTTCTCTACCACGAACTCTGCGGGCACGTGCGCTTGGATGGCGCTCTGGCGAGCAACTGACGACCGAGTTCGTGTCTTAAGTCTTTCGTTTTTTCGTGCTCACTCGAGGGGCTAATGTAAGCTCGCTCAGCGTTGGAAGCTTTCGGTTTGTTTTGGTATTTTTTATTGAACGAAAAATGCAAATATTTAATTAATAAGTAAAAAAAAAATACTTTAAATACTTAACTTAATAAATACAATATAAGTACTTTACGTTTTTTTTTTATTGAAAAAATTTTAAGAAAAGTATTATATTAATATTTTTAATAGACATTTTTGTGTTAAATATTGTTTTATTTTATGATAAAAAAATTTCAATCAAAATCTTAAATTTTAATTAATTTAAATAATTTCATCTGTGAAATTCGTTTGATTTGAAGCTTAATTTTCTTTTTTGCTTGTTTTAAACAATCTAAAACACACATACTTTCTATTAATTAAAAACTATTAACAAGTATAATAAAAACAATCTCAGTTATTCATCAAATTCGATAATTTGCGATATTCTGCTATATCCATTTCGACATCTATAAGCGGTCCTTTGGCGAAAGGCGAAACTTCGTGGGTGCTCAGGAAATACGATCCTGCGGCACTGAAATATATGTAAAATAATATCTATAAGAATAATAAGGTTAAAATAAATGAGACTGCTTCATACTCCTCTGAGACAAAGTAACCCATCTGCGAGTTGGGCATATTCGAATAATAACTGCATCGCTGCGTGAAGAAATCAAACCAACCGCCGCACTGCTGCGCCCAGAATCCCCTCCTGGAGACAATGGATTCTCCATAGTAAACCGCCGCCCTATAATGATTACAGTTGAAAAACCTCCAGTTGCTGATATAGCTGCAGCCTCGCTGGTTGAGCTGGTCAAGATTCGGATAGAAATCAGCGTGACCCATGGGCGGCAGCATGGAGAAGAAGAACGGATCGGTGTGGATGACGTCCACGAAATCTGCATCACTGGCATCTAGCTTTTGTTGGAGCGAGAACTGAGTCATAAAACCCGGACCAGCCGGATCCAGACCCGTGATCCTGGCCAGTGGCTGGCTCACATAGTTGGCCACCATGCCAGCCACCTGGGCGCCCAAACTGAAGCCTATCAGATGGATCTCCTCACGCCTGTAGATGCCAGAGGAGATGAGATTGTTTATCATCTGTGCCAGGCACTCAGACACAATGGGAGCATTATTTACAGCCCAAGGAAAATAGCAGGGCCAACGGACCAACGTCTCGTAATCCACGGAGATCACATTGACGGGCTGGGTCTGGAGCAGTACATCCCTCACTTCCAGATTTGGCGTCAGACTCCTGTTTCCTATGAAGCCATGTATGAGTATCTTCAGCGGCAGGCGAGGCTCGAAGAGCTCTGGCCGAGGATTGAGTGGATCCAATTGCACAGGATCATTACGTGTTTGACTGGAAGATCACAGAGATTATCCTTATAATATGTATATATTATAAATTAGCAATACTCACTTGGTATAAAGCCAGAAGCTAACCCGTGAATTGGGACACTCGTGCTCGGCAAAAACACAAAACTCGGGCAGCCAACCGCGCAGCTGAATCTCTCCTTTGCAGAAACTGGAGATTATCAGGAGAAGAAGAAGGAGGACCACAGTGTGATATTCGCTCATGACTAAGGCCCAAACAGATCTAAACTCGCGTTCTAACGACGATTCTATTTAATTTGCACGGCCCAACATTAAAAATGGCATGCAAAATGAGGGCCCATATAAAAAACACACTCTGGCAGGTGATAAAAGAGTCAAGGCTTCGAGCGGGGGAGGCAGTGGGTCAAGGTCGCTGCGGGTGGCGCTAGAAACTGGCAATGAAAATATTTTACGTTAGAGTGTGAGAGAATGACAAATTTGCATATCGAAGAGGAAGGTAACACCGAGAGGTAACCATAATAATAATGAAAAAGAATAATTTAATTGCAGGGTAAACTCATGTCACTTTGTGATAACATTACGTGTTTATTATTAATGCGGAAGTGGAGTAATGCTTTGTTTTTTGCGGAAATTTGATTTTGTTATGATACAAAATTCATTTGTAAAAGTTTTAGTATTATTTCAAATACATATCGATTTTCCAGGGAAGAAAAGCGATTGTATTACCCAGTATATTAATTAGTATAATAAAAAACTTTAATTTTTATACTACCAATTCTCTATAAAATTGCATCCAATTTATTTTACAAATATAATACCTCTAAAAATAATTTATAAATATATTTCTATCCCTAATTCTTTCTTAACTTGGCTCAAACCAAAGGTTCATCCTCCTCCTGATCAATCCAGTTTAATTGCTTGTCCAGATCATCTGTTCCTTCAATGGTTTCCACTGAATCCAGTTCGAGAAAGGCTTTTAGTAGCTGCGGCTCATAGTCCCCCGGGATCTCATTGAGCTCGGGAATAAGCCTAACTTGGGCCAGGGTCTGGCTATTGTCTACATCCTCCTGTTTGCCCAGGGCAAAGGGTGAGGAGCTCGCCGTTTCGAGGAAATACGAACCCTTCGACTCCTGCGATACGTGGTAGCCCATCAATTCCTGTTTTCCAGTTGTGGGACAAAGATTCACAAGATACGCCAACCAGCTGCCACACTGGCGACCCCAGAAACCAGTGGTGGAATATATGGACTCGGCATAGAATTGAGGAGCGCGATCGTGACTGCAGCTGCCGGGACTGGGACCCTCCTCCCTGCAGCCGGGCTGTACGACTCTGGCGACGTTGGGATAGAAATCCACATGTCCCATGGGACTCAACATACCCCTGCCGAAAACATTGGTATGAATGACGTCCACAAACTCCGCATCTTCCGGATCCAATCTTCTTGTGTCTCCGGCCAGGATGAACAGAGGCTTGGCCGGATCCAGTCCAGTGATCCTTTTCAGCTTCCTCTTGAGATAGTTGGCCGTCTGACCCGCCACCTGACCCCCCAAACTGAAGCCAATGAGGTGGATATTCTCATTTGAGACTATGTTCCGATCCACCAGGTTGTTGATCAACTGGGCCAGACATTGGCTGACCAGCGGGACATTCTGCACGGCAGTGAAGTAGCAGGGTTCGGGCACCAATGGCTTGTAGTCAACGGAGATTACGTAAACGTCCTCGTTATCCAGCAACACGGGTCGAATGTGCGAGTTGGGTGAAAAGTCACGATGACCCGTGTAGCCGTGGATCAGGATCTTTAGGGGACGTGGCGGCATAAAGTCCCAGGGATTGAGATCAAGGGGATCTAGCAAGACGGGATTATCGCGATTGGATCTATAGAAAAAGAGGAAAAATTTAGGAATTTATAAAGAGCTAAATTTCATTAAATTTACTTACTGTGAGTACAGCCAGAAGGTAATATTTTCATGGGGGCACTCGCCACTCACGACTTTGCAGTCGGGATTTATCAATCCCAGTATCGGATTTGCGTCCACACTCCATGCCAGAGCTGTCCATCCAAGAATATCTCATTTATTAGAAATAGTTTCCAAGCATTTGCCTTTCTTTGACACACTCACCCAGCAGAGAGAGCCAAACCGTCGACTTCATGTCCCATAAACTTCTAAGCCTGTGCGTAAACTGAGTTTTGGCCCCCGGGAGCGGCTGCTATTTAAAGTGGAGCGTGGAGCGTTCAGCGGCTATCAGGGACTGCGATCGGTCTAGCGAAGATTGGGTGGTGGCATACATAAGCACCCACACAGGTGCAGATGGCGGTGTCACTTTCGATCGGTGTCGCCCGAGAACGAAAGTAGTTGAAGTTCGCGTGGTTGTCAAAGCGGTTGTGTTAGAAATAAAAATAAAAAACACAAAGAGTGAAGTCTTAGATACGCTTTTACGATTTAAAGGGGCTGGAAAATTCGTCTTAAAGCGGTTATTGTAATTCAAATGTTAGGTAGCATGAAATTGGCATTTTTTATTTCCATTTGGATTAAGTTACGTGAGTGACTTTGAAGTTCTGTTCTATATTAGCAAGCCAAAATAAACTTTTACGAAATGCAAAACACACAGAAGCCGTCACACCGAAGGTATAGATAGTGAACTTAATAAAAATTCGAGCTAAAAAAGCCAAAGTGAACAATGATACTGTTTCTAATACAACAAATACCTAATAAAAATTACAATAAAAAGGTAAGGTTACACCTAACTAAGATACGATAATAACTCTCTTTTAATTATTAATAAATAAAGCTAGATTTGAATATTTACATTAAAACATGTGTTTAAATAAAACTCAAGCAAAGAAAACATTACTTTAAATTACTTTACCCTTTTTTTTATCAATAAAAATTGATTTATATATCATTAAACTATTTTTACCTCTTATTTGTTCAAGAAATAAATTAGGTAATCAGTTACGAGAATTGCTGATTACCCTCTGGTAATATTTATTTTAAAACATTTATTTTTTCTCCTTTTTCAGTGTCAGTGAAAGTTAAATGTAAATAAATCCGTTAAAAGTTAAATCAATAAATCGTTTCATCAGCAAATTATTTAAGTAAATTGCCAAGTTGAAGAGTTAATACATTTTCGGTTTGTTTAATAAATTCCAGCTAAAGTGTTAATATTAATAACTATTTATTTTGTTTCGCGACCAGGCACCTACTACAACGAACTGTAAACTAAATGTCGGAATAAAAATGGTTTTAAAGAAAAATCGTGAAGCTAATTTTATGCAGTTATATTTTAATAAATTAAAAAACCTTAGCCAACTTCTGATCGAAATTGGAATACTCTTTTAATAACAAATAATAAATAAAATATATTTTCTAAATAAATTAAATTTCCAATATAATTTTTAAAGTTCCAAATTGCGAAAAAACTTTCTTACCCGAAATTTAAAATCACTTTTTAAATTTTTTATTTTGAAATAAAAGAAATTGCTTAGCTAGAAAATAATAGGTCATTTATCCGTATCTAAAATATATAGAATTTTATAGCCTCTTAAGGATTAGAAGATAATATAAATCCTTACATCCTTACATAACTAAACATAAACATTTCTACATGCCTAACAGTTATTATGTAAAATCGCCATCCATCTTTGGTGTCATAGCAGTCAGCTATTGAAACAAATTTGATTTCGACAATTTGTTGAAACGGCTGTCGGACCAACGAAAATATTTGTTTCAAATGGCGTTTCGTTATAAACACTCATTTATCTACAATTTTATTAAATTTGTTTTGGTTTTCTTATCATTTTAATATTATTTTCTTAAATTAAATAACACTAAACTAATTATAATGGCTGCATACAGGTATTTAAAATCCATCCACCAATCCATCGATTTTCACACCTCCAATGTATCGATGCTCATTCCATCTCTAGTTTACATACTATATCTTTTCAGCTGTTTTGAAAAATGATAAGTAAAACTGGAATTTTAACATCAACGCTGATTAAGATCGGCCGTGATCGACAGCTACACCTTACATAATGGCCAAGCGACAGACCTGGGATCAAGTGCGCCAGATTTTCGTACAGGCGGTAAATGCCGTGCATCCAGAGAAGATATTCGCCGATTCCCAGCGATTTGATTTGCGTCCGCAGCCGGGTAAGAATCCCAGTGAGATCTGCGTGAAACTTAATGGCGAAGGGCAGGACATCAGTGGAAAGACCTGCCACATCGTGGGATTCGGCAAGGCTGTCCTGGGAATGGCCAACAAGGTGCACCAGGACCTGGGTTCCCACTCGGCGGGCGGTGTCTTGAGTGTTCCGGTAAATACGCTCCGGCAGTTACATCAACCTATTGCTACTGGTTTGACTGTGTACGAGGGAGCACCCAACAATCTGCCCGATGAGAATGCCCTTAAAGCAGCCCAGGTTATCAAGGAGCTGGCCAAGAAGATGACCTCCGAGGACATGCTCTTCGTTTTCATTTCAGGCGGTGGTTCCGCTCTGCTGCCCCTGCCCAGAGCTCCCTTAACTCTAGAGGATAAGCGCACGATTGCGGACAAATTGATGAAGCGTGGTGCCAGCATCCAGGAGCTCAATGCCGTGCGGATTGCCTGTTCGGACATCAAGGGCGGCAGGTTGGCCACGTTCGCAGGGCAAGCGGGTCTCCTTGTGACCTTCGTCCTTAGCGATATCATTGGAGATCCCCTGGAACTGATAGCCTGCGGTCCCACCATTCAACCATTAAACAGTGAATCAGCCGCTGAAATTCTCAAGAAGCACCAGGTGTGGCAGGAGCTCTCACCGGATATTCAGAAGGTGTTCGAGTCGCCGGAGCAGCAGGTGGACCCTTCCCTGCCTCCTCACAAGGTCTTCGTCGTAGGCAGCAATGTGATAGCCACCACAAAGGCTGCGGAGGAGGCAGAGAAACTCGGCTACATTCCCTGTGTGCTCAGCTGTTCCGTTCAAGGTGATGTGACCCAAGTGGCTGGTGACTATCAGCGTCTGCTGCAGGGCATCCAGGAGGCTAAGCATCAGGGTATACATGACCAGCAGCTCAGGGAGAAGTATGCCTATGGAGATGGGAGTTTTCCGGGCTTCAGACGAGCTCTAGAAGAGCACTTGACCAGCAAGAAGCCACTGTTTCTCATATGCGGCGGGGAGCCAGTCATCAAAGTGAGTAGAACTCTGCTATAAAGATCTTAGTTTAGTAAAATTAACCATCTGTTCATTTCTTACCAGGTCACAGGCCAGGGATTGGGCGGCCGGAGCCAACACTTGGCCCTGCTGATGTCACAGGCCCTGCATCGCGACGAGGCTTTGCGGGATTGCACCTTTCTCAGTGCCGGAACCGATGGCATCGATGGACCCACAGATGCAGCTGGAGCCATCGGACACAGCAGTGTTATTGAGTCTTACCTAGGCGATCACACGCTCGACGAACTGGCCGAGACGTTGCGAAACTGCGACAGCTATAACTTCTATAAGAATCTCGCTGGCGGCGACTACCACGTGCTCACCGGGCACACGGGTACAAATGTGATGGATCTGCATTTTCTAGTCGTGCCTTAGACCGCCGCCCATCCACCACATATGTGGGGCAGCAGCTCGTCGTTAATGGAGCTGCTCTTGAACCGCCACGACGGGCAATAGTCGTTTAAATTTGTTTTTACGATTTTCCTCTTTAATTTTGCTCTATGAAATTTTTACGACTTTTTTCATTAACATTTTTAATATCCATTCAAATTCAAATATTTTGTGATCTTTATGCTCTGCGACGCTCTCAAGTGACAGCATAAAATGGCAATTAGCTTTCTCGCCTCGCGGTGCCATCATTTCCTAGTTACGAAATCGGCAGCCCAGGCGGCAACTGTTGCATTTCTTGGGCCGGAATATACTGTCGCGATCGTAATTATGTGGCAGAAAGATATGCGATAAATCAATTTGTATATGCGATCAAGCAGCAGAAAGCATAAATATATCTGAGTAATTTCCATTTAATTTCCATTTCTTTTGTACTGCGTCTCATAAAAATGCGCTGCTAATAAATCATCTTAATTGTTTAAAACGCCAAAGGCAAACAGTAGCAGCCAGGCTGGCAAGCTAGTGGCGGCAGGCAACTACAACAATAGCCAGCGATAATTGCAATTAAAAATGTAAATTTATTTGTTTCGCTTTATTTTTAGCTGCTGGAAAACTAAAACGCGACGCGCGCCCAGTTGCAATTTAGCAATTTTTACTAACTAACTAACACTTTGACTGCATATTTTTCTAATTGTGATTGTTTGATTTCCCCGCTCGCTTCTATCAAAGCTTCTTATTGTTTACTTCTAGTAAGCGTTGCCTAGTATAATTATTTTGCCGCGCATTTGCCACAATTATTAAATAATCACATTCGCCAGTCACTCTCTTGTGCTATTTTTGCTCGATTAGGTTTGTTATTAACTACACTCGGTTCTCTCCACACATCAGACAACACACTCGTAGTACATGCAGTTAATGTACGAACTGCCTGCAAAGAGATGACTAAGTTCTGATTCCTTTGAAAATATACTATGACTGATCTGAGATATCTAAGTAGCTGCTGCGCACAAAAGTCATTTGTCTCTATGATGAATTGCCTGAAGATATCAATGTCATGCACTGGAGAAGTGAACGATAAATAGAGTCAAGCATCCATTAATGGGAAGAATTTGTAACTTTATGTTTTATGAAGTACCTTACTTGAAGCCAGATGTATTGATTCAAGCAAGATCAGAGGCCTTTCGATAGCATTTAAACTCAGTTTGATATACTGTAAAATATAATGCAGTTATTCCGTTTAAAATTAAATTGTATTTATAAGTTATTTGTAATCTTTTTTGATATAAATGCAAGGAAAAGTCGTATAAATAAAGAAATATACACAAAAATGTATAAAATAACATGGTACATAGTTTAATGTGTGTGAGATTCCCCTTAAAACTTTTATATCAATTTCAGAAATATGCCTCCCCTAGAAAATTGTTTAAAATCCACTTTAAGGGTCTGTAATTGAATTGAAATAAGGTCGCCACAGAGAATTGATAATCTCTTAAGAGATTACAAGGAAGTGCTAGCTCACATTACATGCTTCGTAAGTATTTCAATTGACGGCTGCCTTCAATTAAATGCTGCCCACTGACGGATCGGATCAGTAGGGCTTCACTCCGAGATCTGTTGCAGGCGATTAGAAACATTTCCGTTTCCGTTCTGCGGCACAGCAGATGTCATCATCGTAATTATCATCACCATCATCATAATCGGCAGTGGCTATATTTAACATTTTTATTAGCCAGTGACCAGTGACCAGTGACCACCAGTAGCAACTCCCCTCCCACATGGCCAGCTGTGGAATGTCGCGTCAATTTGTCTGCCCGTGCATACGGCATGGCAACAATCTCGGCGAGCATCTCATCTCATCTCATCCCATCCTCCCCGAACCCATCGCCATCGCCATCGCCATCGCAATCGGCTCGGCATCGCAGCAGATACGGCCATGGAGTGCAAGTGTCGCGTTGATTTATTAATTAAGCATTGGAGCGCGGCAGCTGAGCAGCGCGTGGCAGCCGGAGCTGACGATGATGCTAATGAAGTACTCGCTGGAAATTTTAATTAACGATCCCCGATCCGATCTATAGCATAGATTCCTCTTCTTGGCAGATGTGTGTTGACTTATGACATCACACCCGAGAGCACCGAACGCCGAGCACCGAACACACCGAACACACTGAGCACCGAACACCACACCAGCTGCCACCGATCTACGCCAGACAAGCCGACGACGCTTATCACACGCGAAACGCATCGAACATTGCGCATACGCCGCGTGGCCCCAAAGGCAACAATTAAACACTGTGTTCAACGCCTCCGGCGACATACATAAATTTCGTTCGCTCGCTGGTTGGCTTCGTTCGTTTGTCTGCTCTTAATTTGTCTAGACAATGGCAAAGTTCACTCCGAACAAATATAATATAGGCAAAGTTCAATTAACGCTCTTGTCACATGCCTTAGTTGGGGCAAGAAAAAAAAAAAAAAAACAAGATAAAAATTTTAAAAAAAGTAAATACAAGCATATTTGCATATTGCTGGGAAATTGACTTGACTAATGCCAGTGACTCAGTTCCTTAAGTCTCCGCTTGGAATCTCTTAATTTGAAGCAGATGTGAGTGCGGGGGAGATTCATTGCAGTACAGTGAACTTTTCTGGCAATGAACTGGCCACGGTTTGCACTTCACTTCGAGTGAGATAGTTAAATTCCTTAAAAAATTCCGTTAAATTAAATTAAGAAATTCCACAAGGACATTGCATCAGGAACAATACATATACATTATTCTCAACCATAAATTTAGCCACCAAATACTCATAACTTCAATTATTCGTGTTTATTCGAATGAATCAATCAATTTCAGTTTCCATAAAGTGCTTTTAGCTTGCCTTCCACTTTTTTCGATCTTGCAACATCTCGATATTGATGTTCATTGAAACAATTATGCCTAAGCGATGTTGGCATTAATAATTTCGGCCTGCAACTTGCCATTTATCAAAAGCACTGATCTCTCCATATGCCGAATGGGCAGCTTAATGTCAATCGGCTCTTGGCTGGGATCTTGGATCTTACCTCTTGCCTCTCGGCTATTAATGCATTACAAATAGGTGCGGCAGACCACAACAGCAGCAACTGCAGCAGCACCAGCAACAATACATTAAAAGAAAATCATGGGAAGTAGTAAAATATTAATGTAGAAACAATATGAAAATATTTTTAAAAATTTACAACCCAGAAAAATTTGGTTTGTTCCGAATTTACTGATTTAAGGATGATCTTTCGTGACCAAAAATTCATTTTATTGATAATTGCCCATCGTAGTGACTTTAAAACTGATTTGAAATTGAAAATGTCTATGTTAATCTTCAGAAAAAAAGAACTATTCCGCTCTCTTTAAGTAATTTTAAATTATTTATTTTTTGTGCAAAACAATTCCTTAAAACGGGACTCATAAGAATCGACATTTCTTTGGGTGTAAGGGACTTGGCCACAGACGCTGCGGTGCCGTTGACCAACGTGACTGAGATTGAGATTGTGGGCTGCATCTCGCTCTGGCTACCTGAAACTACCAGAAAAAATGAAAAAAATGACTTAGCAGCAGACGACCTTAAGTGTAAGGCAGCGCAATCGAGTTGCTGCTACGCTTCGCCACAACATCAGCAGCGACAGCAGCCGCAGCAGCAGCAGCAACAGCAACATGCAACATCCACAGTCCAGAAGCAGTTCAAGTTTGCGCCAAGGAATTCCTTGCCGCTGAAATAATTAAGCATTGCAACATTGTTTATTGTTGCTGCCGTTGCTGCTGGTGCTGCTGGTGCTGGTGCTGGTGCTGCTGCTGCTGGTTGTGGTGATGTTGCTGCTGGGGTGTTGCAGGCTCGTTTAACAAGGCAGCCAAGTTCTCAACAAGTGCCTCCTCCTGTTCTACAAGTTTTTGCCTCGCTTTTTGCAGCAGCCGGTGCCGGTGCCTAGTGCCAGTGCCACTCTAAGGAATTTCCATTTTATTTACATTTAGAATGTGCCGAACGGACTCGTCGCATGTAAAGCGGGCCAAATCGAAAGCTATTAGACCTATTAGCATATCGGCCTGGAACATGGAAAATTTAGTGGCAACATTGTTGCTGTCGCGATAAACGCAGAAAAACCAACACAAAATTGTATTGACCATGTTTATTACCGCATCGAAAGGCCATAATGTCAGTACAACAACAAAAAATAAAGAATAGGAAGCGAGACTTAGACGATCGTTAAATATATATATCCAGAGAAAATAAATGTAAAAAATGCCAATCGATCTACGTTCAATTTACAGCGTTTACCTGATTGTTGTGGCCAGCCCACAGTTAACTTAATTGCCACTTCCCAAGCGTTTTATTTACGGAAATGCAGGCCGTCAAGCGACAATTTCCACACAAAAAAATCAGTTTCACACTGATCAAATATTTGTGGTATTTCTGATCTATGAAAACAATTTATGGATCGAATTTTTCTCAGGTATTACGATTGGTGTAATAATCTTTAGCCTTGCCCATAGGAAATGAAGAAATTTTACATCATAATATTTTGTGAATTTCAAAAATTGTATTTTTAGGTGTTTCTTTTTTAATCTCTTCAATATTTACAAATTAATTCATATAATCTATAAATTTTTCTTGATTTATTTTAATAAAAACAAATCTAATGTAAGCTTCCAGAGACTTAATGGTAGAAAATTACAAGTAATTAAGTTCTCATTTAGAAACTCTTATTTTTTCTATGTGCATCATCGATGACTGTGTGAAAGTGTTGTCAATGCTGCCGCTTGGCCATAGCCTACAATCGCGATCTGGTGATCAAGTTGGAAAGGAAAACAGCAAGAAATAATCACAACGACTAGGCAACAACTGAAATTTTCCATAACCTCAAAAAAAAATGTGCGGCGGCTATTTTTAAAATGCGCAATCTCTGCGAGATGCGTGCGGCTATCTGTCGGTCTGCCCCTCTGTCTGTCGATGCCGCCAGCTGTGTGCCATAAGCGCCCCTTGGCCACCATCCCCTCCTCCACTCCGGCTCCCCTTGGCCGCCCTCCTGGCACTGTGTTGTCTGCGTTTATTGATTTATTAGAAAATTCCAATGAACAAGTTTTAATACACGACACAGGCGAACGATGAAGTCGATGTTGTCAGCATGCTTGTTGTGCTTTTTCTACTCCTTTTTCTTAGCTCTGTTGTTGTTTTTTTGGTCCCCTTGCTAACACACACAATATATGTATGTGGGCACGAGAAAGGCTAAGAGGAGAGAGAAGACAGAGTGAGGGTGAGAGGTAGGCAACTGGAAAAAGTAACAAGTGCAATATTTTAATTACGGTGCAACAACAACATCGGCGAGGGCACAAGATCAGCATGAATTAAGAGTGTGCTGCTTAGATTTGGGCAGCCAGCGTTGCCAGATTAAAGCGAAATTCGAAAGGGAATATGCGGCGTATACGTAATATGATTGAAATCTTTTTATATAGGATAATTGTGAACTAAGAACAAATATTATGGAAAAAACTACTAATAGTTTTTAGATTTCAGGATTATTTAATGAAGCATTTAATTTACAGATGATTTAGATTTTGATTTTGTGCCTTATAAATATCAGAAAGGCCTCATTTTTAATATCCAAAGTTTATAATTAAATTAAATCAAATCTAAATGTTATGAAAATTTTTTGTTTAAAATGGTAACATTTAAAATAATGAATTTTGTAAACTTTTATGGAAAAGAGTATTATATCCCCATTGAGTTCCCTTCAAATTCTCACCATTATCTATATCGGGACTTTAAAGACTCTTAACTACCCAAGTCGTCCGGCAACTCCAAGCCTAGCTTTGCTCAAAAGATTGTCTACTCATAAGCCAGTAAGCATTTTGCAATCAATTTAGATTTGCATTAGCCACGCTGCAGTCCTATGGCCGAGACTTAGAGCCAAAAATAAACCGAACCAGTTGGAGCAGCGCCGAAAAGTCAAATGTGTAACAGTCTTTGCCCGTTTGCCGGAGAGACCCGAAGAAAGTCGCAAGCTCAGGCTTGGAGAGTGAAGACCGAAGATCACAGATCGCAGATCGGAGACTGAGACTGAGAGAGTTGAAATATTGTAATTGTCTTCAGCTGCCCGAGTGACTCTGACTCTGACTTGTTTGTTTGTTATTGTTGCCTTAGCGTTGCTTGTTTTTTTTTGTTTTTTTTTTTTTTTGGCTTGATTAATAATTAATCGCACTCACACAGCCTAGCGTTTCACGAATACATGCAAATCTGCCGCTTGTTTTAATTACTCAACTTAAATGGCGCTTTGAGCGACTTAAGCAACCTGATGCTGGGCAGCCGAGCTGGTGTGCGAGCGTGTGTGCGAGTGTGTGTGGCGATTGACTCTCACTAACACTGGCTCGAAACTAACTAACTAGCTCGCCACGGTTGTTACACTTGGAATAAAAGTCTTATAGGTTGATAGTACTTCTTTTTTGCTAAAAAAAATAAATTTATATTTTTAAAAATTAGTTTTAGATACTTTTTTAATAGTAACTCTCATAAATTTATGTTTAGTTTAGTTTTTTAGAGATTAAAGAATTTATAATAATATAAATTCGATAGTTTCAAATGTCATTAATAACAAGAATATTTATTATAGAAAATCAAAGAAAAATCATTTAAATTCTGTAAAAAAAGAAAATGTATACAAATATTTAAAGGTTAGGAGGTTGCAATAAAAATGTGAACATTAACAATGATATCTTTATAACAAAAAATATCAAGAGCCTACCTAGAGGTTAATAATTATCTTTTTCTATCTTCCAACTATCTTCTAAATATATCCTTATGAAATATTTTATGAAATTAAAACTACAAAAACATATTTCTTAGAGTGTATAGCTGCTGTGGTTGTTTCTGAGCCCCACAGATGCTGCTGCTGGTGCTGCTGCTGCTGTTGCTGTTGCTGGTGTTGTTGCTGGTCGGCTCTGCCGGATCGCTTTTGCCTGCCTGTTTGCCTTGCCTCGGCCGCTTTGGACGCTCATTCAGTTTTTTGCGCTCAACGCTCGTTGTACGGAACCGAAAAAGCGTTCGTCGCTCCAGAGTGTCGCCAAATCGGAATCAGAAATTCGCTTATTACAGGCGATTGTGTATATTCTCTAATCACTTTTTTTCTGCTGTAATCGTTCGCGGTTTCTGCGGCTGCGAGACGACAACAATAACGAAACGAAATAAAGTCGCGTAAAATAAGAGTTACGGCGGCAACAGTAGCAGCAGCAACAGCAGCAGCAGCAGCAGCAGCAGCTACATCGACATCAACATCATATCGCCTGAAGAACAGAAACAGAAAAACAGCTCGCAAAGTTCTCTCGTTTCCGCGATTGCTCGTCAGCGATTCGATACCGATTCCGATGCGAATGAAATAAAATTCCATCGCATATCCATATCCATGGGTGTGCGTGGTGTTCGCGGTGCTCGCTGTGGTGTGTGTGTGCGTGCGCGTGTGCCAGTGTGTGAGTGGTGTTGTATCTGAAAGTGGTGCAGATAGATCCAAAGTCTCGGCTTGGCGACCACCATGTGAAGTGCCAGTGATTTCCAAAGGCCAAATCGAAACCGAAATCGGCTTAAAGAAATCTTGTCGATAAATATATATTATATATATATATATATTTAAAGAGAGTATCCCGAATATCGAATAATGTATGCAGCGTTCGCGAACTGCCAGAATTGGTTGTTGTTGCAGTTGCAGCCAAAGGATTTGTGGATTTTGGAGCGTAACTGAGCGACGTGCAGCAGGTGCACCAGGTGAGCCTATGAAAACAGTTATAGAAATAGAAATGCAATTCGAAATATCGCTCATACGCCATGGTGGCTGCGTGTCCAATGCGAGATCAATCGTCAATTAAACGACAATCTGGCAGCACGGGCAAAACGAATCGCACAGCTGACCGCGCCGAGAAAACTGGAACTTGTCGTGAACTGAGGAGAGATATTATATATTATGAATCATGTACAAATGGGGCCTAAGGCGAACTGATAAATAAAATAACGTTGCACGCATGTGTGGAGTTCAACAAGTCGCTTCAATAATAAAAAAGAAATCAGTGTGTTATTAGATATATGATTGATGTGTTGGGCGATATTGAGAATGAATTTAAGCAGGGGTTTGGCTTTAATAGGTATCTAAACGATCTTACTATAGAATTTGTAACGAATTTCTTTGGAATCAAAATAATCTCATTGAAAGTCTGCATAAAATAGATGTTTAGAATATATGTTGGTCAATGAAAAACATCTTCTAAAACCCAGAACCTAAAAACAGAACTTCTGTTCATATATTTTTTTAGGAGAAATCAATTTTATTATTTTAACCAAATATAAATTTTTTCCTACATGTATATAAAACATAGCAAGTATGACTATAAAATTTAAAACCTTAACTAAAGTTCTTAGCCATGGGAAATTGATTTAAAAGCCGTTTTTATATATTTCGCCTTGTCACTGGCTAGACGCAAAATTCTAACCCTAGTCCTATACTTTATCATTGGCGACAAGTGCCTATCGAGTGTCAAACTGAATATTCATGGGGCCAATAGCAATGGATGAACTAAATCTACGGCATTCCACACAAATCACAATTAGCGGCTGACACTGACATTGGCCGTGGTAAAAACCCTTTGACCATTGCCATAGAGTTGTTAATTTATGACGCCATTTGGCTAATTGAATAATTATATGTGACTGTGACTGTGACTGTGACTGGCTGGGCGTGGTTATACTTTGTCATGGATTTGACATCGATCACGATTGCATAAGCCGGCAAGATCGAGATCGAGATGGAGATGGAAACCGAGATCCCACACACGACTGAATATCAGAATTGGTATCAGAATCGAAATCGGAATCAGTATTCGTTGATTTGCCTTGCTAATCAATTGCCATTTTATTGGCTCTAAATCAGTGTTAAAGTTCACCCCACTAAGCTCAATTAGTTTATTAATTGCGCTGTTTATTTGCATATGTGAAGCGCAGAGTCGCAGATTGCACGAGAAACCCGTTGGCTGGGTGTGAAATTGATAGCATCGAAATGGGCAAGAGCGCTAAAAAATAAAATCGGATAACAAAACTAAGCAACCGCAGCAGTAGCACTAGCAACAGCAGCAGCAGCAGCACTAGCAATATCGACAGCAATATCAACAACTACATCACAGCAACAGCTGACGAAGAGACCATGAAGGTCTACCACTTTCGGAAATTCGACAAAAAAAAAAATGAAATAAAAATCGTGAGCACGCAATGAAGCAGCCAGCTTCAAGCTGGCTTCCATCTACATCTCCACAGCATCTCCATCTCCATCTCCATCACCATCTCAATCTTGGCCTGGCAAATCACGTTGCTGATAACAACAACTAAGCAATGCGGCAATAATTTGCTGACCAGCCAAGTTAAGTGGCTACTGGTCATCAGCAGCAGCAGCAGCAGCAGCACAGGCAGCAGTAGCAGCAACAGCAACAAGTAACTGGCTTAGGCCAACATTTTTATCAAAAGTGGTGGCATTAGGCACCCTACACCCTCCAGCCCCCTTCTTCTCGCATGCAAACGAAACTGGTCAGGAGCTCTGCGAGTAGCAGCGTCTCCCAATAGTTTCACTTATTTTACACGCATTTCTTAACGATAAATAAATTCCACAAGCAGATGCGGCCAGCATCAGCATCGGCTCGGCAGCACAGCAACAACTTGGCCCGGTCAGCAACAACTTTTGCTATCACGTTTCCATGCAAACAACACAGCCACAAAAATATTTTCATCGGCATTCGCTTGTACTTGAATTGCTCCAAGAGGCTGCTGCTGGCGTGCTGCTGCTGCTGCTGCTGCTGCTAGTGCTAGTGCTGCAGCGACAGGTGGCAACTGCAACTGCCACAGCAACCAACTAATGCCGCAGACTCGATTCAGGTGTTTGGCTTGGACTTTGGCCCCATGTCTGCCTTTTGGCCAAGTCCGATGCTCGGTTCTCCACTCGCTAGCGCTAGATTTCCGCCTGATGTGGCGCCCCAAGGCAGTCGAGAATGATATCCGATAGTGCTCGATGGGTTTATGGGCTAAACAGAGTTACGCCTTGACTTAAACCACGGGCGTTGCATAAGAAGTCGCTGGGTGTAATTTACGGAATTATATTAATTGGTAAAAAATCATTGGTTACTGCTTGACTACGTTATGTGTCTATTTTTAATTTAAAACCAAAAACAAAAGAAAAAAAATTGATCTTTTACAGCTTGTAAATGCCAAACTTTGCCAGAAAGGAAGATATCAGTCAATTTATTAGACTTTTTATAAGCAGACGTTAAAGTAAGGCTTCTGCTAGACATCCACGATATTAACTCGTACTTCTCTAGCCAAAGTCACCTGCTTAACTTCTATGCTAAACGAAGATGAATGAACTCGAATTCAAGGTGGCCCCACAAACAGCGATTTGGCAAAGTCTTCTTCTGTCTGTCAAATCGAGAACTGATCAATTTTGCTTTTTATATTTTATTCTCTCTCTTGAAAAATATATTGTATAAGGTCATCTTCTTTGGAACCCGACCATACAGGTTTCGCCCAGAAGATGCTAAACGCTGTATAGTTTCTCCGGATCCGACGAATGCCTTTTCTCTTGATTTCTAAGCTGGCAGGGGACAGGGGACAGGGCGCAGCAGGGCTAACGGGGCGTATACCTAATATGCGATGCGAACTTGAGTTACTTTTCCAATTCCAATTCACTTTTCCCGCGCGGCCTTTCTCCCCACCAAACACTACATATATCATATCATATCAATTTCGCAGATATATTCATTATACAAATATGATTTATCACGTCTGACACTTGGGCCAAACCACTTGTCAAATGGGAAATAACACAGCGACAACGACACCACGCTGTGATTTTAGATAAATTCATAACTCAAGCCCGACTTGTCTTGCCTTCAAAGTTCAAATCACTTGGCACTCATACTCGACTCGATCGCTCACACTCATACTCACGATCATACTCGAACAGGCTGGATCTCTGTATTTTATGCTAATTATTTATTTATTATTTATGCGTTATTTCAGCGCGCGTTTGCTTCGATAAGCCTCAAATGGAGAGACACCATTTACATTTACAGTTATGTCGGGGGCTGTTACTGTTTGTTTTCATTCTATATTTAATTTTTATTTGCGCTCTTGGCATTTTGGATTAAATCAGCTGTTGCCGCTGGCGCATTTCGATCTAACGAACTTGAAAACGATAACAACCGCCGGCCGACAAATGTTTATTATTATTATTTTTGGTAGCCCCTGCCGTCTCTCGGTTGTATTTCGTAGTATATTGAGAATAATCAGCGGGTTTTCGAGCAGAATTTAACTTAAAAAGCTCGGGCCTAGAATGAATTTCGTAGTTACTCCGAACATATGTTTCGGTTAGCCGATAACTGGGGCAGCAGGAAATTCCCAGAACTCTGATTGAATGGAGGCTGTTGTTTACTTCATTCGTAAGGGAATCCACATTTTTTTCCACTTGAAATAAAAATAATGGATAAGAATTAAATAAAAGTTGTGCAAGTTTCTTATCCAACGGGGCTGTGTTTGTTTATTCTTTTAATTGAAATTGAATTTAGATAATATATTCTTCCTAGGATTAAGCTAGCATCCAATGATGTAACCTTTATCGTTTGTTATTGTTTTGTTAACTTTAATTAAATTAAGACATGTTCTAAGCAATTATCACCTGTTAAAAGCCCAAGGAAATTAAGCCTTGGTCTATTCATTGGCCTCAGGTTTAGCTATTTGATTACAGAACTTGTTCTTGATATCCATCCACTATTATTTTCGTTCACTGTTTATTTTGTTTGTTTGACAATCATGATGATCATCATGAGAGAGATAGTTATTATGGATGCCGGCTTCACAGTTAGCTGGATACGTCAGTTGAAACCACTTTCGGTTGGATTCGAAAAGCTTAAACTAGATTCAAAATCCAGATCTTTGCAACCATTCAATAACGAGATTTACATGTCTTAGTTGCCAACCACAAAAATTCAAGGAAACCTCAGCAGCAGCAAACAAAACTGCAGTGCAAATAAACCATAAAGATTAAATGATACACATTCAAAATATCTTTAATTTCGTAATCAAACAGGACATGATTGCTTCTCAAGTAGCACGATATTTTTTTATGTGTCCCCAATGGGTTTCCCCCTTTTTGTTGCTGTAATTATTAAAATTGTTATGAAAATAGAGAGACTAGCAGTAAAGTCAACATCCTCCGGTGCATTCACACTCTCTACGGACAGCCTTTGCCCGCCGGACTCCGGCTCTAAAATGCTCCATTTTAACTGATGCAAATCGCTTATCAAGACAAGAAAGTGCCAGGCATACGCATACTTTTGTAAATTGATTTTTTACAGGGTGATGAAAGCAATGAGTAACATCATGACTAGCAGAAAAATGTATCTTATACTTTTATTATCTCTTTACCGAATCGTAAAGGTTTTTAGGTTTTTTTTTTTATAAATAATTTCGTTTATTATATTATATTTTTCAATTTTGTTACACGATTGATTCAACCATATTTCTAACTTAATCACGTCCTTATTTATAGTCTCGATAAATAGTAACACATTATAAATGTGTTTGTAAATTGTTATAAATATAAATATTGTTCCACAATCGAACCCTTTTTTCAACACCCTGTTCGGCGCCGTCTGAGTGGGACACGGGCTCCCGGCGTCCAGGCATCCATTCCTGCTCCGCTCTGCTTCTGCGGCTATCACTTCACTTGACTTCACTTTTGAGCCGGCGGTAGCCTCGCCGTCTCCGCTGGTCCGCCCCCACCCCACCTCCTGGCCTCTGATAAGAGCCCCCGCTCGCCCCTTTCCCTGTTGCACCGCTGCGGGCATCGCTGCAAAAGGTCTTCTTTGTTGTGCGTTGGAAAAGAAGAAAAAATCATAACAACGGCGGGCAGAGGAAGATCGGCGGGAGAAGAGGCAGATGAAAAACAGCACGAGGTTTGCTGAGGCGGCAACGGCGCTTGGTTGTAGCAATTTACAATAACAGCAGCCAAGACTACATTGAAGAAAATAATCAGGGTAATCTTAAAAGAAATACTAATAAGAATAGCAAATAAAATAAAAAATGCCCATGTTTCTATATCCTTGTTAATGCTGATTAAAAATATACGGCTTATTCTCACTGCGTGGCAAACTTCTGACTTAAATTATGATACCCTTAAGAGGTATACAAATTAAAGGATCATTAATAGACTTTACAATTTTCTTTTAATTTAAAAACAATGGGCAATTTTTCCCTGGCATTCCCTACATAGTCTGCCTAGACTCCTAGAACTGATCACTATATTTTCCCAGTGCATACACACTATGCATATCGTAAAGAGCAACAAAAACAATAGCAACATCGGCTAAAACAACAGGCCAGGCAACAACAATCAAAGTAGCAACAAAAAGAAAAACAAAAACAAAAGCATCGAGCGTCATCGACGACAACAACGACGACGACGACGACGACGACGACGACGACGACGACGACGACTACTCCAGCAACTGGCAGTGAGACGTTGATTGCCACGGAATGCCGTCAAACAGGTTAAAAATGTAGGTAGAAATTCAATTAAAAATTGGTTATTTATTTATTTTAGCATGCACAGAGATCGACTCCACATACGTAAATATCTGCCAGATATAGCCATAGCTATAGGACACCCTCCCAGCATCCCCCCTTTTCATTTTTATCCGAACAGCAATAGTAATTCGGTGAAGTAATTTAATTAAGCCTCATTCGTTATTTTGTGGCCTGTCGCCGTGCCAGGAGAACTCAAACTCCCGACTGTCAATCAAGCGGCGTCAAGCGTGCTGCTCGATTTGAAAGTGAAAACCCCGAAAAGCCCAGCATGTGGCCAGGTGACTGCAGGGGACTCTCAAGCTGGCCAGTTAGGAGCAACTGCAGCTCAGGTGCAACCCGTTCCAAAGAAATTTGCAATAAAAATAAATGTGCCCGAGAATTTGCATGCGAATCAATCACATAAGAAATCAGGGGGATTCAAAAGCCAACGTGATGATACCCTTCAAAGAGTATAAGCATTCACAGGATAATACAAATAAAATAAACAGTTAAAACAGTACTTGATATAATATTTTACTGAAGATAGCCTTCCAAGATCGGCTTTCCTATTATTAAATATTAAATATAATTATATTAAATGTAATACATCCATATCTTAAAACTCTAGACATTTATTAAATCCTGAATTGTATAATGAAAACTTTCCATAAATCTTTTTTCACTTAGAAAGAAGCCAATCTTTATCCGAATAAATAAAAAAAACCTTGGCCTTAGTTCGATCTGGTTGCTAATGTATCCCAGCATCCAGTTAAAACCGATCGCATTTGCCTTTATTAATGCCAACCGCAGAAAGTTAATTTTAGCTGGGCTATTTATAAATTAGCAACCCACTAACAACCGATCGAGTCATGTGCGATCTGCCCATATATGATATACGTAAGTGCAGATATAGTTACGAGTCCAGAGCCCGTAACTGGTTGCAGATATTACGAATGCGATCACAACCCAGATCAGACGGGGAAACAGAATCAGAATAAAAAATAAAATAAAATAAAATAAATGAGAGATGCGAGAATCATCTCAAATTTGCCTGATGGATCGCCTCGATTTGTGACTGTGACAGGCATGATTAAGATACTAATGCGTTCGATTTGCGGATCGCTTCTGCCACAGCTGGAAGCTGCCTTCCCCGATCTGTGAAAAAAAAAACTTAAAATTCACACTCAAATTCACTCGAATTGTTTTTAGTGTCTCTCTCGAGAGAACTTTGCTTCCAGGAAGTGGCCACCACCAGGTGATCCCTAAAAGCAATCGCCATCCGCTCCGTTTGATATATGATGGAAATGTTTCGCCTACGACCCAGCATGGAAAATCTGCGGTTGCCCAAGTGGAAGCTTTTTTTCACCACTAAAAATATTTGCTTGGGGGATTTCCAGAGTTTCAATGGCCCAATGAAAATTCGCCCAAATATGTGAAATAGAATAAAATTTCAATGAACCTGCATGACACGCATTTTTAGCAGCAAAAATCTTCCCACAACCTGGTAAAAATTGTGAAATGATGGCGCCCCTCAACTGGAATCCTGAGAATCATAGTTTCGCTGAAATATCGTTCTGTGTTTGTGTGCCAAGAGATTGAGGCGATTGTTTGGAAAACCTTTAAGCAAATAAATATTTGTTTTTGTAGAAGAAATTTCCAATAGTTAGGGATATATTTTTTAATAAATCAGAATAGAAAATGAAATGAGGGATTAAAACAGAATATATTTTTAATAAAAATAAATCTTAGATAATTAACATATTCAAGAACCTCTTTGAAGTATAGCATTGTTGAGATTAATTCCATATTTATCCCATAATCCTTTTTATTATGCCTAAAAATAAATGTAGTTTTGATGTTTCTGAATGGATGTATAAATATAGAAACAGTGTTTGCCCAAATAAATTACCAACAAGTTATAGATCCTCGGACTTCCATCAAATTCATCTTCATCATTGGACAGGCATCTGTGGCTTTGATCCCTCCACACCCTTTCCATCTGTTTTATGGACCACCACCCATATATTGCTATCAACAAATATGCGCAATAGTTGGCCCGATCCAAGGCTCCTCCTCGCGGGTAAATGAACTGTGGCAGCTGTGTTGCCATGACCACCAACTTAGGCCTACCGAGCGATTCGCCATGGAAATTTTCATGCAACTTTCGGCGTGTAAATAATTAAACCATAAAAGTCAATTGAAATTGAGAATGTTCCGATGGCAAAACGCTTTGAGGGAGCTGGGCAAACAGTAAAACAAAAAAAATCGCACTTATTTATGGCATTTATGGGGGAGGTGGTGGCGTTGGCCATAAAAACTTATGGATAGCCAAATTCACGGATAAATTAAAATAATTGAAATACTTTGAAAAGTTAATTGCGCCAGGCGAGGCGAGCTTGTTGATGCTAATGACCAAACATAAATTTCAGTGGGCCAAGAGCAGGCCCGAGGAGCATCTGGCGGGGTGTGCTGGGCGGCGGAAGAGCAGCTACATAGATACAGATACATCTTTGGGAGGCTATTTCACCGGCCGGCATGGCGGCGCGCATATGTATGCAATATGTTTTTTCTCTCTCAGACTCGATTTTTAGCCTTTATTTTTTTCGCTGGCCTCGAAATCATTCGCCTCATTTCCATGAACGCATTTTCATTGCGCGGCCACAAATCATAAATGTTTCGCGCTCCCGGCCACAAAATATTTAGACAGATTTTGTTGCCAAAAGCCGTTTACAGGTGGTGGTGGCTGGAGGTGGCTGCCGCGGTAGCCATGACCGGGGGGGGAGAGCCGAGGGGGCTGTAAGCACTCTGGTGAGAATCAACTTTGCAGCATCATCATCCCAGCTGGGCGGCGTGGTCAAGGTTAAGCGGCTGCTCCAACTATGCACATCTGTATCTCTATCTGTATCTGTATCTGTATCTGTATCTGTATCTGTATCTGCAAGTGTATTTGTGTCTGTATTTGTAGCTGGATCTATACACTGAGCAAGAATATATTAACCAGATTATTCGCATTCAAAACCATAAATATGAAACACTTTTGTGGGATAAATCTTGTTAAATTCGTGTTAATAAATTTTTAGCAATATAATATTGTAATTCTTCTGCTCAATTTATTAATATACTTTATCCATTTGTTACTGTGTGCCGTATCTACTATGTTTGTATCTGTATCTGTTGGTTGGCGCTGCAGGACATCATCATCATCGGCAGGCGTGCGCTTCTTTTAACGATTTCAACAAAAATATTTCGCTTTCTGCGCTGCTCATTAATTCGTTTCGATTAAAAATTACTTTTTTTTTCTCCCTCGCTCTCTCCTGTGATTTTTTTTTTGTTAATTTTTTTTCTTGCTGCTCATCTGCAGCTTGTTGTGCATAAAAATCACAGCAAGAGATCGCTCGGGGCGTCCCAGCATCCCTGCCCCCGGCGAATGTATCTCACAGTCACCATCAGTATCTGAATTTGTATGGGGATTTGGATTTGGTTTTGGATATGGATTTGGCATTTTGTCTAGCGGTGGAAAAACAAGTTGCCGTTGATGCGAGTGCCTCTGAAACTTTTATGGGGTGCTCTTCTTTTTTAAGTCTTTTTGTTTGGCTTTTTGGTTTTATTCTGGGGGCTTTTGTTTTGGTTTGTTTATGTTTAAAACGTTGTATGTATGCTATGTGCAATTGCTCTGGCAGCCCATTTGTTTATTATAAGGTCTCCGGCAGACTTCCCATGCGTGCCACTTGTTCTCACTTTGTGGCTTTGTTTAGTTTTGGCTTTGGCTTTGGCTTTGGCAACTTAATATACAGAAATATACAGATTCGTGTGCGAGTATATTCGCTTCGAGTATATGGCTGCACTCGCCTTATTTATTTGCCTTTGGCATATTTTTTATGCGCCCTGTTTCGCGGTCTCGCGCGGTCTCGCTCTCACGTAATCATTGCAAATATTTCGCACTGATTTGGGATCGGGATTCCGAAATTGTTTCTATTTTCCGACTCTTGTTGTGGCGGTTATATGTAGCTGCTGCTTTTGTTTATTTGCCAGACGTTGCCGTGTGTGTGTATTAGCGGGAAATAATAATTGAAAGTGTATTTCTGGGAATAGAATTTCAACAATTTGTAAGTGTTTTAGCCAATTTTTAGCGAATGCAGAAATCAGGAAGAAATATCACATGATGTTTTGCTCAGGAATTCGATTTCGGTTCGATAGAAGCTTGTTCGAGAAATTAATGGTTTGTTTTCGATTCGAGTTGCACTGATGAATGTGTGTGTGGCGGCAAGGTTCCCCAGAAATTGGATCAGTCAACGGAAGACCGTGGGCCGAAAATCAACTAAGACAACCTAAAAATTAATAGAGTAAATATACTCACAGATTTTGGTGGGCCGATGAAGGTGATGACCGACCTTTGAGGCAATACGGAAATCGAATTTATTTACAAGACTTTCGTGGGTGTCTGCGAATTTAATAGCAATTTGCTTTTCACTTTAAATGTACTCGACCGAGCAAGAAGATTATTAGATAATAATAATAATTAAATTATAATAATTCATCTACAAATCGGCCTTCTTTTTGGCTTTCTTCTATAGTAAGCCTCCTCACCCATTGACTTACTGCTTCTCTGCCCGACTTTCATTCTTAAAAACCGTATGTGTTAGATATTGATATCTTCACTTTCATTAGGCGATTCAATGGTATTCCCCGCCCCAAAAGCAAACATCGAAGCCCTAAAATGTATACCGTTAATCTCAATGAACTCACACCCGTCAAAAGAAAGCCAAATCCGAGCTTAGCCAAACAACTCAAACGCGGCCAAATGACTCGACAAATATCACGCATACGCCGCCGAGATCAATGGGCCTGCAATGCATTGCTTTCCACAAAAACACGCCCAGTCCGGGGAATATTAAAATCTCATTACCAATGCTAATTAAAGGAGGCAGTCGGAGCCGGAGTCAGGGAGCCGCCCTGATCCGCCCGATCCGTCAAGTTCAAAATCACAATTTTTCTTAACGCTTTTCCACGCGAAGAGACTGAAGAGAGCGGATTGACTCTGTGGCTGCACGGGGCGAGCAATGTTTGTTATTTTCCAAGTGCCCACACGCTCTTACATAAATTATTAACAGCCGCGGGCAAATAAATAAACAAACATTGGACCAGCTACCGCGGCAGTCGCTGTGCTCTTCTTCGGATATTCCGCTGCAACTCTGGATCGTCGATCATTGCCAACGCCAAAGCTGCCATCATTCCTACCTGATGCTGCTCATTGATCGAGCAAAGTTCGAGTCTAAATCTGAATTAGAATTGAAGTGTCAGTGTAACAGTTTTATTCAATTCGATATAAATGATATAAAGACTTTCATATATAAAAAAATGAATAAAGAAAGGTTTGACTTATTGCTATAATAAAATACATTTTTGTTGAATAAAGAAGTTTGGTACTATTTTAAAATGACAATCAATATATTTATAAAAACACATTAAAGTCTATCTTTGTAGTCTCTATTTTTTAAGCTTTTAAAAAGCTATTTAATAAGTACAATTATTTAATATATCATTTTAAGCACTCTTGTCTTTGTTTAGCATATAGAAACTTCTATATTATCTCTTAATCCCCTCGAATATTTTTTCTCTGTGCACTCATCTCTTCTTCCTTCCTTTTTCTTTTTCTTTTTTTTTTTGACTGCTCGTGTGCATTACCGACTACTTAACAGCAAATCACTAAACATGTTTAAATATTTTAACTTGTTCGGTAGCCTGTTTGTCATTTGCCAGCAGCCACATTTGCCGAGCGGCAATATCTAAAAAAAAAAGTCGTCTCGCAGCGCGTCCCGTCGTCCCAGAGGCCTTGACAAAAGAAATGAACTGTTTAAGAGTGCTGCAGGCCGATGGCTTCTCCGGCCAAGATCAACCCAGCGGAAAACTACAAAACCCAAATTGAAAAATCATCAACCTCGTCAGCTCTGAATCTTCTTACTTGCTTGGCCCTGGTCAATATTTGACTAAGAAATTTTTCACATTACCAGCGATCGGGCAAGGGAATAGCAGACTGATCTCTTTGCTGTTCAGTAAGCATTTTTGGGGTGTATTTGTTAGGGGAAATTAATTAAATATAATAATAAAAAAAAAAGAGATAATAGAAATATATATTAAATATATTTTATATATAAAAGACTTTACAAAAAAAGCCTTGAAGCCTTAAGAATCATTTTGGCCTGTAATTTTTGGAGTATTTCTTTGAGTGTCTTTATACGCCTCTAAAATGGGGTTATAACATATTTTTTTATGATTTAAATTTAATTAAAATATAGTACTTACACCAAAGGGTATTTTCTAGTCGAATCCTTTCCTTAGAGAGGCTCCTTCCTCCGTAAACTGCAGCATGTTGAGTGAAATGTTAGCAGTGTTCGCAGATACAGGGGCAACTGGCATGTGGTGGTTGCCTAGGAATTGTTTACATAGCAGTGAAGCCCAGCCTCGAAATCTCAGCCCAGTCGCAGTCGCAGTCTCAGTGCCAGAGCCAGAGCCAGAGCTAGAGCCCAGCACCGATCCCGATCCCGTTCCCTGTTGTTTGATGTCGGCCTCGTTAAGAGCCAACGAAGCCAACGAGTTGCGGAGTTTCGAGGCAGCATGTACCGCGTTGTTTGCTCATGAACAGTTGAGCGTTGTCGTTGCCGGCCGCTTACTTTGCATTAAGTTATTTTCATTTTCAATAGGCCGTGGCTAGGCTTCACCTGGAGATGGAGTCGGAGATGGAGATGGAGATGGCCTGAGTCCAAGTCCGAGCTCGATTCCTGGCCATGGAATGGAGTGGAGTGTGGAGTGTGGAGTGTTTTCCCTTCGACGGCGCTCTCGAGTGCTCTCCAAACTGTTGAACTTCACTTGTTTTCCCCAAGCTATTAAGCCACTTGATCGGGCATATAGTATTTCCAGCCTCTCCTCCTTGCCTTGCTCATTTTTGGCCTTCCAGGAATTATGCAAATCCAGTGTCGAACATTGCGTTCCTCCGTCCCAGCTGAGTAGCGTGTGATTTATGCCCCTAAATCGCTCTAGCCGCTACTTCTGATTGCATAATTAATGAAGTTCGGCCCGGATGACAAGTAACAATTTTTTGGTGGGAAAATTTTCGGCGTGTGAGCTCCAATTTATCCATTTATCCAACCATCCTTCGTTTAATTTCCAGCCACAAGATACAAAAAATCTCACATTCGTCTTGAGGAACCCTTGTTTATTTTTGTTCCTCAAGATCGACGTCTCCCTCTCTTCCCTCTGGCTCACCTTCTGTCGGCACAAAGTTGCAAAAATTGATTTGCCAAAAGTTTCCCGTCAGCTATCGCAATTATCGAGAATGCCCCAAACAGGCCTCGCTACCTGTACTGGACTACCTGGACCCCCCTTGCCCGCCATCGTTGGGGCCATAAATTAGCAATTAAATGAGCTAGTGCGAACAAAACACATTTTCAAACTAAATATTGAAACGCAATAAGTTCTCAAAATCTCTTGGGGGGAAATAAGAAGTGTGGAGACAGTGGTTCCGCAAATGTCTTTTGGTTCATTTTTCCAGAATACCCTCTGAAATAATAATGGAAACATATGGAATTCGATTGTTTTGTGTTGCTTGCGCTTTAAATCAATATTAGTTCAAATGGTTGTCGCATGTGCAGTCTATAAGATTATTAATAAAAACTAATATTTCATTAACGCTAAATTTAACCAGATTCAATCAGAATAACTGTTGTACAATTTGCGTATCCAACTTCGTTTTAATAGTATTATTGGCTTAAAATTAAAGAAAGAATACTAATAAAAAAGAAAATATTATAGATTAATATAAAAATAAGTTCTATTATATAATATTATATTATATATTCCGATAAATCTTTTAAATTCTACCCAGCCTCTTTGAGTATCTTTTACAATTAAATTAATTTAATTTTATATTAAAAATAGTTATTTGCCACTGTTTTTTACTTTCCTTTCTTTCTGTCTCTAAAATAGCTCGATGCCTCTATAAAAATTAAGCGGAAAACTTGGCCCTCTCTCGCTGGGGATCTCTTGATCTCCTCGATCCGCCCTGCGGCAGTGTTTGGTGGGGATTTGAATTGGGATTGTGATACGACGACGGCGAGGCCTTTACGGTGAATTGCGCTGCTCGTTTTTGGCGCGTTTGCGCTTTGCGATTAATGCGCTTGTGTAAATAAACAATAAATATTAAGTGCGCTACACGCCGTGGGCAAAAACTACGACGACGTAGAAGAAGAACAGTCTGTGCCTTTTGGTGGCAAGGGGATTTAGCACACAATTAAATGTAGCACTTTATGCTGGGCACGATCCGAACTCAGAGGAAGGCCTCCCCACCGGAGAACTTTCCACCTAATGGGAAATCCACATCCTTGGGACTGCAACATCTTACTGAAATTGATCTGAAACATATATTTATAGGCTTCAAATTTAATATTTTTATACTATACTTTACATACATTCCTAAATCAAAGGTTAAAAACAGTTTAAAAGTGTCTTAATCCTTCTGTAGAAAATTTAAAAGGGGTTTTCATGATTTCGTTTAAATTTCTCCCGAAAGTTTCTATGAAATCTTAATGCTGTTAAAAATAATAGAAGGGGTTTTCCTTGATTGATAATCATTGAACCTATGATTGGAAAATATCAAATTGGCTTTCTGCTCCGCACGAGCTGCATTTAGCCAGTATGGTCAGTTGGCCATTGCCAAACGTACAAATATACATGAATGTACCAAGATATATCCCCTACACTCTATCCCTCTCTACTGTCTGTCATTCCATCCAGGCGTAACGCACAAATTGTATTGATTATGCGGCTGCCATGCACTTTCCTTGTATCTTGTATCTTGTATCTGGTCGCTCTGTAAATGCTCGTTTGATTTGCGAAGCAATCTGTTTGTTGTGTAATAAATTAATGCACTTGATTTCAACGCTTGGCCAATGTCTGCGAGTGGGAGGTGTTTGTGGTACTCCTTGCTGTACGCTGGAAGTGTGGGAAGTTCATCAGAGAGATGCAACCAAGCGATCCTACACAGCAGCTGTTGAACTAAGGCCAATCGACCAAGAAAATGTGATCCTAAAAGGGCAAAGAGCCAAAGAGAATTATTGGTTAAAAACAAAAGCAAAAATAATACAACATATTGGCTTTTATAGCTTCAAGATTTAAGGAAACATGTTACATATTCTCTCATATATGCCCCCAAAAAAAAGATAATTAATTTCCTATTAACTCGACTGACCTTGACTTAGTCTTTCGCCGGGGCGGCCATAACTCACTCACTCTCGAATGGATGGCTACACGTTCCTACATATTGGCAGACGTTGTTTACATGTTCATTTAGTTAAATGCAATTCGGACCATAAATTTCGCGCTCTACCTGGAATCAACCATTAGATAATAGTTTTATTTTGCTTATATAATGCTTATATAAGCAGACGTACCACGAAGACCGATCAAAGGTCAGGCAACAAATTACAGACGCATTTCGCTGGAAGAGGCCAACAACGCAGAAAAGCGTGGCGGCAACTTGTTCCCGTACTCACACTCGTATTCACACTTATACTCATACTTATGGTACTCACTATAGCCTACTAGTAGTGGCCCAGTGTGTTTCTGTATCTAAATCTGTGCTCTCCCAGCCGTATCTCTTTTGGGGGGAATTCTGGGGCAGCGCTTTGCTTTTGATGTTGATTAATTGCAAAAGCTGCTGATTGATTTTTATTGCAAATATTGATAAAAAGTTTTGTATTAATTAACGTGAAAAACACGCGTTTCGTGTTAATTGGAAAACGGTTATTGAAACTAAACAGAACCCGGAGCAGAGCAGAGCAGAGCCAAGTGAGCGTACGAGTTAAGCAAACAAACAACAATAACAGAAACAACAACAACAACGGCAGCAAACAAAACAAACAGTCCGTGAGATACAAGATACAAGTTGCATTTTGTAGAACGTACAAATTAACGCAGCCGAAAAATCCCAACTAGATACGAATAAGGAGTCTTAGCTGAGAGCCACGACCATAAGATACCCTGGTAGTTTGTGTCCTAATATCAGAAAGTGTTAAAGCTTGGGAGGATAGAAAACTGTAATATGTTAATAAAGGAATCAAAGGGTAATTTATAAAAGTTTAATATTATTTCCAATATAATTATCATTATTACTAACTTATGGATTTATCGAACATTTAAATATAATAAACCTTTCAAGGTACACATTTAATAAAGATTTCCTTACAAAAACCTTCGGGATACTTTATATTATATTTATTACAACAAATCTCCTGAGTCAAACTCCTTGTCGAACATAATGACTTGCTAAAATTACTTTACAGGGTATTCATTGGCACAAATATTATATTTACCCTTGTAATATGCGAGTACCTGGCATAAAAATGAAAAGTTTCGACACAAGAACAACAAGAAGGCAGCCAACTACAGAGGCTGGGTATCTCTCAGTATCTCAGTATCTCAGTATCTCAGTATCTGTATCTGTATCGTTGGGATATGTAGCAGCTAACATTTGATTTATGCTCAACTTTGATATTTACCGCTTAATAAACAAAAAATTAACGCAAACGCAGCTAGGCCGCATTATAAATGTATCTATGTATGTATCTGAACCGGCGTCCGCCGCGTATCTGTATCTATTTGTGATTTTCGCTTTGATTTGTACTTGACATGCGTGCGTCTGTCAGAGCGGCAATTAAACAACATCAACATTGGAATCAACATCGGCGAGTGCCTTGTGCCGTATACCTTATACCTTATGCCTGATCGGATGGATCGCCAGACGCCGGCGATCATCGGTAGCTAAGCGCCGAGCGGACTCGATGTGTTGCCCTCACGATACTGATTCCTACACCGATCCCTATCCCGATTCCGATTCCGATCCCTATCCGCGTTGAAAGGGCAAGCGCTAATATTTGGTATTTGTTTGGGAAACGGCAGCCAAGACCCGAAGTCGAGGAGTTAGCGCCAGGCCACCAACGTGGCTGGGAACCTGTGAAAACCGCCGGGCTGTGAATGATGTCCGTGGAGAGAACTCTTTTCTGTTGAGTTCGGTAGATGTCAAAGGGACATCACATGGAGCATAGAGATGCTCGTATTCAGATTTGCTCTAGTAATAGCCTCGGTAATTAGTCAACTGAAGTGGCCAAAGGGCTCATCACTCGGCACTGGCACGCGGTGCTCCTTGAAGTCGGTTTTGTGTCACACTTTCCAAAAATTACCATGAAAATGATCTGCAATCAAGAAAGGATATTTAAAATTTAGTTTAGGAAAGTTTAAGGAAGTTTCAAGAGTAATTTTCTTTAAAATATCGTTTAAATTTGATTAAACTTCATTTTTAAGTTATATAAATATAAAAATATATTTAAAGGAATGTTCAGTTTTTTGTTTTGTGTAACAATGGGACAGGATCTAGGAAGAGGCCACAAAAAGACGCCTGACAGTCTCTCCCTCTCTCAGAGGAGCTGTCATAAATCAATGGAGCCCAGGGCAGCCAACATTGCAGCAACATTAAACATTGCTGCATCGCATCGCATTGCTCCTGGCCAGACAATTGGCATGGCTAATGCGGACGGCAGCTCATAAATTTATTAATTTTTAATTAAACTTACAACGATTTGTAATTCCAACATGGTAGCTCCATTTATGGCCTCGACTGCTGATGGACTCGCCAACCAACCAACCAACCAACCAAGTAACCAGGTAACCAGTTGGCCAACTGAATGAATCCCTGAATCTACTGAAGCTGGAGCTGGCGCAGCTCATTCCGCCGATGTCAGCCCGGAAACAACTCATTATCCTAATTAAAACGTGCGCCATGCGCGCCCGTTGCCATATATGAGCAATGCACGCGATCTGGCAATCGAGGCGAGTCCGAGTCTGCGGCTGCATGCGAAATTAGAAGATTGCTGCGATCCAAGATTCGAGATTCCAGATTCGAGATGGGACCTCCGATAAGATCGCCCATCAGATGGTCGCCGGGGAGCCTTGATTTATCGCTTTGCCCATAGCAAGTGCAAATATTTGATATTATATGGCGTGACATCTCGGGGGTTTTAGGAAAGCTATAACATTTATCCTTTACAGAAAACATATTAGCAGATTAGAAACAATATGAAATAGGAACATTTAATAGATTTTCTAAAGAACTGAAATTTATCGTAGTTCTGTTAATAAGAATAAATTCACATTTTTCAAGAAAACACTGACAAATTTTCCTTGGTAATTTGGAACTTGTCTTAGCTGAAAATGTACGAGCTAAAATGTCACAAAATTTTAGAGGAATGCTCTGATTACTCTTGAAGCTATAACATTTCAGTTATCTGTAGGAATTGGATAATAAGCTAAACCTGTTACAATTCTAAAGATAGATTTATTTCTCAAAATACTTTTATTATTTAAATATTGATCTACTTTTTAATCAAACTTTAAAAAATTACAAAAAACAAATACTTTGATCCTATGGGAAGCACTCACGATGCCACCACCAAAGTCTAAGCTGATGACGAGCGCCTGTCTCCATTCATACGCACTGTGGACCGTCGGTCAGTCAGCCAGTCAGCCAGTCAGCCAGTCAGCCAGTTAGCCAGTTAGCCAGTTAGCCAGTTAGCCAGTTGGCCAGATGTGGCGGGGCGCTCCGATCGAGAGCCATTCACCAGGCCAGACTAGAACAGATCGGAGGAGCTTGGCTTGTCCTGCCCAAAACGGGATGGTAGACCGGCGGCCAGAGGAGGATCAGGATGGGGCTTCGTTCATTGTCATGCGTTGCATTTACAAGATGCCAGCTGGCAATGGCAACATTTCGCAGCAATTGGCCGGAATTGTTGCGGCAACATTGCGGCTGCTCAACATGTTGCTGCCCCATGTTGCATACTGATCAATTGCGGCTTCTTTGCCCGATTCCTGACATGAATGGCTTTAACCATTTTTGGGCCTACAGTTAAATGCTGCAAAGCAACACATCTGCGCCGCGTCCAATTGCATTGATAATGAGTAAATCGAGCTGCGGCTTCCCTATGAATGAATCTCTCGTAAATTGCCGGGCTTGGGGCTTGCAGTTTATAAATTGTGCAGACGGCGGACAGCAGACAACAGACAACAGAGTTTATAAATTATTTTCAATGTCAAACATAAGCCTTATAAATAAACAAGTTATCGATTGCTGTCCGCTTAAAAATAGATCAATATCGGTGGCGATCGAGGCTGAGATTCGCATCCCTCTCTTTGGGTCACGAATGCACACATATCTCTGCAACAGCTGCGCGAACAAACAAACAAACAGAAGTGCATTTTGCGAAATTAAATTTTCATTTTGCTGTTGCACTTAATTTGGCAATCGTTGCAATAATTTTGTTTACAATTTACGATGCTACGAGTATGTAAACTTTAATGCCTTCCCAGACTTTTCTTCAAGTCTTTGCTACACCGAAACGAAAATAGATAACTTTTGATTGTAGTTTAAGAATAGTCTGGCTTCTCTTTTGGGAGGTTCAAGTTTAGCCTCAGACTCTGGTTTATGATTATTTATTTTAATATTAATTTTAATTTATTTAAAATAGTTCCTTAATGCACTGTTTTTCTTTCTGTGCATGGTTGGATGCTGATGTTGTTATGTTCCCATCAGCACCTTGTGCTCCGTTTGTTTTGTGGTTTTTTGTGCTGCATCCGAGCTGCGAATTTATGGCGACAAGGTGACAGATTCTCAAACGATTTTATCATCTCGGCAACAAAGTGTTCGCTCAGCCTGGAAATATCGTATCGAGTTTAGCGCCCGATATTGTTTGGATAGGAGTGATGCCTACTACTTCCCCTATTTTATGGTGTTTTTTGAGGCAGATCTGTTGCAGGAGCATGGAATATGTAACATAACTTTATGGCTTTGTCCGCCAATGTTTACCTTTGCCGGATTGGGGTCTTCGATTCCGATAGGAGCAGTCATCGATTCTAATTAAAAAGGATGCCAGAAGGAAGCGAATATAGTGTGATATAGAACCGATCTAGCCTTTTTCCTGGTCATAAGTTCAGGTTGCTAAACTTGGAATTCAATATTTTAAAATCTGTTAGGATTTCCTGAATATTTCAGCTATTCTTTAGATCAGGAAACACTCTACACAATTATGATCCAAGGTATTACAGCACTCTCCGTGCAATTTAGAGTTCAATTAAATTAATATCCCACTCAAATCGAACGGGTAACAAAAAAAACTAACGTGTCGATACATAAAAATCAACAATAAATATTAAGCAACATTTATGTAAGTGGCGATTATTGCGCCATTACGACTAGTTTATGTAGTTGATGTGGTACGAGGAGCAACTATACGGCGCGGCCTCTGGAAACAACGATAACAACGAGGGCCTTAGCAACACAGCAAATGAAACGAGTGTTTACAGCCCGAAGACAAAGTAAATTAATGTGTTCTGTTGCGGGATGGGATCCGAAATAGTTTGTTTAGACAAGACAAGATACTCTCTCACTTTTGCGGGAGGCACTGGCCTGAACCTGAACTTCGGCGGCGGCAGATTGACTTGACTTGAGTTGAGACTCTGGTTAAATATTTATGAAATCATAAAATTTGATGTCTTCCCTTCCGTCGGGGGCACTTGACAGTAATGCGACCATTACGGGAATGTGTCGAGCCCGGGTGCTAATGATGATTTTGATGTGCAGCGAACGGATTGGCTGCAGGCCATCCACACACCCGGCCTAGTCCCAATCCGAGGCCAGAACCCGGGCATGGCCATTGCCACAGCGATTACGTGAAGTACTCTCCATTTAGATTCCCATTTCAGCGATTTCCCCATGCCGAGCGATGTTTGTTTTATGCACGATCTGTTGTTGTTTTACAATCGCTGTAAATAAATACAGGCCGCAGATCAAAGGCCTATCAATTAGCACCAATTTCGATTATGCTGCATGCTGCAGCCAGCATGTTGCACTTGCACCGTTTCCCCCGATTTTGATGCAATTCACACCCAATTAGTAATAAATTTGAATGCGCTATGCAATTGGCCGCCATTCTCCTCAACAGTTATGGTGGCCATTAAGTTTTATCGATGGCGCTTCACAGATCTGGGACCTGGCCCAGGGATCTGGTGCCAATTTGATTTGTGGCCCACTCGAGAGGGCTTGGAGCCCATCCAGGCATCCGCCTTTGATATTCTCACACATGCCCCCTCCAAAAGAAACGAGAGATACGTGTGGATGCTTAACCGAACTTAATTGCAATTGACTTTTAATGCCTATGCGGGCTGCCCGCTGTGTTAATTCGAATTCAAACTGTTTCCATGAAGTGGGAGCCATGTGGCTCCCTCCCCCATTTCCTATATGGATTGCCACACGACGATGACGAAGGCAAACTGGTGAAAGGATCTTCCTTTTCTTATATAATATTGAGAAAGGAGGTCTTGAAAGCCAAGGCTTTACCTCAATTGAAGAAAAATTCACAATAGAAAGATATATTTTAATATAAAAGGCAACTAAAGTGGATATGAATTACATGGAGATCAATCTCATTTTCTGCTTTAGTTTTTAATATATTAAAAATCTAGGAAGCATAGGAAGCTATAGATATTTGTGAGGCAATGGAAATCGATTCAAAATTTCAGGTACATTGATTAAATAACCATAAACTGGGAATTTATTACGTCTATCAATCAGTCAAGTGATAACAAACTCAAACTCAAGCTGCAAACTCAATTTACTCACAAATAATACAAACTTTTGATGACTCCATCAAGAGTACTCAATTTTGGCTGACCCCCTGGAACTTTCCCAAGGAAATTATTAACTGGCGCTAATAAAACGCTCCCCTCTAGATCGCCTTCAGTATTGGGTTACAATCAAAAATGCATAAATCAAGCGTAGTCCCGGCACTGATCCTGATGGCGGCTAATGGCCAGCCAAGGAGGCTTTGTTACCAATTTATAAACAAACAAAACGATTCCGAAAGGCAACAAAAGGAAGGGACATCGGCGGCAGCATCAAATTACCACAAGATCAGACCAAACCCGAGCCCGAGCCCGAGCCCGGGCCCAAAGCGAAGCCCGCTTCTTACAAAACGGTCAGGATCAGCTTTCACGAGATGCAACTTAGACTCGGAGTCCCCAGTTGCAGTTTACAGCCAGTTTGTCATTCATCACAAAACAAAACACACAATAATAACGTTTTAATTGAACAAAAGACACACAGCCAACAAGAATCCAGAAGAAGAGAGCCAGTCGAGCAACAATTGACAATGTCGGACGTAGGAATCGGAATCCGATTGTATCTACTAAAAGATATGGTATAGGATCGCATCGGATCGTATCGGTGCTCCTTCTGTCTGCAGTTTTGCGGCTGCGCCTCTTGGTCGAGTTTTTGTCTCTGTGCCCGTCTGGTTTTTCTGTTTTTCTGTTTTTTTTTTTTGTTTTTTCTGAAGTGACTGCGACTGTCACCTTTCCATCAAGTCGACGGCAGGTTCGCCGCAGTGAAAGGCTCTCGATGGCTGTCCACGTGCCAAGCGGCATTGTTTGGCGACTTTTGTTTCGCAGGGAAGCCTGCCCGAGAGGTAATTGATTAGCTGGCTGGAACAGCGAAACAAAGCGCCTCGATGGCCACGTTATAAAGGATCCCTAATGAGGTTCATTTGTTGTGCTGATGAACTGTGTGCAAACAGCTGAAACGCTAGAATCCATGGTAATGTGTGTATTAGGTTTCCTAATTGGGGGAGGAAATATATATATCTTTATTAGCGCACTATGGGCGTTATCAGATTGGTTATAAAGAATTATTAAGTGGCTATAGATCATAGTTTCAACTTCTGGTGTCAAGCAATTAAATTTGTATTATTAATTTTATAATTTCCTAAATGAATTCTTGTTTTCTTTTCCATTTACAAAGTAAATATTTCTCAGGAATATTAATTTGAAACTATAGTTTCGATCTCTAGCCCGATAAAATATCCTTTTTTCTGCCCTCTTAAGTAAAATATCCTGGCTATCGAGCTCACATCTTTGAAGTTCCCATCCGCTTCGAGGACAATTAGGACTCACGCCCCCGTTGCGTAGCAGGGAAAACAGAATGCAAAAAGGGATCATGATGATCCTGCTGTGACCGAGACCGAAGACCGAAGAGGTCGTCCTCGAAGAAGGCAAAGAGCTGGCATGTGGTCAGGGAACGAACGGATCCCCTCCCATCCTGAGGAGTTTTTGCGCTGTGAGATGTTTTTGCCAGACACTTGCCGCTGCGGGCCGAGTCGTTTATAAATGACACACGAACAGTTGATAAATGAACTGCTGCTGATAATGGATTGGTCCAGTGAAAGTAGCGCCAGGGATGGCAAAAATGCCATCCTACGATAAGCCAGCCACTCAAGGACCCGATTTCTGGTGGTCCACTGGCAACCGAGATACGGCGATAAGCCGGGGCCGTGCAAAAGGTAATTAAATGCCATTAAAGTTGAGTTGTGGAGAGCCAAGCATTCCAGAAGGCAAATGTATCTGTATCTGTTTATCTGCCGGATGCCCGGCCTGAGAATGGGCGAGAGAGAGAGAACGAGAGCGGCAAAAGAAGGAGGAGCACAGAACGACCAACGACACCAACACAACCAGAACGGAACATAGCACACAGAGCACAGGCGGAGATACAGACGTACAGAGGAGATACAAAGATACAAAGATACAAAGATGGGACTGAGCAGACAGACGATTAACATACAAAAGGATCTCCACGAACTTTGGAGCCCGCCTTCTTCCCACTGCCTCTGTGGTCGTGCGGCCCTGTATCTGTATCTGTGTGTGCATACGTATTTGTTTTTGTATCCGTATCCGTATCTGTATCTGTATCTGTGGTGGTGGAGTGGCGCGAAGTTCTGTGTGCGCCAATGGGCATGAATCACTGTGCGGAGAGGTGGGGCATCGTGGAGCTAAGCAGCCACAACGTCGACACAGAGTCGGACATATATCCAAAATAAAGTGAATCGGAATTAAGCCCTTGGAAAGAAGAAGAGTAACAAAGTTCATCTTTATATAAGGCTTAAGATTAACAACACAATCTGCAATTAATTATAAAATGCAATGAATAATTTTCTTAAAGTGTTAGACATTAAAATATTACAAAATATTCGTGTTAAATGTCATCTAACAGAAAAATTAAGTTCTTTTAATCAATTATAATTGGAAAAATATCAGTAATATTCTTGATAAATTATAAATAAGCAACTTTTCTCCAAGTCCAACTTACTGTCCACCATAAATCTTAAATACAATGTGGTTTAAAGCAATCTTTTCTTATTTTTTGTTCGTGTTCCGGTTCTAGGGAACCGGAGAAATTGTCAGGAAATTCGATGCTCGCCGTCAGATCCCAGTAAGTAGGGAAGGAAGCACAAGTGCCGGTCAGACGGCGACAAGTGAGGGAACAGGAACGAAACAAAGGCTACTTAAGCAGCCTTGGCGCCAGCTTGACATGTGTGGCTCTTGTGCGAGAGTCCGACGAAAGCCACAGTGTCTGGCAACGCTCCATTTGGTCAGTCTTTCGACCAGACGTCGCGACCAGGAGACGACGCCACTGGGACCTGAATGAATGCTAGATGCTGAGATCCCTCGGAAGGAAATGTAGAGTGGACAATGATCTAGCAAAGCGGAGATCTTCGGAGATCACTGAATAGGTTGTCCTTTGAGATATTTCCAAGATTTGAGTAAATATAATTTAAAAGGACCTTCGAATTTCCTAATTTACTTAATATTTCAAGAGTATATTCTGTTGCAAATTATTTCTTTTTCATGCCTGGTCCTCTCCCGATCCAGAGCTCAGGGACTGGTTACCTTGGCTGAAACCTTCTGGCCTGTTGTGTAGTTGTTGGCCCAGCTCCACCTACCAGGCCTAGGTCGTCTTCTTGGCTGGTTCGCAGCACCTGCTCGGCTGGTAACAACTGCCACAATCTTTTCTTTTCTCCGTTTTGTGGCAGAGTCATGTTGGCTGCGCATGCGCGGGTGTGTCGAAGTCCAAGTAGAAGCCAGCCGAGGCCAGAGAGACGGCATCCAGTTGAGGGCCAGGCATAGTACGTACACCTTGCTACAGAGTCATCTCCACAAACAAGCAAACAAACAAACAAGAACGAAAAGGCAGTTAAGATGCATTTAGCTGCAGGTGCACTGGTATTGGTGTCTGAAGTATCTGTGTGCCTGCGTGCGAGGGAGAAAGAGATCCGACCAGTGTCATTCCTATGGCTGCCGCCGTCGCTGCCCTTTTTTTTACCTCTTGCCTTCCGACCAATAAAATTATACTAATTCCTGACTTTTTGATTCCGTTCTCTGTTTGTGTGTTTGGTTGCCAAGGATTTCGTTACCTAAACGAGCACACACACACACACACACAGACAGGGGCGGCAGAGAGGAGCTCTCGCTTGCACCTATGTGTGATCCAGGGGAGATGCGAATGGCATGATGACCATCCTCATCATCATCTCCATCTCCATCTTCATCTCTGCTGGCTGCCTGGCTGGCTGGCAGTTCCGATCCGAGATCCCAGACTGCGGAGCAGCTCCAGGAATGCGCAGACAGTTTGGTTTCGTACTCGGCTCACTGCGCTCGTGCGGCACACGAAATTCCGGATAGATTCCAGCCAGAGCCCTAAATGCTCCACTCTAGTCGGATCTCTGTTGAATACTATATAGAAATGTAAGTTTAAAAATCTAAAAAGTAATTCAAAACTAGCTCTATTTAATTACACACGAAAGCGTGGTAAGCAAAGAATTTAATGGATATTTTTTGAAAATAATTTCCTTATTTAAAGTTAAATTTGAAGTTTTATGGATATCATCTTAAATATTAAAGGAGAGGTAATCTGAGGAATAAAATGTTTTATTAATGGTACGTAAGTTAAAAAATAAGTTATGTAAGGGCTTAGGTTGTAAAGTTGTTTTTTAATTCAGCGATTCTCTTTGATTTAACTATGCCACAAAGATTCATTGTTAAATGTTCAATTCTATTTCTTAATATGTTGTTATATATTTTATTTTTATTTATTCAAGAATTCTTTTTTCAATTTGTCTAACTTTTTAAGTATTTGAAAAAGATTTAGTAGAAATAAAAATGACTCGTAATATTATAAGCTTCAAAAACGATTTCGAAAATTTCAAGCTGCAGATTTCAAGTAAATCCCATTCTTTAATTTTAGTTTAAACAATATTCATCCCTGCCATAATACGTATTCCTATTACTTCCTCAAAATATCGCAAGATTTCACCATTACCCGCAAAACCCATCGGTTTCCCAGAGAAATCCCCTGGCGAAAGCTCAGAACGTAGCTCCGAGTGAGAATCCCTCAGAGAAACTCACTCAAGATTTGAGTATTTCTATGCTGTGTGTGTGTGTGTAAGTGTAAGTGGAGAATTCACTCGAGAGCGAGACGAAAAATGAGGAAGATTTTGTCGTCGTCGCGCTGGCTGGCCGAGAAACTGGCGCTAGACGAGGTGCGTGATCATGATCGGGCGGCGATAGCGAAGCCGATAATGATGATCACGGAGATGAGGCGAAAGCCCAAAACTTTTTGTTTTCCTGAGAACTCTCAACCGCTCTCTTTCCGTTCCGTTCCGATCTTCTCGAGCTCCCACTCTCGCCCTCTCTCGCTTACTCTCCGGTCTCCGGGCTCCGGTCTCTGGTGATGGAGCGAAGACGAAGAGAAACGAGCGATCGACGATCCACGAACGAGGCTCGTTCCTGTATCTGTGTGAGTGTAGCCGAGCGTATCTGTATCCGAGCCGAGTATCTGAGTATCTGGGTATCGGAATCAGGTAGAGGTAGACAGAAAGGCGTTAGTCGTTCAACAGCGCTGATCGAGTTTAAATCTATAGCGAAATGAGCGGCAAAGTGCAGCACTTGGCGTAACCACTAAAAGCCAGAGCTTTCGAGGAAAATTCTTTCGGCCAGGGAAAAGTACTCGCATCCGACAGATTCGCGGCGTGTGAAAATCAAAATCAAAATCAAAATCAATCAATTCAAAATTCAATTTAAAAAATTTCCTAAATCCCAAAACCCAACCGGGTGAAGATCGGTGCGGCGGAAACAAAGAAATCGATGCCTAGCTGGCCCGCTCGCGATTGTGTGTGCTCGGTGTGTGTGCGGTGTGTGTGTTGCTGGGTGTGCTGGGTGTGTGTGGAATGTCAACTGACGGGTTGTAAAGGGAAACCCTGAAATTCGAACAGCCAGCCGCCAAAGCAAATAAAGCTGTGAATACGAATCAAATACAACAAACAGATACCCAAAACAGATACAGATACAGATACAACTTACAAGATACTGGATGATTTTTTTGTGAATTCAGAAAAAGATACGAAATCGGAAAACAAGTGTGAGGTGTGTGTGTGTGCCGTGCCGTGCCAATCGGGGAAAATATGTGGATTACCCTCCTAATCCTCCTCGCAGTGTCAGCGGAAAGGAAAAGCCCCGAGATACGAGTTCGTTGCCGCGGCGAAGCGTCCAGGAAGTGACGGGATGAGCAGAGTGTCCGCCTGTCCAGCTGCAGATACCCGGGAAAGCTGGGAGTGTCATGTGCCGCGGCATTCCTCACCGACGCCTCGAATGCTGCAACATTATTTTCGAGCAGAACTCGCCGTACTTTGCCCACAATTATTACCGCAGGCGAAAAAGCAAACGAAGGAGAACAACAACAGTAGCGGGGAAAATCGCCGCTATCAGATATTTACATTATCATTTACACAAGCGTGATTTATTTGAAAAGCGAAACGCCATAAACATCTGTAAATTGTAAATTGTGCAAATACGTAGCCGAGTGTAAGCGAAAGCCGAAACTGAGCACTGCGATAACGGATCCCGTTACGAACCCGAATCTGAACCCGAATCCAAATCCGAGTCGCATTGCGATCCCCTCAGACGTCATAAATTCAGTGGAACGACGAGACAGTTGGTCGCTCCTATTTTGCTTGCTTTTCGGGGCGATCCATCAAACGGCTTTCCAATTAATAACCGAACACATGTCGTATCAATACTCGACTTAGATACGGGCCCCCGGAGATCCAATATCAAGCGATACCACTCAACTCGACTATAGGAAACTTTATAAGACTGAGGTGAGTGTCGGCTACTTAGCCGGTGTCTGTCGTCTGTCGTCTGTCGTCTGTCTCTACCGATTTTCCGATATTTCGATCTTCGCTAAGCTTATGTAAATGTGTCAGAAAATTTGAACTTGCTGCGCGCTGTGAGAACTGCACACAAAACTAAACTGAACCGACGAACCATTATACAATGGCCTCTGCTGCATTCGATACCGAAGTTCATTTGATATTGAAAAATACTTGGAATGCTCGCGCTCCGGGTTGTTGTTCGCCATGTTCGATGGCATGTGGCATTTTCGCCAGGGATATTTGAGAAATTTCAAAGTTATTCTTTGGCCGAAACCGAGCAGAAGTTGGCTATAAGAATTGGTAATGGGATATATGCCAGATATGCTTGGGATATTCTTTTACTCAGGGTCGTTTATGTGAGAATGAACTTTAGCTTGGAAGCTTGTGCAACAGATTTTATAACTCATGTATGTTGGAAATTTCTTATGAGATATGATGAGAATGATGATAATTAATAGAATATTATTAAGAAATACGCAATCTATAATTTTAAAAGCTTTAAATAATCTTAATTAGGCAATTAAAGGCTGGCTAATTAACTAGTTTGATTTTATTTTATTAATTTCCTTTCCCATTCTTAAATTTTTGATTAGATCTAATCCAATTGGTTATCCTTTCAAAAAGGCGTGAATCTATATTCCCATGTTCCTCTTTTTCAAATCTTCTGCTGCGTCTAATCAAAATATTTCCCCACGTATATCATAATTGTATTGTGCATGATTTTCCGGGAAAAACATACATAACTCCCGCGACCTTTGTTGGCCGGCACAATAAAGTACCGTTCTGATACACAACTAATATCATAGCTGGGAGACCCTCTCGAAAAGTGGGAACCAATCTTAAAAACAATCTTAAATAAAAAGAAACATAAAAAGCAGTGGCGGCAGCACACAAAGACCAAAATGTCAATATCCTGGCACATAAATAACCGAAAAGAATATAGACTTCCATTGTGTATCTGCTGGGTGCGTGAGCATCCAAGGGTTTTGGGTCTCCGCTAGAGTTTGCGTTTATTATTAACCAATCTAATTGCTGACGTTGTGCGGCACAGATTACTATACCCTATATACCATATACATATGTATATATTTTAGAGTGTGTGTATTGTATTTTATTGGGTAACCGGAATCAAACGTTAATAAAAATGTGTCAATTTGCGAAACATTTCGGACTCGTTGGTTGGCGCTGCGACAAAGCTGAAATTTGAACTTTAGCAGGGGCTTGCGACATTTCACAGCTCGAATTGAGCTGAGTGCGAGTTATAGACGCAGTCGTACTATACTTTATTATATATATGTTAGTATCTAGTAACGTTGAATGGACGGCGAGCTTGGAAAACCCTGGGATTGTCCAAACATTCATGGCCCAGGGGAAACCCCCGTTTGTACAGATCACACGTCGCAGGTAGAGGAGGAAATCATTAGACACGACTAGAACATAGAACCTAGAACCTGGAACCTAGACTGAAACTGAAACCACACGCAACCCACGGATTTCTGAGAACATATTAAAAACAAACAACAAATTATGAACAAATCATAAACATATTTATGAAATTCAATTTCATTCACCCTTTCCCTCCACCGATCCCGGATCTCTCCCTCTAAATGCTAGTTCTTTTCCATTTTCTAAGCCGGGTCTTATCAGGGCTCCGAGATCTGTTGCACCCCCCAGCGTGTGCCATCTTTCCCCGATCCCAATCCCAATCCCAATCCCGATTCCCGATTCCAATTTAACCATTTTCGACTAGAAAGAACAAATTCCCTTTGCGCCTAAGCGCCCTGTCATATAACAAATTTTTTAGTACAAGATAAGATGCTAATCTTTATGTGAAAAACAACATGTAATTTGTTCTAGGTGCGTGTCCGTGTCCATGTCCCAGTGCGTGTGTGTGCAGCACCTTTTTCTTCGTTCGGGACTCTCTTTTTCGGGGCTCATCTTGAGATAAAATCTAGGAAATTTATAGCCTATAACCAAAATATATAGAATACTTCTAATAATTTTCATAAATTTTCCAGATATGTGAGTTGAAGGCGGGGGGCTTGTTTTTTGTGCATTTGCCGCCTGTTTGTAAATCAAAGCGCGGCGATAAAGCGGAAAATATGACGATCGAAGCTACTCTAATAACTGAGGAATAACTGAAGAATTGGGCGATGTGGGCAAACCCCGGGGAGGGGTTTGGGGGCTTCACTGGATTAAATTTCTATTCGTAGACATAAAACGATGCACTTGGCATGCCGAAATGGCCCAAAAGATCGTGTTGCAGTGCAAAAAAGGTGCAATGTCCGCCAGCAATTGCAACACTTGCCAAAGGGGGAGTGCGAGAACGACAGAGAGGGGTGGCCACTGGCCAAGGTGAGCGAAAGAGCGTCTCTGTGTGTGTGTGTTGGTGAGAGAGCGACCATTTTTTAGTTGCACCTTTCACCCCGATGGGCCGTAAAACTTTGGGCTCTCTCTTTCGCTCAAATGGGCCAAGAAAGAAAAAAGGAAGCGACGCCTGCAGGTCGCAGTCTCTGCCGCAGTCGCCGTCGCCGTCGCTGCCTCTGCTGCAGTCGCTGTCGCTGCCAGCGCTGCTACCTCTTACCTGGCGAAGAGGAAGAGCCCAGCGTTCAGTCGAGCGACGCACGTCGTCCAACGCACACACACACACACACGACAAGCCAAAGAGTTGGACTCTCTCCCAGCCACATATAGTCATCCCGCTTGCGCCCATGGCCAGTGAGCTAGATTGTGAGTGTTCTTCACTCGTTTCTTTGAGTGGAATCCCAGATATCCGAAGGCAAAAGCCGAAGACGAACCGTATAACCCTTGCCCGAACCGAGGAGCATCCGCATCGCCATCGCCATCGCATCCGATTAACCCATGTCTTTGCCTTTGTATCTTTTCAGAGTTGCAAGCGACCATGCGCGCATGGCTTCTACTCCTCGCAGTGCTGGCGACTTTTCAAACGATCGTTCGAGTTGCTAGCACCGAGGACATATCCCTGAGATTCATCGCAGCCATCGCGCCCCAGCGGCCCATCGAGAGCACCGCGTTGGCGAGAGCATTTAACCTTCAACCCTTCAACGAGCCGAACTTCCACAGAGGCAGTGATATCAGTGATAACAGCAAACCTAGCAAAAGCACAAGCAAAAGCAAAAGCAAAAGCATAAGCAAAAGTGACGCGAACCGACAGTTCAACGAAGTGCATAAACCAAGAACAGACCAATTAGAAAATTCCAAAAATAAGTCTAAACAATTAGTTAATAAATCCAACAACAAAATGGCTGTCAAGGAGCAAAAGCAAAAAAAGCAGAAGGAGCAGCATCCTCACAGGCCAGCCGCCTCCAAAAGTGAGTCCCAGCAGCCGAGCATCGAGTCCATCTTTGCGGTGGAAGAGGAGAAGCAGCAGCCTCAGCAGCAGCAGCAGCAGCAACAGGAGCAGCATCAACAGCAGCAGCAGCAGCAGCGCCAGGAAGAGCTGGAGCCAACGCTGGTCCTGGACAAGGAGATGGCCACCATTAGCGTGCCGGCCAACGCGCAGGCTATTATTGTCGAGCAGGAGCCATCGACCTACAGCAAGAAGGGATTGAGCAAGGAGAAGCTCAAGCCAGATCCCTCCACTCTAGTCGAGATCGAGAACAGCCTGCTCTCGCTCTTCAACATGAAGCGGCCGCCGAAGATCGACCGCTCCAAGATCATTATCCCGGAGCCAATGAAGAAGCTCTACGCCGAGATTATGGGCCACGAGCTGGGCTCGGTCAACATACCCAAGCCGGGACTGCTGACCAAGTCGGCCAATACAGTACGAAGTTTTACACACAAAGGTGAGTCTCCCCGTCATTTCTCCTTAATTAATCTAGTAATTAAAGCGAAGGATATAGCTCTCAAATTAGCGGAATTATTATTACAGTTTATTATTAAGGAGTTTGCAATTTAGTTTTGGTTTTAACAACTCACTCTATAAATGATAATGAAATTGGTTTATAAATTTCGATTGCACGGGGTCTTGGCATTCCTTTGCGGAAACCGCCTTTAATTGCCGCCTTTTAATTAATAAAATATAGAAATTAATGTTTTATTTTTAAAAGGATAATAAATTTAATAGCCTCAAGGAGATATTAAGAGGCATAAATCGGACCAAGGAAATGAGCAATAATCCAAGATTGTAGGCTATACATATTATTTGCTTTGATGTAATTGCAACAATTACGTTTATTATTTGTTATTAAATGGATTGGTAATAATCGTGGAAAGTCTGGCATAGATAACTTTATAAATTGTTCAAGAATTTCATAGGTATTTGCAGTGATTTACAAAAATGAGTGGACTTTCTTTCAATATTATTAAAGAGCTCTTATAATCTTTAAAATTAAAGCAATTTCAATTATCCTTGAGCTATTTAATATAATTTATTATAGAGTAGAGTTTCTGCAATTAAATTTGTATTCTATCGAGAAGGAATTTCCCTATTCCTCAAAACAATTTCATTAAATCGATTCGCAAGCGGATCCATTTTACCTGATATTTCCACCTGCTCGGAAAAGGCTTCGATCTGCATTCCCCCTAAATTTATAGACACATATATTTCCACTCATCGCAACGCGTACTTTCCGCTACCAAAATGCGAATGAAGAGCGCTACGGATTTTCCCTGAAATTCCGTTTCATCTAAGCGATTTGCATACCTGCTCCTGGGATCCTCCGATCCTTCGATCCTTACCTGTATCATTCACGCAAGCGCTGTGAAATCACGCGGAAATTCCGCGGCTTTTCAAAATGAAACACCAAAAATGAAGGCGACGGCAGGATGCGTGGGCAAAAGGACACACACACGAGTATCCTTTCTGCCTGGCCTGCATCGGCAATGTTGGCCCGACTGTGACCTTGAAAATATTCCTGAGAATTACACCAGGATCGCTTAGCGCATGCGCTAAATGGCTTTTATATTGTATTTGTAAAAATAACAATTATTATTAAAGCGTATTTCGCATTATTTTCCGCAGGATTAGAGGGTCGAACAATAAAGCAGTTAGAGCAGGTAACCGAAGCCGCCATCGGCTGAACCAACACACGGCCAAGTGTCTAAAGCCAAGTGTCTAAGCCGCGTTCGTCGAGTCGAGTCGACTCGAGTTTTCGCCACTTTTCGGTACGCATCTGTGCTGGTCTTTGGGATCGACAGCGGCATAGGGACTCTTTTTTTTTTCTTCCCAAAAGAATTTACGACTCGTCGCTTCCCTTTGTGAGGCACTTGAAACCGGCAGCGTCGGTGGCGGCAGCGGCGGCGGCGGCGGCGGCGATTCAAATTAAGATTTTTCGGCAAGCGTGCAGAGTTTGCACCTTGCCGGATAGGATATGGGATGGCCTAGGCACCAGACCAGAGATATAGACAGATCAGATCCGAAAAGGTAGGCCGGGGTGGGCCAGGTCTTTAGCGCAGGCGCCAGTCGTAAAAAGGCGGCTGGCTGGACAACTGGAACGTGCGATTTCGACCTTCTTTGTCCCGGATTGTATTGCACGCTCGAGTGTACTTAAGCAGGAGGTACTTACCACTGTCAGGTAGACAACGCCCTGCTCATCTGCTCATCCCATAACCCCACCGATCGAGCGAGGCTCATGCACTTGATCTGGCGGATAGTCCGGCTTAATTTGCCGGATCCCAATCGCGTAGCCATAAAACGGACATCTGGAAGCACGGTCTGTACAAAAAACTCGATTCGTTTTTTAGTTTTTTTTTCATGGGGAGAGATTAGGAGTTAAAGTTAGAGGTTTATGATTATTTAGATTAATTTATATAAAATCCTTACATCAAAACTCATATCCCCATCTCCATTTCTCTATTTCTCCTTGCAGATAGTAAAATCGACGATCGGTTTCCGCACCACCATCGGTTTCGCCTGCACTTCGACGTGAAGAGCATTCCCGCCGAGGAGAAGCTGAAGGCGGCGGAGCTGCAGCTAACCCGCGATGCGCTCAGTCCGCAGGTGGTGGCCAGGACGGCATCGTCGGCGGCGGCGGTGAATAGGACGCGCTATCAGGTGCTCGTCTATGACATCACGCAGGTGGGGCTCCGGGGCCAGCGGGAGCCGGGCTACCTGCTGCTGGACACCAAGACGGTCCGGCTGAACAGCACGGACACGGTGAGCCTAGATGTCCAGCCGGCCGTGGACCGGTGGCTGGCGGAGCCGAAGCGCAACTTCGGACTCCTGGTGGAGGTGCGCACTGTGCGCTCCCTGAAACCGGCGCCGCACCATCATGTGCGGCTGCGACGCAGTGCGGACGAGGCGCATGAACGCTGGCAGCACAAGCAGCCGCTCCTGTTCACCTACACGGACGATGGGCGGCACAAGGCGCGCTCCATACGGGATGTCTCGGAGCGAGGTGGTGGCGAAGGTGGCTCTGGTAAGGGCGGCGGCGGCGGCGGCGGAAGGAATAGGAGACACCAGCGGAGACGCAAGAACCACGACGACACGTGCCGACGGCACTCGCTGTACGTGGACTTCTCGGACGTGGGCTGGGACGATTGGATTGTGGCCCCACTGGGCTACGATGCGTTCTACTGCCACGGAAAGTGCCCGTTCCCGCTGGCCGATCATTTGAACTCCACGAACCATGCTGTGGTCCAGACGCTGGTCAACAATCTGAATCCCGGCAAGGTGCCGAAGGCCTGCTGCGTGCCCACGCAACTGGACAGCGTGGCCATGCTCTATCTCAACGACCAAAGTACGGTGGTGCTGAAGAACTACCAGGAGATGACCGTGGTGGGCTGTGGCTGTCGATAGATTCGAGATTCTATAGCCCGGAGTGCAGATGGAGATCGGAGATCGCAGATCGAGAAGCGAGCGAGAGAGCATCAAATGCTGTTTGGTTCCAAGCCGTCAATGCTTTAAACACAACGCAAACAAAATGGACTGAATATTTGAATTTTAAGTGTAAATCGTTAGACTTTAATCGTATGTATCCGGCTGCAGCCACGCCCACAAACCACGCCCACACACCACCACCACAACCACCACCACCACCACCCACCCTCCTCCGTCAAACTTGAGAGCCTCTGTCCACTTTCCCCAGCCAGGCTGGGGAATCCCCTGGAGCAGAGTGAGCGCAGAGTCCACTGTAAATAGCCGCCATGCCATGTCCTCCTCCAAACCGGACACAAACTCGTGTCCCCTCCCGTGAGCTGCTGGAGAAGAAGCGAAGATTTCGAAAGAGAGAGAGGAGACCAATTGAACAAATTGTATAGAAATGCTAATATATTAAACTACTATATCTACGCGAATACACTGGTATTTATGTAAGTCAGAGCTGATCACAGAGGGTCTTGAAGGGTAAACTTAAAGCCCTTAAAGACTCTGAGTGAGCAGCTCTGCCGAGAACGTATGAATATATGGAAAGGAGAACTCTTCGACTAGACGTTTTTTTGTTAATAATTTTATAAAGCAATCCATTGTAAATTAGTTAGTTAACGAGTATAATCGATGAATGAATAATGACTTGAAATTATCTAGGAACTATCTTGTATATGTACTAAATACACTCACACTCAAACACTCAAACTCACACGCAATCACACATACACTCATCCATAAGCACACAAAACGAAATGGTATTTAAAAATCGTTCCGAATTCAACTAAACGTAACTGTAACTGTATAAACAAATAGAAAGAACGAAACTTTCTTCACTAAAACGTATGCTCTATAAATATATGAATAACTATTTACATCGTTATGCGTTCTAAGCTAAGCTCGAATAAATCCGTAAACGTTAATTAATCTAGCCACGTAAGCCCCTAACCGTTAAGCTCAGCATGTTGGATAAATTAATAGTGACGAAAAGGAAAAACTGAAGAAAACCCCATAAAAAAGAAAACTCGAGAAAATGAGAAATATCGTATCGTGCCTGATGTTGCAGAGCACGATTTGTATATGTAACTTTTCATATAAATTTTATTATTTTATTTATTTAAAACAAAGCATATTTTTGATGAAGATGATGAAGATGATGATGATGAAGATGATGCGGGAGCGATGAGGAAAAAGAAAGATGGAAAATATAAAAGAAAAACAATTTATTAAAAAAATATTCACTTTTATTTTATTTATTTAAAAGAAAGATGGGGGTAAGTTGGTGCACCATCAGTCAGTAAAACTGGAAGGGTTTATTGGCTAAAAGCTTTAGCATTTTCTTACATGTCAGTAAGTCAGCCAAAAAAATTGGTAATAAAAAAGGTAAAAAAAATCCTTCGAGCCGGATTTGAACCAGCGACCTATGGATGCCTGCTATTGCATTCCGTATTCCTCTACAGTCCACCGCTCTACCAACTGAGCTATCGAAGGTGTTATCAGTGCATGAATTCGTTTTAATGTAGATTTAATTAAAGAGATTACTTTAAAATTTTAAAAATACTTTTCAAATATTTAAACTGGATTTTTTGAACACTCCAGGAAAATATAAAAAATTCCTTCGAGCCGGATTTGAACCAGCGACCTATGGATGCCTGCCATTGCATTCTAAACACTTCTACAGTCCACCGCTCTACCAACTGAGCTATCGAAGGTGTTATCTGTCAAGGTTTTCTTTAAAATTTAGGTTTACTTATAGTCATTGATTTAAAAATATGAAATACACTTTAAAGTGTTTAAATATAATTTTTCAGAGTTCTAAAAATATATTTAAAAAATCCTTCGAGCCGGATTTGAACCAGCGACCTATGGATGCCTGCTTTAAGAGCCCCACTCCATTGGAATGATGCATTTCGAACACTTCTACAGTCCACCGCTCTACCAACTGAGCTATCGAAGGCGTTGTATGCTCAGGTGTTGATACCAAATTTTGCTCGCTTATCAATTTTGACTCAAGAAGTGCTTGGCAAAATAACTAAATCGGGCGAAACAAAGCAAAGCGCTTATCGCAGCATTAAAGGCAACAAAAAATACTGCCACAGGTATGGCACCCCACTACGTGTTGCGCGTTGGTCGCAGATAAGAGCGTGTGCAAAAGTGCTTCATGCTAAGCACTTGTATTTAGATTAAAACATAAGAAAAACGTAGCATTTATTGAATGTAAATAAATCAGAAAACCAGCTATTAAGCTGCGGCGGCACAACGGGTAATTTGTTGTGGAACTTGATGCAAGTGACACTAAATAAGTCAGATCTAAGCGTTTGATAACGATCAGCCTGCATATCAACTTTCCTAGGAACTGTCCAGCTGAGCTTTACAAATTGCTGGCAAATGAGATGACAGGAATCTGGAAAAAACTATTCAAACAGCTGAATGAACTTTGATGCTGATAAGGCCGGGTAATAAATTTAAATTATACATACAGTACTATGTCCAACAACAAAAATTCAGTCCCATTCCATTGATTCTTTAAATCAATGTCAACTAAATGGAATTACGCCACAGCGTTAAATGATTTCAGGAATTTAGATGATGCATGGGCTGACGTTTAGTTTTAAATAAACTTAATAAATGTTATTTAGATTTTTTTAAATATAAATATATAAATATTACTCTTAGAATTACATTTAAATTATTTCCAACTAATTTTGAATTTGAAATAACTTGGAATTCTTGATAATATTAACATTGCACAAGCAAATATTTATTTTGTAAATAAACAAGTACCTCAATCCCTAGCTAAGCCGCACTATAGATTCCTCCGTCGATACAGATTGGGGATTGCCCTAGAGTCTGCTGCTGTTGAGAACCTAGATTCGACCTTTGTCTATTTATAGACCCGCCGATAGGAAGCTATTACAAAACCGAATGAAATGAAAATCAATCTCAAGATGCAATACCCTTTCGTGTGAGCTCGCAACAAGACGAGGCTGGATGAGTCATGAGGGGATTTCGACTGGGTTTATCGGGAGAGTAAATTAATTTACCCATTCCATGCCCAAGACCGGACACAGTGCGTTTTTTTTTTCGGCTCAATTAAATGACTCATCAGGAGGCAGGGAAAGAACTAAGAGCCATTGACTTGCCACACACAAAGCCGGACGAGATAGAGTCCGCTCAGGGGTCCTGTTTTTTTTTTGGCAAGGAGTAGAGTACTCTCTCGATTGGTTTCCTAGGAACTTGGCAATTTTTTAGATCTATCCAGGAGATAGGACAACGCCCACATATCTAGGCAGGGGGCGGCTGTTGGGAAAAATTCATTCAATCATAGCGGGAAATTGATACCCAGATCAAGGGGCTTCACCGACCGACCAAGCTGATCGAAGACCGCTGATAAGCAAAACTGGCTGGAAATTCTAAAAGGGAATAAAAACTAAGCTGAGAACCTATTCCGAAATTCCAATTCCGAGTCATTCTTAAAAATTATGAACATTTGTTGTAACATACCTGGGCAAATTACCAATAGCCCACGGAACCCTCGCCGCGGGAATCATTTTTCCTTATCTAACAAGACGTTCTGAGCAATCGATCCGCACACACACACACTCACGGTCCTAACTCTTAGGCCTTGCTCAATGGATCACACACAAATCGCCGCTCATGGCGCTTAGCTCTTCTCCCCTCTTCACCTGCCCTCACCTCACCATACCTCTCACCTGTCCCTCATCTCCTCCGGCGGCTGCGGCTGCATCTGTGTGTGCCAGTGTGTGTTTTGTCGGTAATTATCCGTAAGCTGTCAGTTTTTTCGCTCCGCTTCCTCCAATGCACTTCTTGGCTAACCTTTTCGGACCACGGTAAGTGAACAGCCTTAGAGATGGCATTGTTCACTGACGCATCGTGATTATACCTTCGATATTTTGGGAATTACGAAGAGAAAGTATTATTAGTTTTAGGCCCAAGTCCTTCAAAAGTATCTCAAGAGATATTAAAAGACTTGCCACATGCAACAAGCTAGCACTGTTCTTTGTGATATGTTTAATTATGGATTTGTTTTCAAAAACCCTGTAGAATACATTTTCTTTTAATTTATATTATATATTATTATGATTAATAATGCCAGACTAACTTTTGATAGACAATATTTTTAATTATTTCCCTTCCCTTCTTTTTTGTTTTTTTGCCATCTCTAAGTTATATACACATATAGATCAACTGATATTGGTCCGCTGGCCGTTTTTCGTTTTTCGATTTTTATGACTTGCCGCATTTTTGGCATCCTAATTGGTTTGTTAAGTATTCCCCTTCGCCTTTGCCTTTGCCGTTGCCTTTTGGGCCGTCAAAAATTGCCCCTTTGGCTTATCGGGAACACACTTTGTCCAAGCTGTGGCTGCTGTGGCCCTCGTGACATGGCCCGGTGCAGCTCCTAGGCCTCCAGGAGAGTTCTCTGGACTGGAACCCTTGGACTGACTGACTGATAAGACGGATCGTGTCTTCTACGCGCCTGCGGCATGATTCACTTCATTTGGTCCCCGGGGCAGGCCACAGGCGATGCTGCGTAGATGTTTGTTGCGTATCACACAAATATAGCATCCCGGGGAGATGACTCACGGCCGGCGTTTACTAGGTGGCCACGTTAATTGTCGCCCCCGATACGCACTGTCTTTGTTTACACCCGGCGAGCGGTCGTTTCATCTCCCCGAAACGAGAAATCCAAAACAATCGCCACTCACATTCGATATTCATTGCTGCTGGCTCTGCATAAAGCCAAGCTCATTTCGCCGCCCCAACGAGCTCCCTTCACCGCGTCGCGACGTACTGCAGCCACTTAAATTTGGCTTTTGCTGATAAGTTGTCTTTCATTCGGTTTGTTTATGAACTCGTTTCGCGTCGAGCCATATATAGACCTTCGATAGCTCAGTTGGTAGAGCGGTGGACTGTAGCTGGAGATTTCAAAAAGTAGACATCCATAGGTCGCTGGTTCAAATCCGGCTCGAAGGATCGAGGATTTTTTTATATTCTTTTTTTTATATATTTTATAGCGGGTTATTTAAAAAAAAACATTATTAGGTATTTAATTTTTAAGTTATTATACAAAATAATTAAAAAATTAGGGAAATCAAGAAATCAAATTTATTTATATATGAAATATTATTTTCCTAATAAATATCTATATCTGGAAATATTTTGTTGTACACTCAGATAAGTTTTTGCTTAAAATTTAAACTTTCTACATTAAAAAACGCCAATTTTAATTATATCTTGGGTAGCAGGTTACTTTGTTGTATCTCAGCCTCAAGAAACAAAACCAAGTCATACATCACATGTTATACCCCCAAGAGACACACTCAACAGGCAAGAAATAAGAGTTAAAAAGAGTTAAAAAGACCTAAAAAGAGACCTCTGATAAATCTGAAGCAGATCATAAAAGAGAAAACAAATTGTAACAGAAATTACAGCCCTCAATTTGCATTTGTCCTATCACAAAGGAGGAGGCAACAAAGCCAGAAGAGCCGGAATAATAACAACTGGCAGCCAAAAAGGCAACAAAGGCCTTTGGCTCGGCATCATCGGCATAAAAGTCCAGACTTTTTGACTCACAGCCGCTGAATCGAATTGCTGCAGACGTCCTGCCGCTTTGGCTGCCGTTTCTCTCCAGCTCCTGCTTCTGCTCCTGCCTCGGCTTCTGCTCCGGCTCCTCCTCCCGAAACAGATGCTATCAATACATCATTTGCCTTTGTGCGGCTGTCACAAATTCATTCACCTGTTCTCGGGCCACGACTTCATCATCAGAAGCCGGAGCAGCGGCAGCAGCTCGGCCTGGCCAGACAATTATACTGCGTTGATCTCCAATTAGGCTGTCGAAACTCCATTTACACGGCCAACGGGCGTCCCATAAAATACTCACTCGCAGCAAGACTGCGCCTTTCATATCGTCATATCAAGGGAAATATGAAGGCAGAAAGGCAGAAAACAGCCACAGATTCAGGTCTCGTTAAGGTGCAAGTCATCATCATCGCATCTCCTCCTCGGGAACCATCATCATCCTCCTCATCCTCGGCAAGTTAAGTAAATACAAATATGAATGAATTGCTCACTGGCTCCTTGGGTAGATCTGGATCTGCATCTGGATCTTGGCAGATCATCATCCGGCATTGTCTCAGCCGTCATCCTCCCCGATCCCAGATCGGAGATCAGAGAGTTCCCCTTCCCCTGCTACTTCCACTTCCAAGTCGAGTGTTCAGGCGTACAACTCAAGAGTGTTTGCCCTTTCAGCGATCTCGAACTCGATCTCGATCTCGATCTCGAACCCGATCTCTTGGCCATATAACAGTTGCACTTTTGCCTGGCTGAAGTTCGAAATTCGTGTAATTTCTTAATGGCTCCGATCCGGGCAAGAGTGCATGATGCATGGCTCTCTTTGCCGCGAAGCCTTATAAATATATGTAGGTCTGGTGTGCTCGACCTTAATTAGTTCAACACTCGTTAGATATTCCACAAGCCACAGGCATCCGCCGGTGCCCATTTGCATGCCGCCGATCATGTCGATGGCATGCCGTCGAAGAACTTAATACTCACGTTGGGGAACAGCTTTTTCCTCATTACTGAAATTCCATTAGATCGGAAGAAGTGGAGATAGATGCCTGAGCATAATGAGAACTTAACATACACTAACAATTATCTTGACATTATTAGCCAAGAATTTTTAACAATTGAATATGCTTTTGCAAATTACTTCTATTTCCATGCCATAGCATGTCCATCTCTACTATACTATCTTTTTTTTTTAGATCAAATTGCAGGTTTAGTTTATAAATAACTTTATAAGTTCATAAACTGACAAAGTAAATAAAGGAAATGGAAGGAAGAAACGTGACTTTTTTCAACAGAAATAATAAGAAGGATCTGGCTCCTTGCCAGTTTCAAGTCATAGTTTTCTTTAGCTTTTATTACCATTAAACACTGTAATCAGCATCCTTCACCTAATTTTTTTTAACTTCTCCTTTTGGCCTGACTACCCTGCTATAAGGCAGTTAATGCCATGAATAAGGCAAAAGTCTTGGTATTTTAATAACCACACACACACACACTCGGGTGTTAAAATGGGGCGCCACAGCCATGGAAAGCCCCGTCAGCCGCCTGTGGTTGCGGTGGAAGCAACGCGTCGCTTTGTCTGCAGCTTCGGTTGCCGCTAAAATAAAACAAAAAAAAAAAGAATAAATATATATAAAAAAAATAGAGAGACAGGCGACCAAGAATACTTTCCAGCTTTCCCCGGCAGACCGAGAAGAACGTACTGGCCCGGGAGCAAGAAATCTTATTAAAGCGTAACTAAATGCCACGGATTAATGTCTAACAGGCGGTGGCACCCAACAGGTGCTGCGCATAAATGCCAGTTTAGTGGCCGGTCTGACAGCAGGACACGCTGGGTGGAAGTGGACCCCACATGCGCCATTAGCATATAAGCCGCAGTCAACTAATGAAGGCAACCGCGGCAAGTTCGCTGCCTAAGTCATTCGTTAGGAGCAGACAAGTTCGCTGCCCAAGTCTAGCTCTGGGAGGATCTGGCATGAGTCCGGCAATGAGAGGTAAAAGTAAGGCCGCTCCGGTGGCATATTCGAGTGTAATCAAAACAAAAACAAAACAATTAATTAGCAGAAATCTGGAAATGGCAATGACTGCTGCCTGCGAACATATATCGAATATATTTGTATTTAATATCCAATTAGCATTTCCGAACGTGTGCCCTGCTATTCAAATGAGGCGAGAAGTTAATTGAATGTGAATTCATTGCAGCATGCTCGAGCCGTGTGAACTCAGCTGGAGTTTGTCTCCTACTCTGCTCGGGCGGTTGGAAATTTGTTTGTTACGCGACTTGATAACTCGCGGCACTCGCTGTGACATTTATGGGCTTGTTCAACAAGCCCTAATGACTCAACCCAACTGGACCATTAAATACCAATTTTATTTCCTGCTCTGCCGCTAGAATCGAGTTGAAAGTTATCTTTACAGTTATGCATAAATTAAATTTTAATTCTTCCCTTTATTTGCAAAATATCCAATAAAACGGGGAGACCATTATGTAATTTAAAGCAGTAATGCCAGACTTCTGCAAATATTTTCATAATTAATTGGTATATTTTATGGCTGGAATAGTAATAAATGCAAACAAGGTTAAAAATAATGCACTGTAAATGAGTTGCAATTTATTTTAATTGTGTTAACAATTCAATTTCTATTTCTTAATTATTTATTATACAAAAATGTCTTGAAAATGTAATCCTCTAATAATTGCTAATAAATTCGAAATTACAATTGTTTATAAGGAATTTCTAAAATATCAACAATATTTGCAAGTGCTTAAGTATTGTTTATCGTTTCATCATCCCCATACTTCAAATCAATTGCCCTGTAATCCCATAGTCAGGCCATTTCAAGTTCTCCCTTCGAGTTCTCCGTCACTAATTGCATTAAATAAACAAAATAGCTGCTTATATGCGTAATTATGAATCGCATCAGCCTGAGCAATGCTTTCCAGCTCCCCCATCCATCCAGTCCATCGGTTCGAGCAATTAATAAACTAAAGACTGCATTTGAATTTTCAATTTGACACTAGCTCCCCGCGTCCCAGCGGCCGTTGAGTGTTAGTTTGATTTATCATTTGCTAATTGAAAAATTATACTGTTTTGTATTTGTCAGGCAGTTAGTTAAAATGTTGTCATGTGGGGGTGATAATGGCGGGGGACGGGGAAGGCGAACGACTGACAGTGCCAATTTACTGAATGATCCGATCGGACTCGGAATCAAGCACGCTGCCCAGGCGCGCAGCTTGTTGTAAATGATACGACTGAGGAATTTTTCCTCGGAATTTTGATTGAGTTGAATAAGCAATCGAATGTCTGAATTTCGTATTTAATATGTAAATGAATTGTGTAAGTGCGGTCTAAAAATAGCCAATCATCAAATAGGCGCGCTGCAATTCCGAAGCAATTCGAAAGACTTGGAGAACGAACTTGATCCCGAACACTCAGCGAATGGATCTGCGACGCTGCTCATTGTTATCCTTTGGCGGCGGGGTGGCTGCAGCGGGGAGGAATGCGAAAATTTATAAGCTACCCGGCGAATTAATGCACATAAATAAACAAAATGTGACGTTGAGCGAAAGACAAGCACTTGAAGTATTTTAATTGTCTAAATGCCAGCGCTGATGATCAGCTCCCAAAGCCGACAACAACAAACCAACCCGAAAGCAACCAGCAACAATTGCTTGACTCTTTGAAGCTACACTGGGCAACAGGAATGGGCTTTAAAATTACTTCTTTAAATTAACTTTTAAAGAAAGAAATATGTTAGTCATAAAGTCCTTTGAATATGCATTAAAACATTAGTTTTTCGTTTATTTTAAATAGTTTAGCATTGACTCGCATTGTGCATTATGTTTAGAAATAAAATGGAGGTTTTTGAAACCCAAAAATATTATTTAATGAATGGAAAAAGTATATTTAAATTGTTTATTAAATTATTATTTATTTATTTATTAATTCCCAATGCTTTACCTTCTGATTAGTGTACTCGAAACTCGCCTCCCAGATGAGACTTGGGAAACTGTGGTAGCTGTGTGGCTGTGTGGCAGGAAGCCTTTTGGCCGCTTGCGCCTACGACAATTTATGTGTTGGCTTGAAATTTCTCACAGAAAACAAAGGAAATTCCAGTTGGTCCGCAGGAATGTTTCGGCGAGTGAGTGGCGAGCGGAGCTGCGATTGGGCCGCCGCCGCCGCTGACATTTTGCATTTCGTGCAACGCATTCCTCGGGGCGCTGCCGGGCGCATGCGTACCACACACCAAGGAGGACACCACGAGATCCATGGATCCCATCCACCATGAATCCATGGTACCATGAAGCCTGGACCATCGTTCGTTTGCCGGCATTGACACTGATGAGTGCGGCGCAGCAGCCTCGAATGTCGTTGCCAGAGGCAAGAGTCCAAGTCGGAGTCAGAGTCAGAGTCTGAGCAAGAGCAAGAGCATCGCATCTGGCCGCCAAGGTGGTCACCCCAAATGCAACACGCAACAACAACTGCGGCGTGATTGTTATGGCTCTGGTTGCCTGCCTCTGACTCTGTCTCTGTCTCTGTCGCTGGCTATCCCTGCCTTGTTTCCCCACAGTTGCATTGTAAATTCGTAAAACAATAAAGAAATAAATTACTTTCGGCCCCAAGTCCAAGCCAAGTCCAAGCTCAAGAACTCTTGTAGCAGACTCTGGCTCAGACAGGCGCACAAAGAACACGACGAAGCGTTGAAATCGTCGTGGCTTTTGTCCGAACAGGAACTCAGCTCAGCTCAGTTCAGTTCAGTTCAGTTTAGTTGAGCTAAACAAACAAACAAACAAACATAACATATTAGGGAAAATGGCCGTTCCCTCGAATCCAGCCAGCCAGTGTGGCCCCGAAGTTGGTCTGGGACTGGGCCTCTCTGTGTTCACCATCCTCCCACAATTCCCTCGGCGGAGCAAACATAATGTCTGACATGAACTTTGCGCGCTGCTGAAATTGCAATTTTAATGCAATTCGTGAGCCAGCCAATCGTTCAAGTCCAAGTACAATTGGACCACCCCGGTGCAGAGACCGATGCAACTTGTATTTGGACTTGGACTTGGACTCTTCAGCTGGGAAAGGGGGCTGACTGACTGCCCTGCGATTGTGGAATGGCGATGAAGATGAAGATGAAGACGAAGGCCTGGGGATGGGGGATATGGGCAGGTCAAGTTCTCCAACGAGCGAGGGAGCGAGGGAGAGAACACCCAACACCCGCACCGAGCGTTTCAAAATGATGATGAGGTTGTGCCACACGAACATATGCGGTCTATTCGCGAGGGGAGAAAGAGATTTAATGACTAAGAACTTTTACAATTAAATTATACAATTAAAGAAAAGACTTACCATAAGGTGATTTTGTATTTGCAATATTTTATAAAAGTTGTGATATATCTTTAAATTAAATTATTTAATTCCCCTTTTATTTTGAAGCCACCCTCGAACTTATGAGCTTCCGCCCCGCGGGCATAACGAAACACAAAGCATTTGGCGTTGCCAAGAAGTCTGCCATGACAAAAGCTCCACGCTCCACGGTCTCACAAAACTGGGCTTCATCTCGAGTGGATGTGGATTGGTGCAGAGTGATCGGCTGAGTTCTGGGAGACGGGATCTGAAAACTGAAAACAACTGAATACTGAAAAAAAAAACAGCGACTGAGCGGGGTGTCATGAAATGCCAAAATGTCTAGCTGCGAACGACCGAAAAGTAAGAGATTCAACATCAGCACACACACACACACACACACACACACACACACAGATTTCAATAATCAACGGCGGACCCATTGTTTCTGGTTGTTGATTTTCGGCTTTTGATTTTATGTCTTGCTGCCCCGAGGGCTTAATCTAGATATATGCACACAAAGAAACACGGGGGAAAAAAGCGAAGAAAATCATCGACAATCAGCCCCGAAAAGTGCTTCAAAAAACGAAATAAAGGTAAGTCGAGGTTTCCCCTTCTTTGTTGTTTCTCATAATTTTGTATTTTTTTGTATTTTTTGTTTTGTTTTGAAGGGGCCCGAATGCCACGCCCCCCCTACAGCCCCGCCAACAAACGATCAACGACGAACAACTGCTCAATACATTTTGCGTCTTTAATGGAATTCTTATCGTGCAGCAAATTATTGTTATTAATTATTTTCAATTCAATGGAGCAGGTAAGGCAGCCACATCAATTGCTCAGCATCGATGCTCAAGGGTTGGGAGCGACACGCTGTCTGTGACTGTAACTGGCCGAGACTCTCGGGCGAAATAAATAAATATGAAAAATTTCATTAAAAATTTATTAGTATTTATCCCCGGCTGGTGTTTGCGCTCGTGTGGAATTGAGTGGATTCAAGTGGAGTGGCGAGGCACACCTTGTGGTGCAAATTAGAAATCGCGCTGATTGCGGATTAGCCTCCAGTTAAATGATGTTTGACTGATGTGGATGGGGATGCCGTTGGACCTGGGGATTTGAGTCTGGGCACCATGGAAACCATAGATAGAGGTGCGTCTCGGTCTCATATTTCAGCGGCATTCACAATATTTAATAAATTTTATAATTGATGGGGTGGGAATACAAAATATATACGCGGGTGGATAGATAACAAATTAATATTGACTATAATTTTTAAAAACAAGAAAGGAAAGCTAACTTCGTGCGGAGCCGAAGTTTATATACCCTTGCAGAATATTCTTCAAAAACACAAAAGATGGGAAATTTTCGATTTTTCAGTTATATTATTATATCTATAGCTATATCTTATAGTCGGCCGATCCTGATAAAATTTGGTTTGTCGTAGTATTTTGCCAAAAATAGCATTCTTACTAAATTTGAACTCTATAACTTTAAAATCGCCGAAGTTATAGCATTTCCGATCAATCAGTTATATGGCAGCTATAGGATATAGTCGGCCGATCCTTATGAAATTTGGTATGTCGTAACAATAATATTCGTACAAAATCTGAATTCTCTAACTCTAAAAACACCGAAGTTATACCATTTCCGAAGTTATTCCATTTCAGTTATATGGCAGCTATAGGATATAGTCGGCCGATCCCGGCCGTTCCGACTTATATACTGCGTGCAAAGGAAAGAATGGTGTGTGCAAAGTTTCAAGTCGAAAGCTTTAAAACTGAGAGACTAGTTTGCGTAGAAACAGACAGACGGACAGACGGACAGACGGACATGCTTATATCAACTCAGGAGATGATCCTGACCAAGAATATATATACTTTATAGGGTCGGAGATGTCTCCTTCACTGCGTTGCACACTTTTGACCAAAATTATAATACCCTCTGCAAGGGTATAATTACGTTGTGGAAATGCTTTATTCAATACATTTGGCGATATTTGGTTATTTCTTATACTTTGCCAACTGAAAATCCTCAAAATCATAGGCAAAATAATTGTTTTAATAATATTTATGTAAGATTAATATTTATAAAGACAAGATATAAGCTCTAAAATGTGCAAATTTTTAAACAGAACGAGTTAGAGTTAGAAAGAGTTTAACAAAACAATATGCAGTATATGCTCTCAGAAAATATTAATTTTGGTATCAGATATATTTTTATTTGGCTAGCAAATACAGAAAAATATGAAACCTGGTTTATCCAATATTTACCATACTTTCACAGGTGTTTTTCCTTCTAATCCCACTAGTTTAGCCATTCCATTTAGTACTTTTTGCCAGCACCGTCATATGTAAACGAAAACAATGTTCACTATTCATTTGGCGGCATCAAAGCCTTTGGCTGTATTTAGTATTACCTTTTTTTTCTTTTTGCACCCCGTGGAGCGCCAAAAAGTAGCCAAGCGTGTGTCGATCGCTGATCTTTCGGCTTACAAATTAGAAAAACCAACAGCAGCTCACAGGATGAAGATGAAGATGAAGATGAAGCTCTCACAGCGGGCCGATCATGATGATCGTTCATCATTACCATTTATCATGTTCAATATTCAATGCGTTTTGCGTGCACAGCAAACAACAAATAAAAATGTCTGTTTGCTGGCCTTATGACAGGCAGAAATGCCATAAATATGTTATACGAGCGAATGAGCAGCGAACATTCAACATTATTTTAATGATTTGTAATGGTTGTCAGAATTTTGGAGGCTGTGCTTTATGGGAGTGTTTTTGCTGTTGAACTTTAAACGATCATGTATTTGATGGGAATTCCACGGCATGTGGATAAAATACAGGCAGCTTATTCCAGAAATCAATTCTCAAATAATTTAACTGTTTTTTACTACAGTTTAATGGTCATAAAAAGTGTTGTTGAAAGCTAACTGTTTGGCCATACCATCGTGGTATTGTATGGTATTTCTTAAGGGGTTTAAATAATATATTTGTTTACAGACCATAAATATATATAAGCCTTAATAAAAATAGAGCTTTAGATATTTAAAATCAACAATAAAGTATTCAATAATTATTTTTTTTGTATTTTAAAAAGACAAAATAAATGAAAACATTATTTTTCAAGTTTAACAGCCATTTATATTTATAAAAAATCATGTTAGATGTCTTCCTTTTGTTCCTAAAATGAAGCCATTCATTTTATTGCCAAATTTTGCGGTCAAACCGATTACCAACTTCCTTTTCAGCACCCACTCAATTAATTTGTTGCTATTTTTTGCGGAGACCCTGTGTGGTCGCAGTCATATCCCGACCGCAAATTACTAATCAGCCCGGTCCGACTCCGACTCACACGAAGAGTCTCAGCCCGAAATTTATGCGGCTGATTAGCGCGGCTCAAACATTTTTTAGCAGCCAAACAAATTAGCCCCACTTAAGACCCAGAGATCGGATATTATTCGGTCAAAAGGTTCGGTCAGAGGCTTCCCAAAAAGCGAAAACTTGGCCAACACCCGAAGTGTCTATGCGGACACCTCGACTACATCCTATGCCCAGCTCCGAACCGCAGTCGAAACAGAGATATAAAATAAAAACAAAAATCATATAAAAAATCGTTAATAAATTTCACAGACGGACAGAGATACGGACTTGGACTGGGACTGGATCTGGGGGATATTAGGTGGATGGGGATCCGATCCGATCCGATCCGATGCAATCCGAATCCCGATCGGAATCGGGATCGGGACGGGCAGCAGCTGCAGATCAGAGTGGAGTGGAGTGGGTAGAGCTACCCTTTTATGCGGCCAGCTTTTGGGCCCGAGGCCAGATAATCTAAAGTAAAACCCGTGGAGCATAAATAAAAAAGAAATTACTTAATTTCTTAATAATGTTGAGGCTGCCTGGCTGTTGTTGCCAATGGCTTGTTTCGACAACTTTTTTATAATCCTTTTAAAGGGGGCTCTCCCAGAGCGGCAGCAGGCAGCTGCACTGTGAGAAATGCCTGTGCGGGCCCCGCTCTTTCGGTTTCGGTTTCGGTTTCTGTTTATTTTTTTTGTTATTTTTTACTGCTTTTGTTTTACATTCTGTTGAAATGAAATCTTTATTTCCTTTCGTGACTATAATTAATAATTTTCGGCGCGGAGAGGGCGAGGGAGAAGCAGCATCTGACCACCGATCACACCACACACGCAGATCATCATTATCTCCGCAATGATGATCGAGTCGAGGCCAGAGCCAGCCGGCTGCAGCCTCTCTCTCTCTCTGTTAGTCGGTCGGTCGGCCTGTGTGGCGAGCAGAAATTGTTTTATGTCTGAAAATTGTTGGTTTGCCACAGCCCTTGATTTTGTTTTTTTGGCTTTAATGGTTCCCTGGCGGCCAGCCTGTCTCCTGCGGTTTGACTTTGTGTCTTCTTCTCCAGCTTTTTGGGTGGTTCCCCATATGCCATCTGTGTGTGTGTGTGTGTATTTGTATTGGCTTACTGCGTAGTAAATCATTTGCTAATTAGCAGCTAGGACACGAGGAGCAGAGGGATCTCTAAAAGAGGCCCCAGGATAGCGTGTAGGCAGGCAGCGTTAATTTGAATATAATTGTGAATTGTGAAGAATCACAGACTCTGGAATGACAGAAGGATATGCAGGGTAAACTATGATTTTATATGCATTATGAATTAAAAGTAAATTTAGAATTCAGTAGAACTCTTAATAAATAAACAAAGCTAATAATTTCTCGTAATAATCTTCAAATTTCCTATGTTAATTCCGAGTGATGGAAATAAATTGATCGATTAATTCTTATGTTCCAGCATTCAACGAAATTCCTTCATAAATCCATACGAGCTCAAATCTCTTGGGAATTCCCAAATGCAAAGCTCCCAAATCACTCTCCCAGCTCTGGCAAAAGTTCGCTGTTCAAGTCTTTTGTTGCTGCCACCAAGCTTCACTTTCAACGACCAAGCCAGAGATCGGCATTCCTTTCGATTTGTGGCTGCTCAGCCGAGAATTAATGTCTTGCGATAGCAAATTTAATTTATTGCGATAATTTTTCATTTTTATTTTTGTCAACAGCCAACAACCAACAACAACCAGAAGGGGAACCAAGCCAAGAGCCGATCCAAAGAGGAAAAAAGCAAACACCGGAGCTGAAATTTGAGAGGGGTCCCGCCAGAAATAATACTACCTGTGTGTGTGTGTGTGTGTGTGTGTGCGAGAGTCGCAGTGACCTGCGATAAGCGGTACTAATAATGGCTAATAAGGCCATTATAAGGGTATAAATTGTTTTGTTAGCACTCTCAATAAATTCTTAACAATACTGTGTGTGGCTGGCAGCGGAAGGGAATTGGATCTCCTTAATTTATGTTAATGGAGACTCAGCTACAAATTGCAATGTCTCTGTTTGCCCTTTGTCTTCTTCCCCACTCTCTGCAGCTTGGTTTTTATTATTTGCATATCATTGCCGCCAGATTTTTAATAAATTTCCATGTTCGCTGCCTCTTTCCACTTGCTGTGGCCGCCTTGTGGTTGTTGTGATTGTTTTTAGTGGCTTTAGCGTTTATCGCGGCATCTGTCCCCCCGATGTCCCAGAGTTTTGCCAACATTTTGTCGGCACTTTTGGTCTTTGTTCTGCGCTGCTTGGCTGCTGCATTTTTGCTTGATTTTTTCCTTCTTCTTATTTTGTATTTAATCGATTGTTCATTGTTCGGCGATGGTGGCGGTGCTGCTGCTGCTGCTGCTGCTGCTGCTGCTGGGGGTCTTAATGTGGCAGCCGCATTTATTATTTCGACATTCTTAACGAACCCCAAATTTATGAGTTAATACAAAAATAAGCATAGGGATGCGAAGCGATTCTGGGGCCAGGTCTCAATTTGTAACCGGTCTCCCCGTTCAGAGAGAGAGAGAGATCATCCCCAGCTGGTGAAATTTTGCTTCATAAATTACTCACTTAATTGCCAATTTGCACTTAATTTTTCGTTCTCCCTTGCCGCAGACTGTGCTGCTGCTGTCGCCGTTGCAGTTAATTAAGCCGCTTCAGTCGCATTGCGCATACGCAGCGTGTGCCGGCGAGAGAGAGAGGCGAACAAGCATTTCGTTTCGCTCTTCTGACCTTGTCCAAAGTCTCTCTCACATCGATACGGTTATTATTTATGCTTAAATCGCGACAAGCGCAAGATGCGTGACCCCAAGAGGTAAATGGGGGGCTCGAGGGTCAGGAGGAAGTTGTTTAAAGTCTTTACAGACATAATTGAGATGCATATTTACTTAAGTTCCTTTGCTTTACATCATTTAATATTCCTTTGTTTTAATATTTAACCTTAAAATATAAATGTTTTAAATTCTGTTTATAATCTTGAAACCATAACACACAGATCTCAAATTTATACCAAATTCGATTTAAATTTAATTGCTAAAAATGCTCTACGCATATCGTATTAAATATGTTTCTGGCTTTAACTGGAGACGTGTTGTCTGGCAGCCAAAAGTCTATGCCAAAACTAGGCAAACCCAAACCGATCGGCGAGACCAGCATCAACAAATAGATAGTGAAGCGGTTGCGAGGGGCAAGGGGGGACGGAACTCTTTTCTTTGCCTGAAACTTAAACCTGTATTGTGGTTTTTTTTTTGACAAATGCTCAACATGCGACAGCTGTTTACCCAATAAATCCATTAGCTGTACAAACAGCAACAACAAAGACAATAAATTTAGCAATTGACAAACAAAAGCGCTGCCTGGTGCCTGGGTGTGACCAATAATCGATAATTGTAGACTAATTTATCAATAATAAATATAAGAATGCTGACTTCAATAGTTTAAAAAAAATATATTTATTTAATTTGAATAAAATGTTTATATTAAAAAAAATCTCTTGATAAATAATTCATTCGATCTTGTATTCGTTTTTCTTTTGACACTGCTAACCAGATGTGACTGCTCATGAATTTCTTAGCTAAATTTTAAAAGCAAATATATGTGAATTTTTAAACTAATTTTATAAGCAGATGTGACTTTAAAGTCTCTTGAATGTTTTAGCTAATTTTATGGTCTGGCTTTGATATGATAGGTAAAGTGCGTTTGACTATAACCATTGATTTTATAAGGTTGTTATTATTTCCCTATAGGTTCCCTGCTTGACGCTGTGTAATTAACGATTGCAAGGCATAAACCTGGAATATAGTAGTTGCTATTGCCGCTTATCTACACATCATGGCTCTGGCGGCTGGCGTAGACATCACAGCGCCAGCGGTGAGCCGATGTGCCGATGTGCAGTGACGTTGGCAACAGCGCAAAACAAAAGACTCAGGCAACAAACTTGAAGCCGCTGTGGCACATTTCTTTGCTTATCAAGTCGCGAGTGAGTGTGTCTTCTTGTGTGCTTGTGTAGCGAAGCGTAGCTGTATCTTATCTGGCCAATCAATCTTTGTTGTTTGTTTTAAACACGTTTCATAAAAATTAATTTTTTTATTTATTGAGCAAAGGCATTTGATGGCGTGCTGTGAATGATCCACTGCGAGAGATACGTCCGACAGTCGTGTGCTACACAAAACCCACCACCAGAGAAAGAGAGAGATAGGAGAGAAGAGGAGAGGAGAAACACCTGCTGGGCAACCCTGCCTCTGTACCGGCTCGAACCCAGCCCTCTCTCTCTCTCTGGTTGTTGTTGCGTTATTATCATATGATATCATCACCCGAAATTCCTCGCTCGCAAATAAATCCTACATCTAAATAAATTTCAAATTCTTGGCTCAACGCACACACGTATCTCCCGCTGCTTTGTTTGCATAGCATCGGCAGCGCTGCTCAACATCATAAAATATTAATTAATTAGTTAAGGAAAGAAAAAAGGTCTGGCACTCGGTTAGAAAGCGTGCTCCACTCCGCACACTGTGTGTGTGCGATAGAGAGGAGGCCGTCTTTGGTAGTAAAACTCCTGAGATAAGCTTAATCATTAATTTCTTTTGTATTTGCTCAGCCCCAAAACGCAAGCTCAAGCTCAAACACAAAACTGAAACAAGTTCAAGTTTATGGCCCGCTATCTGTCCTCGCTCTTTCCCACTCGGATGCTGCTGCTGCTGCTGCTGCTGCTGCTGCTGCTGCTACACTTGCTCTTGAAGAAGTTGTTAAAGTTCTGTTTATTGACTCGAAAACGATGAGAAAATCAGCCAAATATTGTTCGTCTCGGCGCTCTGAGCTGATTTGGTCGATAAGCAATTTTATTTTTATGCCATGATTAAATGATTCTTTATGTGCTTTAACGAGAGGAGTTGAGAACTTGTTTTCGAAATAGTATTAACCCATTAACGGTTTTTTTGAGGTACCCATAAAGCTCAAGAATTCTTTAAACCAATTTTATGGAGGGAGTAATTACTGTTTAAACATTTATATGGAAAACATTTACTTATATTTTTATTTGTTGATGAAGAAAATAATTTATTATGATTTTATTATGATTATTATTATTTTCCCTTTACCTTTCAAACATCAGCGGGTTAACAAGAGTAAGATCACACAGGGCGTATGCGCAATAAGGAAATGCCAGCCGACTTAAAAGGCTTTTAACGCCAGCCTACGCCCCACTGCACCACTGAAGTTCAAGTGCAGGCATGGATAAAGAAAAAGAGTCGTAAAAAGAGCAAAAACTTATAATAAAATATACTTATTTAATAGAGTGCAGTATCCCATTGTGGGAGCTGGCAAAAAAAGGCAGCCAGTAAATCAATCTGCAACAATTAATGTTAATGCTTCATAAAATGTTGAATATATTGCCTATCGATCCGTTGGCCGATCGCTTATTGTTCCTATTTGTATCTCTCACTGCTGTAAGCGATTTCATGGAGCGCACGTTTTTGTAATATGTCACATCAAACTATGCGCAGCCCGTTGCATTGGCAATTAGTTAACCACTACTTAAACGGCAGCAACAACAAGTGGGAACAACAAACGGCAACAACAAATGCAACCGCAAATTAAATTGCTAACAAATTACAAAACAATTTAGAAGGCATTCCGAAAATGGCAACCCACGATCCGAGACCGTTGGATGCGCCAAGCATTTTAACTAAACAATTTAAATCAAAGGTGACGAGCGACATACACTTTACAATCGCGTTAGAAATGAAAAATAAATAATAAAATATAGCAGAACGTTAAGGAAAAAATCGTATTAAAGTAAAGAATAATACAAAAAATATGTAATCTATGTTAAAAATGTTAATAGCATATTTTTAGCCTATTATAATATAACAAAATATATATACATATACCCACAAGCTCCTAGACAAATAATGTATGCCTTGAGTAAGTTTTTAGCTTGTATTAACATCAGGCAAAACTATTTGCGGCATTTGTCGACAAGATTTCCATTCTGTAAGAAAATATTTCATTTGACAGCCGCAATTTAAATGGCCAACAACATGTGCATTAAGACAGCTGGAATTTTCAAATATTTTTTGATGGCTTCACCAAAATTGGCCTCCAAATACTCACAAGTAGAAAAAAACAAAAACAACGTTATTTTATTCTCGAACAGTTCTAACAAGCTCCCCTCGCCGTCTCGCATGGTCACGTTGGTGGTCCGTCGGGCAATTGCCGGCTCACGTTTTCCAACTCATGGTGGCGGCTTTTCGGTGTACGAAAATCACTTGAGCCGCCGTTGGGGCAGCTGCTGCTGCGTGGAAATATTTTAAATAGTTTTCTAATAGCAGCGGCGAATAAAAATGCTGCCCCTCTATGGCCGGCAATTGGGTTTCAAAATAAAAAAAAGCAAGGCTCATAACCATAAGGATTTAAGTAGCCATCACACCAAGCCAAAAGCGGTTGACTTGAGAAAACAGTTCTAGGAAATTACAGTGATTAGCAGGGGAAAAATGGCTATAACTACTTTAAGAGATTTACTGCAGGGCAAAACATTGTTGCTTATATGTATCTGCTCTGCAAAATATAAATAAATAAATAATAAAAATTGATTGAATTAAAGTCAAAGATATATGTACAGGGAGACCTATTTATTTATTATACTAAAAGGGAACAAAAAAAGGCGTATATTTCTATGCCTCATCAAATTCCCAGAGCAAAGCGATTTATTTTTGGAGCGCTTCCAATTCGCTTTTCAAGGCCGGCGAATTCTTTGATCGCTCGCCGATTCGTCTGCGATGCGTAAACAAGCGTCTCCAATTGCCCCATAAAGGCACAATTGCAGACAATTTGTCGCCAAAAACCAAAAATAAAAAACGAAGAGCCGTTTATTTGCGCTCAACAAGTTTTTTTTTTATGTGCGTTTCAGCGGAGGGCGACGAGTATCGATTACAATTGCACTCGAATGTTTACGCTCTCCGTTTCGGGAAACTTTCGAGCCGCGAGGCCCCACAAAGTCTAGCATAATAAAGCCCAAAAAAAAAAACAACAACAAACAAACGAGCTGGCTAAATACGGTTGGTTGGACGATCGAAAGGGGTGCCGGAGCTGTCTTAATAATTCTTTTTATTATTAATAAATAAGGCTTAGTGGGGCCGCGTGTTGTTGTTGTTACTGTTCTGACTGCCGCTGCCACTCGGTCTGCTTATACTTTATTTTATGGCTGCTTAAATAAACAAAAGGCGTGTGGCTTTGGCTTTGGCTTTGGCCAAGGCTTCGCATTCGCCATCGACTGCGACTGGGACTGCGACTTTGAAAAGCGTTTAAGCGGCTTTGAGCCCGAAGATCTGTCAGAGATCTGAGATCTTTCGTCTTTTCGGCTGCTGTCATCGCTGAAAAATTTCGCCAGCCCCTGCCGTTGTTGTTTGTGCTTCACATTATTATTTTCATTATTATTATTATTATTATTATCCGTTGTCGATGTTTTGTATTATTTTTGTTGTTGTTTAAGGTGCTGCTGGGTGTGACAAATTAACGTCGTGGTGCCCAAGCAGCTACAAAAATCCTCAACAAAAACCGCACGACGTCAAAACGACGTGCAAAACTTGTGGAGCCAAATTGTCTGGTTGGTTGTTTGTTTAAGCTGATTTGTTGTTGATTCCGCTGCGAGTGTGTGCGGATGTTGTGAGTGTGTGTAGAAAGTTAGAGCTTAGCATTATTTATTCGCTCATATTTTAAGTGGAATTATTTTGTTAAAGTCTATTTTTAATTCTAAGGGGTACAAAGAACGCAATTCTTTTTTATTATACCAATAAAATGCAATACACAATGGTATTATATTCAATTATCAAAGTATTTTCATGAATGCCTTTGAGTAAGGAGCTTAGTTTTCTCTTTTTTATTAATAAACTCACTATTTTTTCACTTCTAATTCAATTCAAACTTCTCTAAGTAAAAGAAATTGTTAACAATTTAAGCAAATTTTAGATTATCCTCGTCAGAATATTATAAAATTGATTATTTTACTTAAATTTTAGTTTAAATATTTGGAAACTCTCAATGGCTTTCAGTTTTTTTTCTTACTTTGTGCTAAGATGGTGTGATTTTGTGATATGCTAGCTTAATATTGAAATGCCGTCTTAAAACAAGTCAAAGTCAAGTTTTTACGAGTCGTCCAAGCCATAAATTACCATCCACTTATGGTTTTTGATTATTTTTTAATGTTCCACGGTTTCGGTAATTTATGGAATTTTTATTTATGAAATGCGCAATTTAGAAATAAATATGCGAGTGGTTTTGGCCACTCTGTCAAAATGGGTCACTAAGCCTGACAGTTATAGGGCAATATATGTACAAGCAAGCTGCCTCTCGCTGAGCGACTTGGCCAGAACAAAAGACTGAGGCAGCGAACGCGCTGTGGGTGCTGCACGTACTCTGGGATCCATTCACAATTAGGCATGCAAATCAACGCTGTCAACGTAATTAAATCGTAATGACCGACAGACCAACTAACGGTCCCAGATGTCATAAACTACATCCATTCGCCAGGTGGGGAGGCGGCGGGTTGGCAACTGGGTTTGTCGCACTAAAAGTAAACAATATCTTAATGGCAAATTAAAGCCGCAAACCAGCAGCAGCAGCAGCAGCAGCAGCAGCAGCAGCTTCACCACACCCCCACGGTCGGACCTCCCCGGTGACTGTTTATTTTATTGCATTTAACTCTCATTGTATCTCTATTATTTCAGGAAAATAAAAATCCAAGTCTATTTCCACGATTGCGGTTTTGTGGCTAACACTTTGCTCATGCGCTATTATTTATTTGCCAGTTGGGGTGTGTTTCACCCTGCTTCGAAGCGTGGGCGGGTGCTGTTGCTGCTGCTGCTGCTGCTGCTCAACCTGGCAACACTTTCGAAGGTGTTGGTGCTTGAAAACCCTGCACCAGTCCCCAAGAGATTAATGCGGATCAAAAGTGATAGTGGGCAGGCATTGAGTGAGCCGAGTAATAAAGGAAGACATAATGCTGTCGTTGTAAAAGTGGAAAATAAATTTTAAGTATCTAATAAATATTGATAAAGGTAACTTTACTTTAGTTTTTAGTTTAAAAAAATTGCATGAATTAAAATGGGATCATAATATAACTTTTACATAAGAACAAAAATGCGAGAAGGGTTTTGTTAATTGAAAATCAGTAAAAAGTCATTGGTGATCCTATAAAACATATACATATATTCTCAATCAGCTTAAAGTGCCAAGATCTAGCCATATTGGGAAGAAAAAACAAATTATTAATAAAATTTCAACTCTAAAACTTTTAAACTCTAAAAGAAAGATTTGTAAACCTAATCCGAATTGAACTTGAAGCATTTTTGGATTAGTTATGATCGATTTGCAGAGTGATAATACTGTAAGCTTCTTTGAAAATATCTTTCCTTTATAACAAAAATGTTCCTTAGCTTGTTATCAAATCCTTAGCTTTCAGACATTAATTACGCTTTATTTATATTTATAACACAGTTGAACTCAAAGTCCAATTTTTTATAAATTCAAATAACAGGATTAACTCTGGCGACAAGTTGGCTCCTTAACGCTTTCGGCCTGGCTCCGATTGTTGTTGCTTTGGTATTATTCATTAGCGTATTGGCCACGTCAATTTTTCATGATTAAAAGCGAAATGTGTTGGCATTAAGTGGGGGGCTCGCTCGATGGCAGGGGGAGTGGACCCGTGAGACCCGACTTCAAACGAAACCTATTACTCATACGCAACGTTGCACCTGCAGCCAGCCACAAAACTTAATTACTAAGCAGGAAATATTAGCGCACATAGTTAAAGCAAATAAAACTAATGAACAAGAAATATTAATTTGGCCAAAATCAGAAACACGCGAGCCAACAGCAGCCGCAGCAGCCACGACGACAGCAGCGGCGGCGACTTTCGAGTGCCGCAAGAGCTGGATTTGTTTGGATTTTGTGTCGGAACCAAACCCAGAGCAACACTTTGCCACGAAAAACCTGAACATGCATTTTAATTGCAGTGGCCCAGGCTTAGGAGCTCCGCTCGGAGAAGGTAAACAAAATGCTCTGCCACAATTTGTTTAAAGTCGCGGCAACAGTGTGAAAAGGAAAGTACTTCGAGTTTTTGTATCAAGGAGCTTAGTTACTCTTTAAGGTAAAAATAATAAATTGTATGCTAAAATTAGACTCCAAATTTCATAAATATTATAAAATGAAACCTTTAACAGACTTATCTGCTTTTAATATTATTTTATTCAAAAATTACTCTAGGAAAAGGTTTAAATCCTTAATTTAAATAAATATCAATCAAGCTCTTGGTTTAATTTCCTTTTGATCTAGATGCCTAACTTAGCCGCCGTAACTCTGATTTTCAGGGTATTCCGGCGAGTGGCTCAAACAATTGTCTGCCGCTTGTCTAGTCGTCATCGTCATCGTCTCCGCTCCGGTTGTTGCTGTGGCTCGGGGCTTCACTTATTGCACGAAGCTCCGGCGGCAACAGCGTTATACTAACGATGCTTGGGCCTTAAGACTCCAGCCTGCGGCAGCAACAACAAAAGTTGAGCAATCAAATAAAATAGTAAAAAAAAGAGGCAAAATAGTGAAGCAAAAAACAAAAAATAAAAAGGAGAGAAAAAAACATTGTCACGTCAAATTCATGTCATTTAATTAATTTTGTTTACTTGCCGCAACATTAATTTGTTTTTGCTGCTGTTGCAGTGGCGACTTGTTGTCTTTGAAAAAATTTTCCATCGTCGCTGGTGGAAACTGCCGTCGCCGCTTAAATATACAAACATGCAAAGTTATTATATATATGTACTCGTTGCCAACTTGAATAGCATGCCGAAAAATATTTTCCCACATGACTGCACTTTATGCAAATAAAACAAGACAAGAAATTCGCCTGAAATCAAAGTTCTCTCGTCGGGCAATTCGCATGGGTTTTGTTGTCTTGTTCAAAGATTTGCCGACAGACTCTTGACGGCCTGTCAAATAAATGTCGCTTTATTCAAATTTCGCATTCGCATTCGCACTAATTGTCTTCAGGGGCTGGAAAGACAAAAGAAGCTGCTAACGAGCCCGGGATTGCCAAACTTAAGTGCAGATTAGCTCCGGCTTGGGCAGACTTTGTGTCGCAGGCTCCTGGCTCCTCATCTCCAACGTCCTCTCATCGGATCTCCTCAATCAACTTTCGATCAAAACGCGCCGCAGTTTCGTTTCGCTTTTGTTTCACACACAAAAAAAGGTTCGAATGGAACCCTTTTTGGCGGCGTTTTGCATGGCTCATTTGATTTTTGTTTTAGATGCGTTCTGATAGATCGCAAAAAAATGTTAAAGAACAGGAACACTGTTTCAGTTCATAAATTTATTGATAATAATATTAAGTCCTTATGATAAAGCAATCAAAAAATACCTAATAATTATTTAAATAAAATGAAGCCATAAAATACTTTCTCTTAAAGCTTATCATTGCAAAGAAAAATTGTGCATCTAGAGAGTGTTTTTTTTAATAACTTTCCAACAGCTCTGTCCCACTGTACTTAGATCCTGCCAAGACTTTTATTCATATTGAAAAACGGAAATTATCAAACGAATCGAAAGAGATACGAGTACGAGGCCCAAGGAACATACGACACCGGATGTCTGGAAAGGCCATGTTCGGGCATTTGAGGAGCAAAATGCCGAAGGATATGGCCAAGGCGACTAACTGCCTACAAAATGCCTGCTTAGCCTGTGGATGAGTTAATTAAATCTGTCAATACCGGGCCCCAAAATGCAGAAGGACGCAGGCAAGGGGAAACTGGCCATCAAGCCATGTCCATGTCCCTGTCCATGTCGTCGTTCATTCAAGCGACCCATCATCATCATCATCAGCAGCAGCAGCAACAGCAGCAGCGGCAATAAAAAATGTAGCGCGCCATGTGCGGGCCAAAAAGGAGCCGGGATCGAGAGCCAAGGATCGAGGATCGAAGCTTGAAATCGGCAACTAAAACCCGGCTACTTGCCTGGAATGTAACTCGATTCCTATTAACTCATCATCTCGGGCGCTGGGGCGTTGGTTCGATTCTCCCTCCAATATATCTATATATGCCTTCGTCTTTCTGCCTCTGGTGGCGGCCTGGCGGATTGAGAAATGAGGCAAAAATTAAATCAGTTTCGGTTAAGCAAAAGGGGAATGGGTCCAAAACGGCCACGGCTTAGGGCAATTTGTAGCCCTGTGCGGTCCTTTTTCGCCATCATCCGCAGGTGAGACTGTGTGCGAGTGCCGGTGTGTGTCAATGTGTGTCCGTACTGCGCAGGCCCTATAAAGGCAAATATGTTCACACACTCTACTAATAGCTTCATAAATAATAACCAAGGAGGTCAAAATGTTGACCAAATCGCACTGACAAAAACTACAGAAATAACATAAGAACCCTAATTATTAAAAAGTTAATAAAAAAAAGACGAATGCTTTTTTAAAAGCTTTGGTTTAAATTATATGAATCTCAATTGATTATAGTTCTTTTCTTTATCTATATGTATTTATATCAAAAACAGTTTAAACCTAAAGCTTATCGAGGTTTATAAAACTTGTTCATTTTTATACTTTCATTTTATATTAAATATTAAATTATTCGTAATACTGTTACTATTTGATAATACGTGTTATATTTTGCTATTGTAGCTTACGTTTGTTTCTAAAATAAACAATATAAGGCCTCTTCAATAACTCTCTCATAAGTATGCAACATTTTTGTAAAAGTTATTGTAGCCTCACAATAGTCAAGTCAAAAAAAAATATAATTATAAATAAATTAAATAATAAATATAATATATATTATATGTTTCACTGTAGGTAACAGTAAGGGGAGAAACAGAGTGAGAGAGCTAAAGAGATTCCAGCCGCCTTGTCAGCCAGTCAGTCGCACATCCAGTTCCTTGGACACCGCCCCTTTCCTTTTCTTCCTTGGCTTTCCGTTTGTACCCCACACGGCGTAAGTTCTTTCCTACACTGAGAAATTATTAAAAACTCTTATGTACTCCAACAATAATTTACAAATATTATTATAAATTTATAAGTATAGGCTTTATTTTACTTTTTTTTATTAAAAACTCAATTGGAATTCTGTAAAATTTGTATCTTTATTAAAAACTTATATAACAGTTTATAAAAAATCTTAAAAATTCCCCAAAGTGTAGCTGCAGCTGTGTGTGCTTGTGGTGGATTGTACGTCTCAAGTTTTCAACAACAAGATATAAGCCAATAAAGAAGGAACACCGGCGAAAAGGATGAGCGGCCAGCGAACAAAAAGAAAGCGCAGGCAGGGAGAATACCTTAATTACGGTTAATGGAGCGTTCAAAAAAAAAAACAAAATAAACAACAAGAACAAAACCGTATATATATATACCTATACCTATATATACGTGAACGTGTATCATATGTTGGATCTCCGACCGAGTGCCACGGCGAAATAACTTAATCACATTTCCAGAAGACATGGCGCGGGACGACCGCAAAAATCTGCGAGCCATGTTCGTAATTTTGTATATAAATGAGATGCGGCCACCTAATGAGCCTGATTAACCAACCCGGTCCCAGAGATCCTCCAATCCTCACGGGCGGTCCAGCGAATCCCCTTCCCTCTGCCTATTTCGGATTGGAGAGATACACAGCAACGAAATAAAATATATTTTCAATTTATAACTAATTTGCAGATTTCAGTATATTTTTTAATATTATCAGAGAAATATTATAATTGAAATGTATAATATTATAAAATTTAAATTATATTAATTTCTCTTTCTCTTCCTCCATTCATTATTATAAACCAGTGGAAACTGAACAGTTTTTAAGCTTGCAAAATAAATTGCAAGTACGTTACTATTATTTTTCTATAATAATCACAATGTCACAGTCACAATGTAAACCCTAAAGCTAATAATCCAGATTCCTTTAATGGTTAATTTATTAAATAATTCCTTATTTTTAAATTCAACTTCTTACGAATATGAATTGTTATTTATATTTATTTGAAAGACAATAATTTCTCTCTGTGTATGCGTTGCGGTGTTTCATTTAACTGCTTTCATGCCACAGATCGCGTCGAATGGGACGCGTCCTTTTGACCTCGAGCTGGGGTTCGGGATCTGCGATCTGACATTTGCAAATCTGTGGATCTGTGGATCTGTCGATCTGGGCTCTGGGATCCGAGGCTGTCGACTCTCGACTCTCGGCTTTGGAATCTGGAGCTGGGATTTTATGATCTGGGCTCTGAGACGCTCTTAATTTGCATACGATGTGTCAATGATGTGGAGTTCGACGACGACAACAACACGACGGCGTCGCGTGTGGTTTTCCTGCTGTCGCTGTGGTAATAAAAATCGGTTTTGCCTTAAATGCCATAAACAAAACGCCTGAACATTTTTGCTGACAGATGTCTTCATTGAAAATTATACATAGCCCTGGTTGTCGAGCGTCGGGGGCAAGGGTTCTCCTTCTTTTTTTCTCTCTTTTTTTTTTTGTGTTAAAAGATCGAGGTTTTGGGGCTTAGTCCCAGGCGTCAGGTGGCTTAAGCGTGAGAAAGTTTCCCTGAGAATTGCCACAGTATTTATAAAAGGTACTTGTTGTTATTGTTGCTCCTTGAAGGGAATTGAAATATTAATTTTAGAGAGGAATTTGGAGTTTTCTATTGGAAATTTAAAGGTATCGAAAGGTATTCTTTGAAAATTGTTTGTTTGGAAGTTTAAATGAGAAAATCAAAAGTAAAACGAGCTTTAAAGGTCCATTAACCGTTTTATCCCTTAGCTAAAGTACAAAAACAAAACAAAACAGTAACAAAAATATATTTAATAAATATTTGGAAGGACTGCTTTACGAGCTTCTAATTAACTAATATTAATTTTAGGGTATGCCAGCCGTCTTGTCCTTATAAGCTCCATTTTTTTCGGCTGCTCTTAGTCATGTTTTGGCTATTTGGAGTTAACTGCCTTGACTCATGGCGGCTGGGACCCGTTCCCGCGATGGACCCGCAACATAACTTAATCATAACTTTTTGGGTGGCCCGCAGTGCCCAAAACAATGCTGAATTGTTCTCCCCGGCAAAACACACACAGACACAGACACAGACACACAGGAACAGGGAGAGAGAAAGAAGGGCATCCAGGGAAAAGATACACTTTGATTTCAATCTGATGCTGGGGCAGCATAATAATATTGTATCATTGTATCGCAAGGAGCCGCCGCAGACGAGGACGCATCGTCGTGATCGTGGGGGTTTTGTGTGATTGTGTAGCCACGGGCTCTGGCCCATCATCATCTCCATCATCAATGGCAGCTCTGGGCCTACCGTACAAAAGGCCGGCTGGCTCTGGTCTTCCCAACCGTTCTGGCCTGGCCTGGCTTTGGTTTTGGGCTTTGGCACGCTGAAAATTTTATGACTTCATTTGCTGACCACCAAGCGAGCAGAGCAGAAGCCTCAAAGGAAAAAAAGGGGAGAACAAGACAAAAAAGAAGCCCAAACAAACAAGCAAACGCTGCCCAAGATCGCCTCATAATAGGCCGCTTTTTTGCTTTTTGATGGCCAGTTTAGAGCTGGTTCTTTTTCGGCGGTTCTGCGGATGCAATACCCGGAATTTCGTGCAGCGGCAAACACAATAGCCCAAAGGATTCTCCGAAATTCGATCAGCTTTCCGATTGGGTGGCGGTCTACTCAGCGCCGCTGGAATTAACTAGCTCAAGCGAATTGTCCGAGTAGCCCTGATCAGGCACAGAAATAATGGGTTGTGGGTTTGCTTATTTATGTCCGTTCTTTACAGGACATTTTGGAAAGTTGAGTAACAGATAAATTTCTAATTCCTGTTGTTGATTTACAAAGTTTTACAAGAGGTAAGTACTTCAGAAATGTTTAATTAATATGATATAAGCTTAAATGATGATGCCTTTAAAAGAACACTTCTCATAGCTAAGTATATGAGTAAATCCTCCCATACATTGCTACTTCCCGTGATTTTCCTTTGCCACCAACACAAGTTGCACAATAAAAACGACAAGCGAGCCACGTATCGTTATCTGTAATTTATGCACTTGTACTTTGAATCACTTAGTTGCTCTTGTCCTGCTCCCTGCTGGCTCGCTCCTCTCCCACTCCCCACTCCCCTCAATCCTCATTCCCTTTCTCGTCCCCTGTCAGTGGCTCTTTGTTGTTGCTGTTGTCACACACACACAACACACAGGAGAGCGATTAAGGCGATTCGATTGTGATCTTATCAACAATGCGCAACGATCAGCGGCGGCGGGCACAACAACAACATTAAGGACAGGACACACAAGGCGTTGTCAGGCAGCGGAGAGAGGGAAGCGTCAGAGGTAAGGGGAGCTGGGAAGGGGATGGGTTGGCTGTTCAGGATGTGCAGGAGTTAAACGCGAACAAGTCACAATTCTCGGGGTGCGTGCGTAGAACAGCTTTATAAATGTAAATTAGATCTCGTTTAGCATCCACTATGGGCCTCGTAAATAAATGCCAAATGACATCATTATCATCAAAAGGCTTTGTTCGCTGCACACACACAGTGTGTGCTGAGGCCAGGACTACAGTGGTTTCGAAACAGACTTTTTTTGTAGTAATTTCTGATGTAATCAAAGACGATATCCTACTGAGGACTGCAAAATGTATATTTCCCTTTCAATTGTTTAACTTTCAGTTGCCTTAAAAGTTGATCTCGATTAAGCTTAGAAAATATTTTCATTTCAATTGATTATATAAAGATCTTTGCTTTAAAATCAATATCATTTTAATACTTAATAAATAAAATAAAAATAATAATAAATCTGTAGATATTACCAGTGTGCTTGGACAACCTTAGCCTTAGTTCCCTTCCATTTTCTACCGATACCAATCCAATTCCCTATCCCGATCCAATCCGATCAGATCCCCTGTGTTCCAGTTGGCGGTTGCTCCCGTTTTAAATGTCTCTGTTGGTCGTTATCTGGTTGTTGTTGCAGAGCCTTTGATGTTGTCGATGGCAGCGCGATGATAAAAGGGAATGGTAGAGAAAGGATACACGGGAGTTGAAGGTAGGATAGCCTGGGCTGGGAGACATAACCGTAGGTCCCCGCTGGACCCTTATCAGTGCCTGGCGATCGGCTCTTGGCCGGTGATAATGACTTGTAAGTACAAAATGGCTTGTCAGGATTGCGGCTGATGTAGCTGTGGCTGCTGCTGCTGCTGCCCGTTGCGGATGCTGCAATTCTTTCGGTAATCTTCTGCTTTTCGCTGCACATTTACAATTTTGCCTGCACATCACTTCAATTAATTTCGCTGCCTTAATTTGCGTTCTGTTCGCGAGTTGCCAGTTGCAACTCCAGCTGCTGTTGTCGCCGGAGCCTTACAAGCAAATCGTGCTCGGCGGCGTCCGTTCGTCTATGCCAGCTTCATTATTTTTTCTCAATTTTTCTTATTTTTGTTTTTTTGTTTTTTGTTACTTGCCTTTTTCCTCTTGTAAGCGGCAGCAGCAGCAACATCATGAAAAATGCATTTCCAATGAGGAGGATCTGCGCGACCACAGCCCATTGCAGACTGTCTGTCGCTCCAGCCTTAACTCACTTAAAATTCTTGGGCCTTGTACTCCAACTGGTGACTGGAGAATGGGCATTGGGGTATTGGGGATTCGGGATTGGGGATTGGGGAACGAGGAGTTACAGCCGACAACTGCGAAACTTTTGTCAAGCACTGTGAAATTGCTATGGCGAGGCGGCGCTTAAGCCTTAAAAACAAAAGACGCTGATGGCAATGAGTGTGTGTCCAGGATGCGAGAATGCTCGACCAGAATCGGCACCATCCTACAAGAAATGGAGAACAGAAGATGTTCCTTTTGATCATAATTGAAATTCGAATAAATTTTAAAATAGAATAATTAATTTAAATCATTTTTTGATCATTGATTTCGACGTTATTATTAGTGAGTATAATATATCGAGATTATTCTAAAAAATATTATTTATTTTCTAATAAAAATGTAATAAGAATATTATAACAATTAATGGGTCAAAGTTAATGTCTAACTAAAGTTAAACCTTAAGTTTTCCCATCAAAATATTAACTCGTATTTATTATATTCTTTGTCTCTCCTAATTTTACTGGCCAGTGTGAATCAATGCTCAAGTTAATGACTCTCTATGCTGAACATGGTCAAGAGTCAGTTGCCAGTTGCGTAGTTTTTTCCTGGAAAAACCCTCGCCCACATAATTTTCCATTCTTTTTAGCTTAGTGACTTTTGGTTCTGACTGTTCTGGCCACCGGATGTAGGCGATTGCCGCGGCGGCTTCTAATTGCCGGAGAAAGGAGAGGGAGAGGGAGAGGGAGATGGAGATGGAGATGGGAAATGGAGATGAAGGCGAGGGTCAGAGGGCACTCGACATCTGCTGGCCAGGCCAACAAATTTTCAGGCAATTAGTGAAAATGTTTCAATTTACAAAATACAAAACATCCAAATGATAAGCGGGAAATTAGTAAATAAAGACATCAAAGCGCAGGGGAGGACTTCACCAGCAACCAAAAAATGAGAAATGGGAAAAAGAAGCCGGCGCTAATGGCGCTAGAGAAGCATACAGAGAGAGAGAGAGGGAGGGAACAGGTGAGCCCCGGGAATGGAATGGAACCACAGATGCATACAACAGGTGATTAATTATAAACACTGACAAAACATAAAAATAAAAAATTAACCACGCACACAAAACAAAGACCCCGAACCCATAGAGATGTAAGTTACGAGTGTAGGCAGTTAGAACATTTTTATAACCCCCATTCGCCGGACATGTGTGTTGTGTGTGTGTGTGTGTGTGTGCCCATTAATCGCCAGTTAATTGCCTACAAAGCGGCAGCTAATTGCCTAAGTTCTTTAAGAATTCACTGATGTAGGGAATATGGTTGAGAGATCTTAAGTTAAGGGCCAGTTGGGGGTGGATCCAAGGTGAATACCTTTCTTTTTAAATTTCAAAGAACAAATTTGTCATAAAGTACTACATTTATTATGTATTTTCCTCAAGTAAATATTAAGAATAAATTTGTCATAAAGTACTACATTTATTATGCATTTTCCTCAAGTAAATATTATTATTATCTTTGTATTTCCAATGATATTGTACCATTTGTTAATTGCTTTTGTAACAAAGTCTATAACTAAAGTTAGCCATCTGCCCCACACCCACTAATAACCAGAGAACCATTCTGTTCTCTTCTGTAACCGCATGTTAGTCCGACTTTATTATGCACGAGTCTAAAACAAACCGCACGCAGAAATAAAACCGGCAGAGCCGAAGAGCAGCAAAAACTACTTATGCCCAATGAGGCTGGGAGGCTGGGAGGCCAGGGAGGTTGGACATGAGCCCAAAGTGGAAGGAGAATGGGAATGGGCTCTCGCTCCTCTTTGGTTCCCAAGGCAGGCAGATGCCGCAGACGCGGCCCAGAGGAGCATCTTCTCCGGCAGACAAAGCGGTGCGTGTGCAATTGCCAGTCCCAGCCAGAGCAGCGTCAGCATATGGCCACCACCACCAGAACTGGCCAGAATGCGTTGGGTTAAGGGGAGCAGTTAGGGGGTTATACCACGGGCAGGGCGACTGCGACTGAGGCTGTGCGGCATAAATTGCGCATAAAACATGGAAAATGAAGCGATAAACTTGAGATACGCGATCGTAAAGCAAAGGCAACGTCGTCGTCTTCGTTGGCTTGCCTCTCAGGCTTGACCCGCAGATTCAGCCTACACTGGAAATAAATTAATGCAAATTAAAAACACAAAAAAAGAAATACCCATTTCTAAATTAAAAGCTGGAAAGATATGGAAAGATGCAAAAGATAAATATAATGTTGCATCATAATTTTTTTCATTAAATCTTTTCCTAGAGCTCCTAGACTCTCTCCTTTTTTTGCAGTGCATACGAGCAGTCTCCCTTTTTGCAGAGCAGCATGTGGGGTAAAATCTGACCATGTCCAGTGTATTTGTTTATGTTTGATGAAGCTGTTGGCTGCTGTTTGTTGGTGGCCATTAGGAGCGGTCCGGCGAACAAAAAACTGCCCCAGGCCAGGATAATGAAGACCCAGAAAAGTAGGGTTCCTCCTTATTCCACCAATCCCCATACCCCTGGCCACTCCTCGGCCGGTTACAATTTCCTTGCATTTATTTCGATTTTGTTTTCGTTTTGTTTTAATGACTAGGGCCGGCCAGGTTGGGGCGAGTGGAGGGGCGTGGCCGGGCCATGGGATGCGTCACGCAATAAGATTTTTGTTTAAATCAATTTCTTGTTGCACATATTCTGTGATGGCTCCAGGAAATGGCCAACAGCCATGCGGCATCCTCATCTTTTATTATTATTTTATTTCACTTTTTTTCTCGGTCCCCCCTTTTGTTTTGTGTTTGTTTTATTTAGCGTGTTTTTTTGGTAGCCCGGCTAACAAGCTGCTAACAAGCCAGCTCCCACTCCTCCTCCTCCTCCTCCTCCTCCTTATGCTTCCCAGGATGATCCATCCAAGTCTGCTCTTTTATTGCCAGCAAATATTTGGAACCTCTCCACCTCCGCCTCCGTTTCGGCTCGTTTCTTCATCTTCAAGGGTGCTGTATTATTATTTGGCTGATTAATTAACATGCCGCTCCCGATCGGACCACCGAAGGCGGTGGCTCTCTGGAAAAGTTGGTGGTAGTAGCAGCAACTCGAATAACAACATCAATAGACACGGCAAACAAAATGCTGACAAGGATAAAATACAGAAGGAATCCAGGGAAGATCAAACAAAATTAAAATATAAATGCACGATCGAATATTAGAGTGGTTCAGGGGTTTGGAAATCATTTTGGGTTAAATGCAAATATTTGCGAGAAGTTTGAATATAGGTTTAAGAAGATGAAGATTTATACTTGCTAAAAATTAAGATATTATAAATACTTCACTATCTTTTTATAAAATAAACTGTGAAAGTAGATGTAATAGTTATTAATAATTAGGAATGTTTATGGGATGGAAAAGAGATCAGTTTAATAAGATTTTGAAGAGTTTCTGCTTGTAGACAATATTCTGATTACATCTATTCCTATTATGTAGAATATATTAACATATTTTTAAACATTTTTACAGGTAATATAAATAAATACAACCAAAAACCAATTTATTTAATAAAGCAAGAGAAATCAAGGCTTTACATTAATTTTTTAATGCTAAATGCTACATTTTTTGTAGTCGTTGTTTATTTATTTAACCTTACAAGTCACCGTAACCTATTACAAAAAAAAGCTTAAATGACGGGATGCTTTTGGAAGGCTTACGAGGTTTACGAGTGTCCATCCCGGATCTTCACGTCTACCTTTCCAGACTCTCCATGGCCAGTAAGCCACCATTCATGGGTCTGGTAAGAGCTAAAGCTAAAGCTAAACCCAAAGCTGAAGCTGAAGCTGAAGATGAAGATGAAGTTGAAGATCCGAGCAGCAAGAGCTCGCCTTCTCTGTCTGGCCCGGCACTTCATTTTGTGGGATCGTCCGACCGCCTGACTGGCTGTTTGTGCCCGGCTCCTCGAATTTTGGAATTCGTTCTGCCTTGTTAAGAGTTGTTAAGATTATGATATATGTATGGGATGTTGGGGCAGAGAGCCGCGTGTGTATCTGTGCGAGGTGCTCGAGCATTCGGGAGATGCCCGGAGAGGGCGGCCGGAGGAGCCAGCCACAACCAAGACGACGACAGCGGCAGCCATTATGATTCACAGCAGGAATGTGGGAAACGGCTGCCTGACCATCTTTATTTTATTTTTTTTTTTGTATTTTTATTTTTTGTTCATTTTGGTTTCTTTGGCTTTTATTTGGGGCTTTGGTTGTGTGTGCTCCTCTTGGGCTCGAGCAGTCGGAGCTCTGGAGTCCACACAGATACACACGGCGGCAGTTGCATTTACCACATAATCGATTCATGCATGTGGCAAGTTAAGAATTTCTTTCATGTTGCGTTTCGTTGTTAGTTTCTGTTGGTCGTTTTTCCCTCTCATTTTTTCCTTTATGATTTGTTTGAGCCGCATCTTTTTCGGACCACCCGTGAAATCACTTTGGGTTACCAGTTGCCAGTTGCCAGTTACCACCAGTTACCAGTTACCAGTTTTGTGTGGCTCGGAGTCTCGCTCCTCTTCTACCTTTATTCCCTCTGTATTTTTGGATTTTGGCCTTTTTGGGTCTCGGCCTGGGCTTTTGTTAAATTGCTCTTGTTTATGTTAACATTTAAATTGTGGCCACGGGTAGTCTGGATAGTAACCCAACCCAGGTTCCCCCTTTTCGGCCCAACCAAAACCAATATTTAAACTCAACGCTCCATGAATAATCATCGTCATCGTCTCAGCGTCATCATCTCATCTGTGGCCTTTCAGCAGGGCCATCAATTCTGATTTACCAAAAGTGTTAATTAGCCTACGGATCGCTTTTTTTCCTCTTCATATTTTTCTCCTCATCTTTTTGGTATTTGTGTTTGCCAGCTTATCTCGGAAAACTGTCTACAGTGGGCACTCTGGGATGTGCTTAGGCATGGTTTCAGTCAGAGTGGTATCTGGTGTACACTTTGAGGGGGATTTATGGGGTTCGATTTGGAAGATCGATGGGTAATGCATTCCCAGATCGAAGCTCTTAAATAAATAGATATATGAACAGGGAATATATGTTTAGGGATTACATTTATATTATATGTTTTTTTTTGTAGAAAGTCAATCCATTAGTTATTATTTATGTATATTTTTGAAAGGTGAAATAAATATTAAGGAAGGATAATAAATATATACATATATATTAATAGGGATACTTTTATTTCTACATATGTTTTCTGTTTATGTTTCTAGTTAACTTATAAAATTTAAAAATTAAGTTGTGAAAGTATTTTCAAACTTTTTAATTCATTACCATAAGATTGAGCATCTTCTTTATTTAAAGAAATAGTTTAAAAATAAATATTTCTAATTTTATAATTCAATATTTTGCAAGGAACTTTTTCATTTATTTCTATGTTCTTTGTTTATGTTTCTAGTTAACTTCTAAGATTTAAAAATTAAGTTGCGAAAGTATTTTCAAAGCTGTTTAATTAATTACCATATTTTCGAGCCTCTTCTTTATATATTTAAACAATTTTTAATTTTATAATTCAATATTTTGCAAGGAACTTTTTCTAATTGTACAATTATAATAATCTTTGTTAGTTTTAGTTGGTTTATAAATACAGAATTAAAAACTACTGAATATTTTGAATAAACTAGAGCATTATTTCATTGATTAAGCTATTTAAAAGCTAAACACATAAACAGAACCGAAGCTTCACTTAGATACAAGAACAAGAAAACGAATAAAAACCCATATCTTTGCCCACAAGCTAGGAATTTCATGAAGCAAAAAATACATCTGTAAAAAAGCCACAGTCCTGCTAACACTCTGGGTTCCGGGGATAATTTAACGCTCTTCTGTGATTGACTTGCCTGCCTGTCCGTCTCCCAAAGAGGCGACATTCAATCAGTGCAGCAGCCAGGCCGGGTCTGGGAGTGCTTCGGGAAAAAAATATATATCAGTTGAGTGCTCCAGAGCTGCGGAGCCATCGACTGTCCATTCATAGAGTTGGCCAGGGATAGTGCTAATTGCTAGGCTCTGCCCTGCCAGCTTCTGCCGCTGTCCCCAAGTGCCGCGCATAGTTGTCGCCCCATAATTGTGGCATCGCCGCCGAAGGCATCGGGCATCGGGAATCGGGCTGGGGCCATCATCGCCTCAGCCGTTGACTGGTTGTCTGTCAGCTGTCCATCAAAGCGTTGCCAAGTTGGTGTTAATGGGTGCCTAGAATGCGAATGCCCCTTGCCCATGCCGCCGGTAGCTCCCATTCCAGGTCCAGCTCCCTGGACTTGTTGTACACGAGGCTACGCATGTTTTTGCTTGTTGTCCTTCGGGGATTAAGCGTCAGGTTGGAGTAATTGCCGAGTGCTGAAGTTCTCCCTTTGTGTTCGCTTGTTTCTCATTTTTTTCGTTTTTTTTTCTTTTGCCTGGCATTTAATTTATTTTTGGATATGCTTAAAGTAAACGAAAAAAGCCACACAGACACACATGCGCACCTAGCCCAGTCCCTGTCCACTCCGCTCAGCAGCAATGGAATCGGAGGAGTCGCTCCTAACTCGCCGACGAAGTCGGCGGTGATTGAATCTCGCTGCCCAGAGCCGAGAGTTCCTTGAGGAACTGCCGTGCATTGGTCAGCGTGGAGGCCCCATAGATGATGCGTCGCTGAACGTTAGACGTCTGCTTTTGCTTGATGAAGTCCACCAAGTTCTGGTACTCGATATAGTTCCCTCCGCCAACCATAAACACCACAGCGTCCTGGAATGGAGCCCGATTCTTGGGCAACACATCGCCGCCCTTGAGAAGCTTGGGGTCCAGATACAAGTAGTCATCCGTCTCTGCATTGCTGCGACACTCCATCACCTGTTCGGTGATCTTGGTCACTGGAAGATTCTGAAAAGAAAATCGTTTTAGTGAAACGGTAAGTTTATAACCTAAAAGAGAAGGCTTACATGACGTTTAACCACCAGATTCTTGACACCCTCCATCACAAAGGAGCTGCCCTGCGAGACGAGCTTGGTGAACATGGACACGGTTTTGGTGCCACCGCCTTCGTACTGGGTTGCCTGACTGATTCCCGGCGATCGGTTCATTATCGCTTTCCAGCGTTGCACATATGCCAGGGCGGTCAGATCACAGCCGGCCGCCTGGAGCGCCTCCTTGAGCCGCTCCTGCTCAGAGTCGGGCAGCTGCTGGGCGCAGATAAAGTAGATGATGTACAAACGCAGCTTATCCTCCGCCTGGCCGAACTCCCCGTCCCGTAGCAGGTCCAACAGCGGTCTGTCCAGCGTCTGCTTCGACATCACCTTCTCCTCGATCTCGAAGTACGAGTCTAGCCGGCGTGCCTTGATATAGTTCAGGATGGCAGTGGCGATCTTGGTGTGCATATCAATCAGACGCTTTTTCTCCATTAGCTGCGGCAGTGAATTGACGGCATTGGTCAGTCGGGCGGTGGTGTCGTTAACCAGCGAAAAGGCTATGTCCGACTCGCCCTCGATGCCCATCGAGGTCTTTAGGCGCTTGATCTCTTCCTCAGAGTTACGGTAAGACTCCAGCTCCTCTTGGATGGCCTCGGCCACAGTGGGGAACGGACTTCCCTTGTGCGTCATCCAGAAGCGATCATTGCGATCCAAATCACAGGCCTTGGGCTTCTTGCGGGCTCCTAAAATGCATAAATCGTTAAAAAGATTCTCTCATTTCTGAGCTACTATGCAGTTACTTGCCTGCACTTGCTGTTTCATCCTCCACATATACCAAATTCAGTCCCAAATCGAGGACATCGTGCACTAGAGCCTGGTACGACCATGTGTGATGCAGCGGCGTGGCCAGATCCATATTTCTGTCCAGCAGCAGGAGCACAGGCCGCTGGAAGCTGAATACACCGCCACCGGCCTGCGTAGCATCCATGCGGAATAGATTGGCACGCGCATCCCAGAGGTTCTCGCGCAGTTTCTTCTCCAGCTTGCGAGCAACCATTTCAGCGGCACTGTTACGCGGACACCGAATGATGGGAACGTTGCCGAGCGTCACAAACACGGCGAACAGAGAGTCTACAATGGAGTCCATTAGTGCTTCCATCTCCTCGTCACGGGTGTTGGCTCGATTGATGGCGTAGTAGGACAGCTGCTCGCTCTGCTGGTGCTTCAGCACGAAGAAGTCATCTTCCAGGCTGATAAAGTTCACATACTGATCGTAGACGCGATGGATGTTGGCCACGCAGCCGGCATGCATGGCGGCAGCAGCTAGATTCTCGATTTTGCTGCGTGTTATCGGCGCCAGGAAGTTCAGGTGATAGACATCGTACAGGCCGTTGGAGAAGTCCTGCTGGATCCTGTCGAGATTCTCGTCGGTGGGCAGGCAGAAATACATTGCCGGCACGTCCGGGATTGAGTCACGATCTGAGTGCAGTTGTCTGCAGATATACGGCAATTAATATCTCATGTTTATTACAGAAATAACTTCCAGGCACTCACACATGCAGGGTCACGCCCAATTCGCGCAGCTCCTTGATGGAAATAATCGGCGATATAATGTCCTGGCCGACGCGATCATAGATGAGGATCTTCCACACGGGCTCCGCAGCTAGCGTCTTCGGCTGCTGCGAGTTTAGATCAAGCATCTGCTTAATGGCATCTGTAATAAAAGTCGGAAAAGCCATTAATTAAAACTTTTCCTTCCGGTAAGGGTCATTGCTTGATCGGTTTCTCACTGATTTGGCGCTCCCGCAGGGTCAGCATTGTGTTCTGTGAGTGGTGGCCGGCGAATTATAACGATTTTGGTTAATATTTAGCAAACTATTCCCGGTTTAGAAGGTAAAAAACATAGTTTACAAAAAAACAACACGTCACAAGCGACTACGGGGCAACGCGTTGGGGCAATTTTAGTACATAGAGGAGAAAACAGCTGGTTTGGCAGTGCGGCCTGTGTTGGGAAACACTCAAAACAGGCTTCGGGAAAATACTACATTTTCTAGTATTTTTTTACTGCTCTTTGACGTTGTAAGACAAGGCTGAGGAAAAACGTTTCTTGATAATTGTTTTCTCGTTTTTTTAATAATATATAAGTATAATTAAATAATTTCAACGATTTTAGATAGTGACAACATTGAAAAATTATAAGTTCATCGTGAAATTAGCTCTGTTGACAGCACTGGCAGACAGACCTTTTGGCATTTCGGTACGGTCACACCGCACAGCTGATTTAACTGTAGGACCATTTGCGTCAATCGTTTCATTCTGTCATTCATTTTTTTTCTTCAAAGCAAGTAGTTCGTTCGTTCGGTTCGTGCGGCAGGTTTTTACTTTATCGTGTGTCGCATCGAAAACGTCGCGCAATGATTCTGGAACCGGAGTACGCGATGGACAAAGTCGTGAACTCGTACACCGCGGCCCGCGAGTCCCACGTCCGCTGGCGGAATGCAAATCATAACGAATTAAAGGATCACAACCGCGGTGTCAAGCGTCGCTGCGGCTCTCGCGTCGTCAGTCGCAATCACTTCTTCAAGCACAGTCGCGGTTTTCTGTGGCTGGTGGTCTGCAATATGCTTTTCATGGACCAGGTGAAGTCCCAGCTGCTCATCAACGTCCAAAATCAGGTGCGAGTCTACAGAAACAACAAGAAAAACACAAAAATCAAGGCAACTAATAAACGCAGCGACGCCAGCAGCGTTGCCCATTTGATTTTCGAAAATGAGCACACCAAAACAAAACAGTCAAAATTGCGGAGAGAAAAAGATAAACAGCGAGCGAGAGAGAAGCAGCGTCTTTATTAAACGGAAAAATGCTAGTTGGCCTTAAAGTTTAAAATATTAGTAGAATAATAAGAAGAATAATAATAAGAATAATAAGAAATTAGTCTCCAAGAATCTAAAGGCATTCGTTGACATTTAATTTTAGTGAGTTTCCATTAGCTGTCAATGCCGGCACTTCCATTTCCCTGTCATTTCCCTGTCCATTTCCCTGTATGAGAAAATTATATGCTTTGCATTCGAAAATAGTAGTGAGGATTACGATAATCAAGAATTGTCTTGAAAAGGATTAATTCAAATTAAAGATAACAATTAATTAATTAAATGAAGCAATATAAGTATATTTATAAACTGTTTATAGCCCTAATAGCATTGCTGTTCAATGTCATCTCTGGTATTTTACTTTCCCGACATTTCACTTTTCCGTTTCCATATTAGTTGACTTTTTGTTGTTCCGACTGTCACAATATTGACACTTTGCTTTCGGCTTTTCCATAAATTTTAGATTAGTTGGCCAAAAACAGCGCTGGGCTTATAATGAAAGTTGACATCAGCCGAAACTCTCGCTCTCCCTCCGCCTTCTCTGCTTTTCCTTTTCTCTCTTCCACACAGTGGCAGCATATTTGTTTACATGTGACATCCTTTATTGTTCTGCACTTTGTCCCTGGCCCCAAAATGTCCTCCTGATGGCTCTCTTCCTTCTCTGCCCGTTCTCTCTCTTTTCCGTTCTCCATTCTGTTTCCTCATCTTCCCTCCTCTCTTCTCCCTGTCATTCTTTGTTTACATGTGCCTTTGTGCAAACACGGAGCAAAGCCAGCAGCAGCAGCAACAAGAACCAAAACAACATCAGAGAAAATAAAGGATATGGTATTTTTGGAGGAGCGAAATGTCAAATACCCTTGTAGGCCAATCATTTGAATAGTTTCAGGATAAATGGGGTCACAAAACAGAAGATATATACCGAAACAAACACATATAAGTTTAAACATATGGTAAATTGATTATTTTGTTCACTATTTATTGCCTGAATTGATTATTCTATTCACTATATCCTTGAAGGGTATTATAATTTCAGTCAGAAGCTTGAAACGCAGTAAAGAATTCCTTTCCGGACCAATAAATCAAAAAAAACTAACTTAGATTATCTTTCTGAATTTAAATTAATGAAATTAATGAATTTTTTCTTTAGTTATAATCGAATTTAATCGCTCCTTGATCCAATTACAAACTAGAAGGAATACGAACTGATTTTATATTCATTTTATTAGATATATCACAAACTATATTTTCCTTTTGCTTCTTCAGTGCAGCAGGCACACTTCCTATGAAAATTATATTACCCTTGGAGAGAGTATCCCCACAATAACACCCACTGCCAACATATTTGCTCGTGTACACGTGTAAAGGGCAAATTTTGCTGTTGTTGAACTACATTTCGAGATGTTGTGGTGGTGGGGTGGCGAGGCTGAGTTCCTCTCATCCTCGGCTCCTTGCCCCAAGCCCAAGCTCATCTCCGTTTCGTTTTCGTTCTCCGTCCCCCACTCGTGTGTTCTTTACTTTTTCTATTTTTCAACTCTCTTGACTCTAATTTGGTTCATGGCCGCCCAGCTTCAGGACCTGTCATAGTTAATTCAAGTCCTGACAACACAGGGATACCATACCCCCAAGCTCGTGACTGCCTTGGCGCTTTATTAATATTTTAGATGGTTGCGGGGAGGGGGTGGAAAATGCTGAAAAAGTAATTTAACATCCACTAACACTTGTTGCTCCTTAATCCGATTGCTTGCAGGGCGGCGAGGTGATCCAGGAGAGTATTACCTCCAACATTGGCGAGGACCTGATAACGCTGGAATTCCAGAAGACTGACGGCACGCTCATCACCCAGGTCATTGACTTTCGCAATGTGAGTAAAGGAAACTGAATCCGCAGGAAAGGAATTTAAAATTAAAACGTGAATATTTCTCATTTCGCCCGCCAGGAGGTTCAAATCCTCAAGGCCTTGGTGCTGGGCGAGGAGGAGCGCGGTCAGAGCCAGTACCAGGTGATGTGCTTCGCCACCAAGTTCAACAAGGGCGACTTCATATCCTCGGCAGCAATGGCCAAGCTGCGCCAGAAGAATCCGCACACCATTCGCACTCCCGAGGAGGACAAGGGTCGCGAGACCTACACAATGAGCAGCTGGGTGCAGTTGAACCGATCCCTGCCCATCACACGCCACTTGCAGGGCCTTTGCTCGGAGGCAATGGACGCCACCTATGTGAGGGACGTGGACCTTAAGTCGTGGGCAGATCTGTCAGGTGAGTGAGCATTTTTAAGTGTTTTCTGGGTTAAAGAACTAAGCTGGATTCTAAGTTATAAGCAGAAGATTTCCAGGGTTTAACTAAAAATGAATTTCAAAAGAAAAAAGGGAATCATGCAGGCCTAAATACCGAACTAAATAGTTCTTGGAAATAATTAAAACAAAACATAGAAATCGCGTTACTCATTATACGAATGTAATTCGGTTTTAATAGCGTACTTGCAAAACTCTATGACTATTTAAGGCCGACTTATCAGATTATATTTGCGTGTAGGGCAAAAATTAGGTCAAGTTGTATGCAAACACGATATATTTGTTATACGAAAAATGGAGAAAAATGAGGGCAACAAGCTACAGGTACAGGGAATATAGAGAACTACATTATAAGCAACTTTGCAAACAAGGCAACACTCATTACATACATATAGATATGAAACTGAAGAGTTTTCTGTGTGAATCTGTAAAAGGCTTAGCTTTTATATTTTTATTAGAGGCAAATAAATGTTCTTATAGTAAAGAGAATAAATCAATCAATTTAATCTAGTTTTCTAAAAGTATAAACCAAACAGGCATTAAACTTAAAATTCGTATATTCATAGCCTTTCCTTAAGAACTAAGTTTTGAGTTTCGGATGTTTGCCTGTAATCTTGGTAAAAGATAATAAAACAAGGCAAAACTTTGGGGGTTGCTGTACGTATGTATGTATGTATGTATGTATAGTATTCGTCCAGCTATGGGGGTATTTTCCGCTTTCAAACTTTTCTGTTTACATTATTGTTTCGTTTCTCTTCGTTCTCCTACTATGCCGTATCTTGTTTGGCGGCGACCACAGGCTCATCGATTTCCAGCCTGGAGGCCGCTACCGAGAAGTTCCCGGACACGCTCTCGACGCGCTGCAACGAGGTGAGCAGCCTGTGGGCCCCCTGTCTCTGCACCCTGGAGACCTGCATCGGTTGGTACCCCTGCGGGCTCAAGTACTGCAAAGGCAAGGGGGCCGCTGGAGCGGACTCCTCCGGGGCCCAGCAGCAGCAGCAGCAGCAGCAGCAGCAGACGAATTATCGCTGCGGCATCAAGACCTGCCGCAAGTGCACACAGTTCACCTATTATGTGCGGCAGAAACAACAGTGCCTCTGGGATGAATGACGACGCGGCGAGCTGCAGCTGGCGCAGATGCAGATGCGCTGCGCCAGGCGGCGGAATGGGAGCGAGGATGCCACCTGCCCGGGTATGGGCATGGGAATTGCAGGTGAAACAAGAGCAGCGACAGCGATGGCGACAATAACTGGAGCAGGAACAGCGGTCGCTGCGAAAGATACAACGATGGCAGCAGCAACAACGACGACCAACAAATTACGCCAACTGCTTTTGTTGGTTCAGCAGCAGATGCCTTTTGCTCTGTGGAGTTTTCCGGTCCATCACATTTCCCAGCCTCAATCGCAATCCCACACCCAACCCCATACCCATACCCATTTCCATTCCCAATCCCGTTTTCCCGAGCAACATCCACCCCACCAGCAGGAGCATCATCATCATCATCATCATCAGCATTCTCAGGTTGCCCCCACTTTGCGTCACCCGTCATCCCCATCATCGTCCACTACTTCCACAATGGCCGCCATCGTTGCGTGATAATGAACACTCGGAATATCCAACAAGCTCTCCCCATCTCCCTGCCCATTCCACGTCCAAAAAAAATGAGTGTTGACACTTTTTCCGCTCACGATTCAAGATTCTGGACGCCGCCGTCATTTGAATGCAAGCCACCGGGAGAGGGGCCACAGAGCCGTAGAAAGAATGGAGTTGAGCGAAATACATATAGATGTAAAAAAGTGCTCTGTATACTATGTATATATAATATGTAAACTTAACGATGATTAGCTTTTAGCCAGCTCATGTTTTGCGCTTATGCCGGACTAGGTTAGTGGTCTAATTCAATTTAAAACCAAATGAGCTCGCTGAATTAAAATCTAAGCACTATTTTTTACGATTTTTCTTACATATCCAACTAATTTTTCCATACTGAAAATACTCACCTTTATTCTACTTTATTTAGATATTTTGCTGATATATTTTCCACCAAACTAATACTCTTCGTGACTTGCCCCACTATTTGCCAAGGTATTTAGGAACTGCTAACAATTTTTCCTGTTGAGCTTTCCTTTCCCTTTGGCTTTTATTTACCTTTCGTATTTCAATTTCAATTTGTTTACTTTTACCTATCCCTTTTGTTCACACTTTTTCATCCACATTGTGTGCAGCAATTTTGTTTCAATTACCCTTTAACAGCGTCTTATATATCCTTCTTTCACTTCACTTTACCTTAACTGAAGCCTGATTAGATGTACTAAACCAATTTCACGTTCCACGCTTCTCTTCCACTCATATTCCGTTGAGCTCAAGAATATTAAATAGGTATAGAGATATAAATAAATTAAATGTGGCCTTAGCATATTTTATGAGCGCTAGAAAAACGAAATTAATTGAATAAGCAAGCAGGAATTTGTCAGGCAGAAAAAGAAAAAGCAAACACAGACACAGACACAGAAGTCGTAATTAATTGTGCTCATAATAGTTGTAACAGAGAAACCCCAGAAAATATAATATATTGCCATATTTAGAGGATAGTGAATGTGGGGGGAACTCAACTAACCAAAACGACTGCCGCAATAAAAAAAAGCTTTTCTATCCTTTTCCACACCACAAAAATGGCTGTTTGAGATTACGGAGTTGGTGAACGAAACCCTGCGATCCCATTTATTCCTCTTCACTCTTTTTCCTATACTATTCCTCCATTTCTATATTCTATTATAAACTAAGCCGTGAAGACGCCTGCCTGCCTTTTTGCCTTTTTGACTTGTAATCTTTTTCACTTTTTATTCGAAACCAATGAAATACCTTACAATGGGAAAACCTTAAGCAAAAATTTATTGATACCAATAATAAACAATACCAAGAACAATAATCTATTGTATAAATTTCAAGAACCTAGTCTACTTAGGGTGTTAGAAAGGCATATTTTCCTACAAACATACTACAAAATGAGAAATCGTATAAAAGAAAAGAAAATAATGTCTTAAACAAGTTTCGACGACAAAGAAAAACCAACGGTGATAATAATTTTTTCTACGATATAGAATGGCAACTCCTTGGACTCACTGTATAAAACTGTAATGGAAATGAAATCGATCAAATGTAAAAATTGATTAGTATTACTAAGCATTTAAGAGTTAATCGCGGACTAAAGCGCGAACTAAACGATCTGAAATGTGTAAAGCATTAGCCAATAATAAACTATTCTAATCGCTAGTCCTAACAAATAATTGAAATTAATAATTAGACCTAATGAAAAAGCTGACAAATTCTACATTTTATAAAAAAAAAAAAACGAAAGAAACAGAAAGAATGAACAAAGAAAACTATAATCAGTTGTTTTACTAAGGCTCGCATATTTTCTTTCAGGACATTAATGCATTTTTCCTAATCATTGAAGAGCCACCGGAATGGCGAACCTCTCAATGCATTAAAATGCTCGGCGTGCTGTGCGCTGTTTGCCCAACCCTCCAGCGATTCCAGGTCCTGATCCCTTTCGCATCCTGCGGACGAGCAAACAGTCGGCGGTGCAGGCTGCAGGAAAGGAGCTGCTGCTGCTCGTCCTTGCCGCTGTCTTGAGCCACTGGCAAATCCTTTATGCGATTTGTAATTCATGAGCAGAGCGCACAGATTCTTATCATTTATTTTACTGCGCAATCGGTATCGAGTGGGGAAGAGGGGATGGGGGTCCTGGCAGACATCTAGACAAACACTTGCAGCCAATAACTATATTCATGGCGTCTACTGTAGCCGACGATAGCTTAAGACGTGCGGAAACCAAATCGGCGTCGTAGAAAATTGAATTTGTTACGATTTGGCAGAGGAGGAGAAAGCAGCACCCGGACGAGAAGCAGCAGCTTCGCAGAATGCGAATCCCAATCCGAAACCCAACGGGAGCAAACGTATGTGCATGCCTAATGAGCCATGAAATGCCAGGGCCTGGAACTGTATCCTTTTTCCTCCGCACAGCTTGTTTTTTTTCTTTGGTTTTTTCGGTGGGTCATTTCCTGGTGGGCAATCAGCGACAGCTGGCTACTCGAATGGCCCTCTGTCGGGGGCCCTGACCCAGCTCGACCCATCGAACCGACAACCGACCCCCACGTCTATATAATTAAAGCATGCAGCTGCTGGCGTGTAAATCAAACAAAATCAACTCTCCTTGCAGGCTCTTAATTAAGTTTACACTCTCGGAATTCGATTTCTCCACCCATAATTCCCCCCGATTCACTTTTTTGTTTTCTGTCGGTCAGCGGTGCACCCAGCAAATGTGGCGGCATTGGAAAGGAGGTGAGTGGAAATTTAAAATGCAAATTTTAAAATATTTATAAATTACTATAATAATCAAATCATTTACAATAACTGTAAGTTGGTATTGTTAGTGGTCTTAATTATGTTTATTTCACTTTCCTCAAATCAGTTTTTATTTATTTTATTTTCATTTTTTAAAGAGATATTTATAATAATAATATTTTATATCAAAGCCATCTTGTTGTGAATAAGATATGTATTTAACCCTTTCGTTGACCCAATTTATGTTTCGTGTTTGTTTAAATTGAAGAGGTTTCTAGGAGTTTTGTTTTGGCCAAACTTTTGCATTGGAATCCTTCAAAAATCTTTGCTCTTGACATTTGCTATCGCCCTGGCTGTGGGTGCCTCAGTGTCGGTTATCAGGCCAGCGAAAACAGCTTTCCCCACCGACTTTCCCCTGAGAAAATTTCACCAGTACATATGTACATTCACATGTACTTACACATACACATGTAGGGTGGATTTTTCCGAATGCGCCTGTGTGAGTAGTGGCCGTGCTCATTGCTGCGTCCGTGTGAGTTTTCCTATTGACTTTTCAGGTCAAAAGGCGGCTGTGCGCTTAATATTTGCATAACTACTTAAAGCAACCACGGCACGGCACGGCACGAATACGGCATGTTCTGGTACTTACAAGGGCTCGAATCGGGAGTGCTCGGTGGCTCGTATCATGGCATTCGTGTGTTTATCTCTGCGTTAAATTAAAATCACTCATACGCCGTGTAATCATCGCAAATAGGCTCTCGAGAGCTCGCTTTCGCCGCAAAGTTCAAGGCGCACTTAAAGCGTATGTCGAAGGACCTCCAACCCCTATATCCTGGCCCTTGGGCTCCACTAATTTTTGGCTGAGTCACGTAGGACAGTGAAACAAAAGCAGCTGCAAAGCCGACGACTTGCCAACTACTGTAGCGCCTGAAACAGCCTTTATAACTTCAGATACTTCCCTGGCGCCATCTAGCTCCATCGCGGAGCTTTCGCGATCTCCCAAAAGAAAAAAGTGAGGAGCAAAGATAAAGAATAATTCACCTCTAGAAGGGCAGAGGCCAATGTTCGGCGGCGACCCGAAAGAAAGTCGAGAGTGTTCAGAGAGTTCGCGCTAAATTCGGGGCGTCTCCTATTTTCTTTTGGATCGTGGCAGTCGGGCTGAACAGTTCGAATTTAAAATCACCGCTAAAGAAAAAAAAAGAAAAAAAAACCAAACGGGGAAAAAAACGCGAGTGTCACAATTAATGTTCGCGTTGCCGCTGCCAAGGCAAAAGGAGCAAATTTGGTACTAAACTCAGCGCTGAGTCCCTCCAGGGTGAGTAAATGTTAGAAAATGGCCAGGAGATCTAGAAAGTAACTAATTGTGGGGATTTCGGGCATAGGCTTGGCGCTTAGCAGAGGACTGCAAGGCCAAATAAGGGACATTTTTCTCCGCCTCGAAGGAAGATCTGTTCGCCGCCTCCGAGCAACGAAATTGGTCAGCAGCATCTATATATTCACAA